>JANDJT010000179.1:8070718-8139648 GCA_024331685.1 Stegophilus panzeri | reverse complement strand
AAAAAAAAAAAAAAATAAAAAAAAAAAAAAAAAAAAGGTAGGGTTGACATTTGCATGGATTTGCTCTAATGTTGTCCTGCCACACAAAAATATATCAATGGCCAAAAGCCATTCCTGAGAGCAATATGGCACTTGATGAGGTGAGGTAAGGATTTCATAGACTGAATTAATTGATGTGACCATCCCTCAGTTTGCTCTCGGAGAAAGCAATGACCGCTTTGTTTCCTAATGAGATGACCTTCTGACCTGGCCAAACAATCTTGCTTTGACCACCAGTGACTTCCCAGAATCTTATACCACACACACTCAAAGGAAACACAACAAACCCTGGCCATCATCTTGGTCAGTGATTGCCAACCCTAGTCCAGAAGCAGCCATGTTACTGTTTTTTTTTTTTTTTTTTTTTTTGTAAACTTGACTATATCCATGTGGACTCAATCTAAGATGCTCCAACTGACCATGGAGTGCCTGATAACTGTTGCATATTTAGGTAGCTACTAGCTCCCCCACCCCACCGTGTTACCATCTAGTTGGCTGTCAGCACTTGTATGTACTAGTTTCCAAGCAAGAAACTTTCCAGAGCAAGATACAGTCTCTGGACTGAACAAAAGTTCCCAGATTCCCTTTATCTTTAAGTTATTCCAAGTTTTGTTTAAAAAGTGGCAAATAAAGGGAGATACACTTGCACATTTGTCAGTGGGCTAAGGGCAAGTCTGTGATTTGTCATTTGTGTTCTCAGTCTTGGCCTCTTCATGGTAAATTATGCAATTCTTTGAACATGTTTATTGAAGTACCAGAAATATCTAGTGAAAACTACAGGTCTGGCTTGTGAGACTACTATTCATGATCAAATTCGTCAGATCCGGTGTGTTAGTGAAGAGAAAACAAAGTATGCAAGGAAAAGGTACTCGAAAACCAGGGTTGCGAACAACTGTCCTTGGTCAGGAATTTCAGAACATGTTTCCCACATGTTCTGGCATAACCACTGCATTTTCAGGTCAAGAGTCCACGTGTGCAAATGGCAATTAAACAGAAAAGGTGGAAGTATCCCAGTGCAGCAAAACAACAACTTGAGGAAATCCAAACTGGCATAATTTTAGATCTTACTGATAAACTATTGGCCAGTGGATTACGGCTGAACTGAAACACTGTAAAGATTTGAGCAAGATCTATCAGATAAGCAAGATGTGCTCATATTTCTTTAAAATAAATATTTCTCATATTTCTTACAAACTGTCACTTTGATGCAGCCATGTTGTGGGCTTTTGAAACTCAGTGTTGAGCTGCTGATAAAATGCCAAATGTAATGAAATTTAAGTTCTGTTATAGCCAAAAAGTGGAGGAAACGATGAGAGAGGGGCAGTCAAGTGAGTTTTCACCAACCTAGTCTCATCCTCACATGTTCACAAAGCTTTCGTACACTTTGCTGGCCACGAGCTTCAAATCTTAAAAGGTGGAAATCTGATTGGTTATTCATACTTCCATGTATATGTACTTTCATGTACTGGTTTCCAGTGAACTTCTAGTAAGGCATGACACAGTCACTGGATTTAATTTAATACTGTTTGCAATGTCCATCAACTAGCATTCCGCTGCGATAGCAGACGGGTAGATTTGATAGCTGGGTACATTTAGAGATAAAAAGTACCAGATTATCTTGCAATACCTCTAAGTCTGGCTGGCGACTCTACCAATACAACACTAACAAAAACGTATGATCTTGATTACGACATTATTCCTCTGTTAAGTAATATTCAGAAGAGTGTTAACACTGGTGCAAAAGATAGGATATTTCATTAGCTAGCCATTTTTCCCCTGCATTACCCAGCTCCATTGCTGCTGAATGCACAAAGTCAATCACAACTCAGCAGAAAAATAAAGATTCTACTTTCGACATTGGTAATTTACTTTCACTCCTTACCTACAGGAAAGGAACCCCGTTCAACAGTTAATGCATGACAGGACGATATAGCCAGAGCCAATGGACGCACTAATGGTCGTTAAATGGTCCTTAAATGGTCCTCAGAGACCCAGTATAGAGTGCTTAGTAGAGGAAGTGGAATGCCAGCTTATTCACGAGAACTCGTGCAGACAAACCACCTGTGTGATGTTCTTATACTGTATCATAGAATGGTGTATGGTGAAGATACAGCCAATTATATTTGCAATATGGCCAATATGAAAGCAACAAGTCCAACACAGAATCCCCTAAATGGACATAACTGTTGAGCCAGAATCCATAAAACATGTGTTCTGCACACAAACAAAATCTGGTGTCTTTCTGAAGACTCTAGGAGGTAGTGGAGGAGGAGGACTTTGGATGTAATCAGATCGTTGCCATCCCCATCCATCTCAGTACACCTCCCTGCACAAACAGAGCCGGATGTGTTAGTTCAGCAAACAGCTGCACTCTCCCTTTGTGGATGAGGCCACCACATGGCTATAGAAGAACACTATCCATTGAGTACCAAATTTCTGCTGATCCAGCTGCCTCTTTTCTCCCTGTTTGTGCATGTTTGTGTGTGTATGTATGCTCAGGATCAGAGTAGCCCTACACAAACATGAGGAAGTGTGCTCACATGAGACAACATACTGCACTCCCAAGACAACACTTAAAAGTTGTCGGTGGGATATTAGACAACTTCGTTTGAATTCCTCGCCCTATATCCTCAAGTGGATGTCCTCACTTCCCATCTTGTGAGTCTTCAGGTTGGGCTACAAGTAAAATGCCGACAATGGAGAGGAGCTTTAAATAAAACGCACAGCCGGAACAGATAACTACAGACAATTTGTCTTTGCAGACCATCACACATATAGAGGTGTGTATTTAATCCTAAAACTTCAAAGCCCTATTTAAGCCATTTACTCTGTGCTTAAAGACAACCTCAAATCAAAACTGACCTTTACCTTGTGATCATGTAATACTGTTGCCACATGAGCTTGAGATTTGCCATTTTCATAAAATCATAATTTATCAATAATCCTGCATTGCATAAGTAAGATGCTCTCCAGCATAGGGCTGAACAAAACATATTAGTTGCTAATCACTACTGAAGTATTGAGCAAATTTTTATTGTGTTTTGGGAGTATTCCTCCAGTCTCATAAGCTTTCTTTGGGTGAAATCACGGCATCGGCAAGATCCGTGACAAGGGTGGACAAATCAGCAGCCTGGGTGGCCGAGACAAGGAGATTTCATGTCCGGGCTCTTAGCCCTTAATTCTTAATTGCCTGGTGGACAAATTGTTTCAACAACCAGTAAAGGAAAAATCCCTACTCTTACTGACTTTTGCAAAAAAAAAAAAAAAAAAAGTTTATGTTAAAACCTAATGAGCTTCAAGGTGGTGCATTATACCTTAATGTTATAAGTATAGCTAACACTATTTGTTCCAAATCCCACTGGATTTGTTTGGGGTGTACTGTTGACAGATGATCTTTTCTGAGCCAGGAACACTCAGGTAAGTGGAAATACTGACAAAACTGAGCAAAATAAACTGCAGTGCAAAGTTGTCATATAACTCTCCTCCTGTGATTAACTATATCGAGAGATGATTATGAAGACGAAAGCAAGACTTGAATTATTTTTGTGTGTGTAATGCTACTTTGTAATGCTAGTTCGTTTACCATGCATCGTTATATTACAATACATTACCTACAACTTTTTAGCCTAGTTATAACCAAAACACCAAAGCATTTTCCTTGACCAATGGGCTAGCTAATATATATATATATATATATATATTTTTTTTTTGATTTGGGTTTGTTCTGACATATTATAAAATCAATATAATGACCCTAATGTCTAATAAAATCACAACAAAACTTCACTGTGCATTTAGCACTCATCTCTTGATTCACAGCAGCACTTTCCAGACTTCTTACGCTGCAAAACTCTACAAGGGAAAGCCATGAAATTGGCAAAAACCCACATAAGAGTCAGTGTTTTGTCCCAATGTTTCCTTTCCCATATATAAGCCTATGGCTTGAGGTAGGATAAGCCTGGCTTCCCATCTCCACGAGTTTCACACGTATTCAAATGGCCTGCATCAGTATTTAGACTGCCTCTACTCTGACAGGCCAGTATATCACACAATGAAAACAGAGACTTGCAGCCGTTACAGTCAGACTCACAGCTGCTGGACTCATTTGGGTCGGCAGCAAGCCGACTGCTCTATTTACAGAAGCCTAAGGCAAACAGCCGTTAGATATTTCCTATCCAACCAGTTTAAACATCATGCAAATGTAGGCCTGTCTTCTTGACAATAGTGGACTCCGACAGGACAATAAGACCGCAGGTTTGTTTTAAAAGCGTTTCAACATTCCTGCAGCTTTACCGTCCTGGATTGTAGCTCAATGTCTTCAATCATGAAAAACTTTCAAAAGAAAAATAAACTCAGTGACTCTAGGACTGATGGACATTTTGCATGTAGTATTATAATATTTCATTTGAGCTGTAAGGAAAGTATAGATGGTTCTAAAATTGGTTCTAGATTTATAGTCCACTGATTTACTCTCTCAAGAAGAATTCAAACGGAACTTTTAATGATTCCTGCACAGTAATGCTATGAGAAAATAAAAGAGTATATTTATTTAATTACATATCAATGCACCAGTCGTGCTCGTGTGAGTAACTGCCACACAAATCAGTGAGCCAACACAGAGATGGTACCTTAACCACCTTTAAAACTGTCTTCACAAAATATTTACAGTTCCCAAGACTCCAATTTTTGGGTGTATCTGTTATGAAAGTGAGAACTCATTCTCATTCACCAAACTCATTCTCTTTTAATGCTCTTAGACAAGACACTAAAAGTCTGTTAAAACAGACTGAGGAAACTCTAAAATATAAATATGGTTTAATAGTGTGAAAACAAACATTCCCGCATGTCCACATAGGATATTGCATTTAATTTCCTTTGAATTTATTGATAAATAAATGTATAAATAGGTTTTACAAGAATTAAGTGAATGCCGCTTTTCATCCATTTCTTCCAGCTAAGGCAAGGAAATAAACAGTGCGGTATAAAAATGCAATTTTTGGAGGTGTCATTTAGTAAATGGTTAATCAATGGGAAGAAGAATCTTTAGACTGTCATGTTATTTGCAATCGAATAAATTTCATGTTCATATACTATGTCTGATGAATCAAACTGCGCTCAGTCGGTTAAGTACATATTAGTTATTTGCTCAGGTTGTGTGTCAATCACCAAACACACTAAGTGTCAGATGTATCACTCATAAGAACTAACACAGCACTCACTTGTATTGTTGGTGGTCCTTGGTGCTTCTGGTCTTGGCCATGAAGCGTTCAGCCAGCTTCTCCAGGTTACGAGAATACTCCATCTCGATCTCAGATTTCTTGCGGAAGAAGTCCTGGAGGTCCTGAAGAAGCTGGACCCTCATCTCTGTTTGTTGTTCCAGACATTTCTGCTGCTCTACCAGTTGAGCTCGAATCTCTGCACATAGACAAAAGGAAAATGTCAGTCAAAATGTGGACAAATCTTAGCTGACCGGGAAAGTAAAAGCTCCAGTGTGCTTGTCCAAAAACCTAATTGGCTTGGCTGAATAGTGGTAATAGCTAACATGAAGTAATACGGTATGACAAGCTAGTTTGCTAGTTAAGTGCATTCATATCAGTTATCATGAAATGAATGAGTTTATGATTGTTATTCTTATCAAACGAAAGTTTCTGATGTAGCACATTGTGTTTGCGCCCTCGATAAAATAAAATAAAAAAGCAAATCAGTGACCACTTTTCAGGTATGAGCTGTGGTGCTCTTTCCTCGCATTGCAAGAAATAGTAAGTTACACTAGCATCTTCATTTTCTCTCACTATGTTCAGCTGTGAGGTGACTACATGACGTAAGTAGTAGAGTTATATGATAGCTTTGAGGAAATCAGAATGAGTAGCATACACTACATTTACAGTATTGAGGTGTGTTGCATTACCGTAAAATGCAATAAGTTTAAACATGTAGGAAATGAAAACTTTTGTTTTGTGAAAGTCAATAATAAAGTAGGAGTTTTTGTTTTTCTGGCTAAGACCATGGTTTCTCGCCTGGTATCCCACTGAAGCTAAGCAGGGTTGAGCCTGGCCAGTACCTGGATGGGAGTCCTCCTGCGGAACTCTAAGGTTGCATATGGAAGTGGTATTTGTGAGACCAGCAGGGGGCACTCACCCTGTGGTCTGTGTGGGGCCTAATGCCCCAGTAAAGTGATGGGGACACTATACTGTAAAAACAGCACAGTCTTTCGGTCATGACTCTCAGTGGTCATTAAAAAACCCAGGACACTTCTCTGGTAAAGAGTAGGGGTATAACCCCAGTGTCCTGGTAAAACACACATTGGCCCTTATCTATCATGGCCCCATCTCTGAATTGGCTACATCACTCTCCTCTCCTCTCCACTAACAGCTGGTGTGTGGTGGGTGTTCTGGCGCACTATGGCTTCGGTCACATCATCCAGGTGAATACTATACACTAGTGGTGGTTGAGGAGATTTCCCCCATACAATGTAAAAGTGCTTTGAGTGTCTAGAAAAGCACTATATAAATGTAACTGTAACTAACTAAACTAACTAACCATAACCTGTGTTTGTGTCTTTATGTATTAGTCAAGAGTCACACATTGCTGGCAATGCAACCAGACATCACCAGACTTAATAGGAGCTTTTTTTAGCCAACCCACATCTCACTCCATCATGTAACAGCTCACCTGCCATAAAGAATATAAAGAACAGAGTTCATTAAGACCGTGGCTCCCAGAAGCCCCAGTGCACCACACTGTACTAAACACACTAAGTACAGCTGCTCTCACATTTCCCCTGACAGGCCTGCCATGTTTAATGGATTTCCCATAACGTGCCATATCAGACCCTGACATTTCCACTACGAGAGAAAGCAAATTAATGAGGTTACCTTAAAGTGCATGTGCTCAAAGAAAAGGGTGAAGCAACTTTTTAAATGTCTTCATTCAAAAATTGAGGCCTTTAACTAAGCTAATTCATGTGAATTAATAAGAATGTTACATTTACTGTCACAGAGACCAAGGATTTAAGCCAGGAACTACAGAACCAAGAGCTCTCATAAATCATGATATTGATGGTACATAAGTATGTCATCAGTAAGATGGAACCAATTAATTATTCGACTTAAATCCAGATGTCTATAATGAACTTTGTGAAATCAAATAATCTGATATTATCAGAGTATGCTGTTTGCATGACTTCTTGATTAATCTGGTCAATGTCAAAATAAGATAACTGTATTATTAGTCTTCATGATAGTGTGTTTATCACTGTGCCAGTGATGCTTGTCTTTGTTAGTCATTTTAAGATCTAGTGATTAAACTAAAACAAGATTTATTCAAACCCTTGCACAAATGCAGACATGGCCTAAAGGAAGCCAGTGGAAGGCTCTGTGTGGAAACCAGACAGAAGTGTCAGCTCTCAATGAAGCTTCTGGGCTAATTAAATTACACTGCCAATGACAAATGCGGAACTTTAAGTAACTCTGAAATGCTCCAAACGATTAGCATCCAAAACCTACACTTCTCCATATGAAACATTGCTTTACATGCTTAAATAACTAGACACTAGTCTAGAGCTGGGCAATATGCTGATACGTTATTGGTATTGTGATAGAAGAAGATCGTGATCACTTTTCTACATCTCGCCATTATGGATATTAAAAACGATTTTTTGTACCAAACTGTTTCATTCCCCCTGCTTTTCTTCATGAAATATTTGAAATATCTGAACCTATAATGGTCGGTGTTGGCACTTCTTTTTAGCAGAACCTCAATGATATCATCAAGTATCATGGTATGATATTATTGCCATACCATGATACTTCAACACTAGTCCCAGTGAGAGGCAGGGACAAGGAATTGAAAAGCATTAAGAATTCAAGAAAAGCAGGGAAATTAACATAAACCTAAATGTGGTAGCTCAATGGTTAAGATGTTGGACTACTGATCGGAAGCTCGTTCAAAGTTCAAATCCCAGCACCACTAAGCTCCCACTGCTGGGACCCTAAGCAAGGCCCTTAACCCTCAACTGCTCAGATGTATAAATGAGATAAATGTAAGTCGCTCTGGATAGGGGTGTCTACCAAATGCCATAAATGTAAATGCTTTAAACCTGAACCTTTAGCCTTTAAGCAGGAACTCTGAAGGCTACTCGAGCTGCATTTGAAATAGACATGAACTGCCAATTTGACATAGCATATAAAACAGTGTGGATATAACGTTCAACAGACAATCAAGTCAAATTTCCAAAAATGTACGTGTACATATCAAAAGAAAATGACAAAAGATAAGCAGCACACAAACAAACAAACATATCTACCAATACTGCACAGACAAGACTGGTGAAAACCTTGTTATATTTCTAAATAGAGACATTGACTACATTACTGCCACTTCAAAGCACTGGGTTAAGGTTTACTCTGCCTCACCCTCCTTCATCACCTCTTGGTATCAAGTAGCCCTCAGAGACAAAGAAAATTCCTCGACCCATGAGGTCACCTGTATGGTAAACATCTGTGGGTGCCATAGTGCCTGTGTGTGTGTGTGTGTCTTCATGATCAAAGCCCCTGTGATCTACTTCAAACAGAGACAGTTGAGGACACCTGTGCGCCCATCTAGTCCTACACAAACAAGAAGTTTACATTTATTCATTTAGCAGACACTTTTATCCAAAGCGACTTACAAATAAGGAAATACAAGCACAGCGATATATCGAGCAGAGAACAAAGAAATAGTGCTACCATACAAGATTTTTAATTCAGTTCAGTTGAGAAGTGTAAGTAAAAGTCAGCTGTAGTGCAGACATAGCTCAAAGGAAGGAGCAGGAAGGAGGAAAACGGAGCAGGTTAGGGTGGTGGGAGTCAAACCGGTCAGTGATTTAACAGTATACTCTAAACAGAAGGAGTAACGAGAGGTGTCCAGTAAGACCGAGTCCGCTCAGTGGGCATTATTGTGGCACTAATGATGCGTGAACGAAAAGACTGTTCCAGCAAATAGTATCTGTCGTATCCCCTTTGAAAGTCACACTAAACAAAGAGAAACTAGCCACCACCTCTTTCATCATGGGAAATCCTAAGTGGTCCTGAGTGGCCAATCAACTATTCCTCTGATGGCAGATGTGCCGGATAATAAAATATGGTTTTTGTCAAGAAAAGTAAAACTTCACTTTACTTGTTTTACAGAAATCCAGATGTAGATTTAGATCCCTAATGAGCCAGAGGTAACTGAGGATCGTGGGGTTATAAATCAATACTCTTCTACAACTGTATACTATAAGGTCAAACAGTATTAAGTGCGTAAATGGATATTTCAACAGGTTGATGTAAGCGTTATGATTACAGCAGAAGTTCTCAGGTACAAATCTACAATATTCAGTTCAGATTATCCACTGAAGCATGGATGAGACTTGGATGAGAAACTGTTTTTGGGAAATGCAATATTTAGATTACATCAAGATTATCATTAAGATGATCTTCTTGCAAAGTTCCAGGTCTACAGTGCAAATCTCAGTGAAGCACTTCTTCCCAGTTAGGTTATTAAATGCTGTGGTTCGGGACCAGAAACACACTTTTTCACAGAAATTAGACATCTCATCTGGGTGTGTGCCAATAGTTATCTGGGCCATAACATACCAGAATCCCTCATGATAAAGAGGCTCATCAGTAGGACCAGAAATAGCAGCAGTAGACACAAGAGCACACTTAATGTAGAGGGCTGTCCAGCACTGGATCACCATCTGCTTTACAACACTGCAGGGAATCACAGCCTACGCTTTCACAAACAAAACAACATCCATACACCAGGCTAATTAACAATGTCAGACTCATTGAAAATTGTTTAAAACCCTGCTCACAAGGTCAAAAGCTTTCAATATGCTGTGGATGGAAAAACACTTCATGTATATTTACTGAAGCTTCAGTATTGCATAAAAAAAAAAAAAATACATATGACCAAGAAATAGTGAGCACTAACATTGTATGTATAAGCATGCATTTATAGAGATAGGGAAGAGTAATTAGTTATTACCACAGAACAAAACAGCTCCTTTAACTGCCAGAGAAATGGTTATGTAATTTTGAAAAATTCAATATTTTTGTTTGTTTGTTCATTTTATTGTACTCAGAGACATATGCAATTCTCACTTTCGGATGTTCCTGGATGCAAGATTAACCTGATACTCAGGTGGGTTCATTTAAACAATTACGAATAAATAAAAACAGGTAACATAATAGACTGCAATCAATAAAGTCCACTTTTTTCACATGTATGGGGCTAGGAAACCCTAACATACTTTGGCATCCCAGCTTTAGGAAACCATAAATATATATCAAGACAATGTAGAAATGTTTTTGTTTACCTTCTAATCTTGCTTTGGCTTTCTAGAAAGATCATGTTATGTAGGTAAGGAGCCAGTTTAACAAACATGGCTGCAAAATGGCTGTAGCTTATGAATAATGACAGGTATAAGGTAGGCATTATTATTTTTATATTGTGCTAATTACGTTAAATTAAATGCAAATTAAATCAATAAATAGTAGTTGTTTTAAGACAGTGACAGCAGTGTGCTGCTGACTTTCAGTGTAGTCAGAATGTAAACTTTAAATGCAATGTTCTCCTTTTCCCCCTTTTTTGGACAAAAAGAGTTTCAAATGTTATATTTATTATAATTATACTTCTGGTTGATATACATATACACAAGTAAAACATATTTTAGTTCAGAAATTGTTTTCAAACCTTTAGTTTTTAAAACAATATATATATATAAAAACAGAAAATGTCAAAATTGTACCCTGTGAAGGGTTTCCCGAGACACCATACGTACAATATGTTAAACCACTTTTGCTTTTACTTTCCACCGGGTAATTTAATCTTCTAACTAAAGTTAGTGAGCAGCGAGAGAGAGAGAGAGAGAGAGAGAGAGAAAGAGAAAGAGAGAGAGAGTCACCACCGACTCATAACGTTTGAGGGAATTGCCATCAGAACTTTGGCATGTGATACCCGAGTTAGAGGATACACTCAGTCTCATTTCAGTCAGTGTAATGTAAGATCCAACTGGCCACAACTCACATTGGAGTCAACTACAGGTCAATAATTACAAACCAGCCACTGAGAGACAGCACTAATTTATTATTAGCTTAAAGGAGACCTATTATGCCCCTTTTTACAAGACGTAATATAAGTCTCAGCTGTCCCCAGAATGTGTCTGTGAAGTTACAGCTCAAAATACCCCACAGATCATTTATTACCATGTTGTAAATGCCCCTTTTTCGGTGGAAGCAAAAACATGCTATTTTCGTGTGTGTCTCTTTAAATTCAAATGAGCTGCTGCTACCCGCCCCCTTTCCGGAAGAGGGTTGTGCCTTTACAGCTCGTGCTTCGGATACTACGGCAGCAACAATTCAGGAGAACCAATCTGACTGACACCGTAAATAATGGTGTTCAACCCTATAATGTATGAATTATACAGACAGTAAGCGTTTTTGGGTTAAAAATAAAAATGACGATATAGCTCTGGTCTCTGTGAATACAATCAGAGACAATGGTAACTTTAGCCGCATTAGCTGTGGAATTTGCTAACAAGCACATTCGGAAAGGCAATTTGCAAACATTCACAAAATATACAGTACGATACTTACATCTTCTGAATATGAAGCTGGATCACGAATAGTTGGTACTGATCCATGCTTGAGAATAAACATTCCAGCAAATCTTGCTTTGTATTGACCCTCGTTCACAAAGCAGTCTGGTGTAAAATGATTCAAACAAACATATACGAATTTAGCTATTTTTGGGGTGCACATTTCCTTCAAAAATAAAACTACTCCACTGCGTCTTCAGTGGCTCTGACGCTGGGAGTACATGAAGACACAAAGCTGAGACATTCTTCTTATCACTGTAGCTGTTCCAGCACAGAGAACATGGCAGACTGTGTGCAGTTCACTCAGGGGAGGAGCTATGTTAATAGGGCACAGTCCGTCACAAGTCATGGGCGGGCCCTGTTCCAACATGATGTCACATTGGATAGAAAACATGAACGACTCATTTTGAGACACTGTTTATGATTTATGGGGAATATAAAAAAAAGGAGTGGGTGGATTTTTACCATTATAGGGTGGTTGTGTACACACACTGCCGACAAACATTTAATGCAAAAGTTCATTTTGCATAATAGGTCCCCCTTTAATTTTTATTTTATAATGACAAAAACAACTACAAAACAAGCAGTGCTGAAGGTATGCTGTAGGGTAGCACAGTTCCATTATAAAAACAAAAAGAAAAAAAAACTGACAGTCTTTTGACTAAACGCAGCTTCCTGCTAATGGCTTTGTAACTCTCATCACTCTCTTTGGGATTTCACTTTCCAAATCCCAAAAGAGAAGACGGTCATAGCCCTTTCTGAGTTTTAGTTCATATATGGAAACTGTTATCTATTCATTTTACAGAGAATACAAAATATTAATACCAACCACAGTCCTCTCAGCAGAATGGGTCTATGAATAAAACAAAACAATAGCACATGATTCTCTGAACATACAACATTTCTCATATATAGTTTACAGACTTAAATAACCATGAGGTGTAGCCCTGAGATTAAAAATCTGGTGTAACTCTTCTTTTTATGACTGATTATGATGACTATTTATGACTGATATTAGATTAGTGTTTGGTCAGCTTTGTCAACACAATGTGAAAGACACATCAAGGCTCAGACATTTGACCTGTGACAAATGAGAGCTAGTTTATAATCAGATAGCCAGTGGACTAGCTAACGGAGCTAATGGTAGTGAATGCTGTAAAATGTAAATATATTTTTCATACTTAAATTCAGTCAAAATAAACTGTTGAGAAAATTATGAAGGAAATCATGACTTCAATATTGAAATACTACTTTCTACTACTACTGTGTGCCTATGATAAAAGCGAGCTAGTTCATTAGCAATTATCTAGCTGTTAGTGATTGCTGTCAATGTATATTTTGAAAACTTTGAATTCAGTTTAAAAAAAAATATAAAAAAGAAGATTATAATGGAATTCAAGACTCTGATACTGAAATACAGCTTGTGTCTAGCTGTGATAAAAGTGAGCTAGTCAACTAGCAGTTAGCTATCTGACTAGCTAAGTGAGCTAATGCTAGTGATAGCTGTTAATGTATATTTTTAAAGCTTTGGATTCAGTTAAAATAAACTGGTGAGGCAATTACGATGCAAATCAAGACTTTTATCACAGCTAGACACAAGTGATATTTCAGTATCAAAGTAAGGTGGTTTACTAGCCGTTAGCTAGCTGACTAGCTAAGTGAGGTAATGATAGTAATCGCTGTTAATGTATATTTTTAAATCTTTGGATTCAGTTAAAATAAACTGCTGAGAAGTTTACGCTGGAATTCAGGACTTTGATACTGAGTCACTTTTGATACTGTGTCTAGCTGTGATAAATGAGAGCTATTTTTCTAGATGTTAGCTATAACTGTTATATCATGCTAGTGATATTTGGGACATGAGGACACAGGATTTTTTTTTTTTTTTTTTTAATTACATATTTATGTCCAAGTTCATAGATCCTGGTCTTTTAAACAAGGGTAAATGTGTAGGAATGTGTCCAGGACATTTTAATAGTTTATGAGCAGTAAGAAAAATATAATATATTAAACTTGATATACTACGTGAATTGTATTTAATGATTTAAAATGACATGTTCTGCTTGTACTTTAATCTAGACTTCCTTTACAAACACATAGGGTCTGATAAAAAGATTTGTTTGTTTGAGTGCTAGCCCACTTCAGACCCAGCAGGAGGGTAGGGACAGTATTGCTATTAGCCCATTATCATTTCCTGAGACATCTGCGGTCACACACACACACACACACACACACACACACACAGAATGGAAAAGTATCTTTCAGGCTTTTTCTGTTTATGTAGGTCTCAAATCTAATAGGGTTTGTGGGTTACTGGCCTTTGGTCCACTTCCCTTCGTTTTCAGTCTGGCGCTAGATTAGCAAGCAAAAATCATCAAATAAATTAGAATGCAACGTGCAGATAAAAATGGATTACTTTTGCCATTTTTACCTCATCTGAGCTTTACAGGCGTATAGGCAAAGTGTTAAGTGTGTACTATAGAAAGCAGACGGGAGCAGTTAAAGCAGCTGCATGAGGGATCAATCACAGTGTATAATGATGGCGACCCAGTAAATCCAAGCCAAATAAAGGAGCATAGCATTGCAGCAGGAGCACGAGACATGGGAGAATCAAGCAGACTGTGAAAGAAAAGGTGTTTGTTCAGCTGCTGTGTGATATCCTGCATGTCTGTTTATGCTGGATAGGGCTCTGAACTCCTCAGCCAAGAGAAAGGTGGAGAGAGCAGAATGCATGGAGCAAAAAATATTGGATGGAGGCTGAAATTACCGTCAGATTAAACATGTATACAGTAGCACTGTGTATCCGCTTTTATCAATAGACTGTAGACCTCTATGGCTAAAAAGCAAAAACGGCCACAGTCAGTTCTGAATTATTTTTCCATCTGCTTTGCTGCTAAATCGGGACTAGGAAGTACCTAAGAATGACTAGAGTGATGACAGGAAGTGAGGGAGTGGGTGAGCGATGGCGTCCTGTGCATGTGAGAAATATGCTGCAGTTGTTGTCCTCGATCCCCATCCTGTTGACTGAGGACTTGGAATTGTATAGAAATTCCTTCACCAAGCCAGAATAAAATGCAATATTTGAATACTTTTCAAAGTTCTATACTTATTCTGTTCTTGCATAGATCCACTTTCAAATGTTTAGGATCCAAGCTTCTACACTTTTAGTTGCCTACCGAAATGTATAGGTCTGAATGAGTGTGCCGAGGCACCATCGTTGATTATTTTCCTACAACAGCACACTCTGTTGTGTGTTATTTCTTACATATAATGCACTACACAGGTTTTAGAATGTGATATTACATGCTATGTAGTGAGCATATGTAGTGAGGAAGCTGTATAGGAATGTGTTTAGGAAGCTATTTATCCAGCCCTCCAACTAAGTGTTGAAGGAATTTGATGCTTATCAACAACAATTAAGAAACATTACTGTAGATCAAATAAGTGTAATTTATCCCAAACATTACTGTCTATGATAAAATGATGTTACTGCCTTTATGTGATTTTAATCGCTTAAGAAAAAAGCCATTAATTCGAGTCTTGCTGACTGGAATTTGAATGCTAGAAATTGACAGCTGTACCTATTTATTGACAGTGAATATCTATTTCTAAGGCATTAAGCTACCACACCACAGTTCTACTGCACCGAGCATGTTTTTCTTACTATGCTGAGCCAGGTTTGTAGGCATTCCATAGCAAACCGTGTCCAGGAGGAAATGCCACTGGAACCAGTGAAGCACATGCTCAAAGCTGCACAGTGAATAAAAGCCTGTTGGATCCAGACTGTACCTGGACTCACAGTGTCAGCCTGACTCCAAACTCAGACCTAACATTTGTAGCTGAAATCCGGTGGTAGGTTGAGGATCTAGAAATAGATCTGGTTTGCAAATAATAAAATAGTAAACGGTGCATAATTTTAACTTTTGACAAATGTGAGCTATTTTAAAAGCAGATAGTTACAGTGCTTGCATAATTTTTCATCCCCACTGTCCTTTTCTGCATTTTGCTGTGTGTTATAACCTGAAACTGAAATGGACGTCATTGTGATTTTTACCATTTACACAATATATATAAAATATTAAGGTGCAAAATATTGCTTTATGGTGACACAATAGTTAATTAAACAAAACCAAAAAAAAGAAGAAATCTGTTGTCTGTATAAGTATTTACCCCTGGGCCAATACTTGGTAGAACCACCTTTACATAACTAAGCATAGCTGCATATGTTCTGTGATATGTCACTATTTGCTTTAAACATCTGAATCCTGATATGTTTGCCTATACGTCTTGGCAAAATTGCCCAAGCTCGGTCAGACTGGATTTAAACCATTGAAGAACAGCAATTTTCAAGTGTCAGACTGAGGCGTCTGGGCTTTTACTGTGCCCTACTAATACATTCAGGTTCTTGGCTTTGAACCACCACCAAACTAAATGATAAGTTTCACAGCAACAGGATTTGATATTTATGCAAATCAACTTTTAATTTTTTATTTATTTATTTTTTTGGTAAATAATTCACAAATAAAACTAGATTGTTTCACCGCTCTGTGCCACCCAATTGTTATACAAGGCACTGTGACAAGGCTGGATACTGTTCAATAAATTGCTGAAAATGGTTTCAATTAATCGATTCAGGATAAGATCATTCTAGGTTGACAGCTTGAGACAGCTGAAAAGCTACACATTGCTCAGAACATTGTGTGTTGCAGAATTGAGGGGTCATGTGTCTCACAACAAAAAGAAAAGCAAAAAAAAACAAAAACCTTTTTTTGTGTGTGCTGTTTGCTCCTGACGACACTGTGCACTTTACTTTTGTTTGGGGGATGATGTCAGTGTGGACAGTGCTAACACAGGATTACATATCACATTTCAGCCCCAGGAACATGTCTCAACTATGGCCAGATCGAGAACTGAACCTGCTAAGACAAGTTACGGCAATATGAGACTGCTTTCCCACATCTTTCCTCCCCTGTGGGACATTCGGCTCATGTTATGTGGTAAACTATATTGTAAGTGAAGAGTTGATGGATCTCCTGCAATTAGGTCTTTTCTCTCCCCTAGCATCTAGCCATCCAGAACACACCATAAACAAATCCCAACATATACTTCCATTCTTAAAATCATGCACCCATCCATACTTGAGGATCAAAAGGATGTTCTGAATTGGACAGGATAAAGTAAGCTCTTCAAAACCACACCACTTCAATGATTCCACTAAACTGCTCCAAAGCTCCAGAGCACAGGTCTGAAGTGAGGAATGGTTTCAGAAATCCCCAACGTTCATTGCCGGAGGGATTTCGGTGAGAACTAGTAGAGCCTTCAGAGAACACACACAGGGCCTTCAGACACACACCTGCATAGTTTTATTATTCAATATGCTCTTCCACACACACACTTTCCAATATACTTACACCTGTGCAGTACTAAGACTCTTCAAAGAATTGCCCACACACACACACACACACACACACACACACACACACACACACACACACACACACAGACAGCCTTTTTACACACACCTGTATAATGTTAGCTATATATTTCAACAGAATATATCTCCACAGCTTATCAACACCTGGTCATCTTCTTCTGGAAGTGACAAAAGGACTATTCATATTTAAGTCATATATGGGAAGGTCTCATGACTAGTCATAACTAAAAGAATGGACCCATATGATTTCTCAAATTTTTTCAGTTTCTATTTTCCATGTGTGGAGTTCACATTTTTGAAAGCTACTGGTTGCCCTGAACTGAAATAGCATGTGTCTCAACCAAAAGTAAAGTTCTAGCATTTTAAAATTTGGTTAACTTCAGAAGTTAGACAATTTCACTGTAACCATTCAAACTAAATCAAATTATGAGAAAAGCACACCCAAGTAGCAGGGTTTTAGTCATTTTAGGCTGACTGACTCCATTTACCTCGGTGTTGGTTAAAGATAGACACCACAATCTTTGCAGACAGACAGCAAAGCCAAGGTTAAAAAGTAGTCTAAATAAAACATCTACATTGTTTTGGTAAAATGTCTTTTTTTTCCTTAATGTGGAGATCTCAAAGTATATTATGGGTAGCAAAACTAGATTTTAGTTAAACCCAGATCTTTCATCATTTTCGGACGTTTTCCAGAATGCAGAAGTAGCTACATCTGACTGTGTTTCCCAGATCTCTATGTACACAGTATATAAGAATATTCTTTATCTCCTCATATCTTACCTTTTCTCCTCCATCTGCTTCTTAAACTACATGCCATGTCTATTTTTCTCTATAATTGAACATGCAGGACTAAAATATATTCCATTCATTTTCCATACCATTTATCCTAGACAGGTTCGCAGGGAGCCTGGAGCCTATCCCAGGGAACTCAGGGCACAAGGCTGGGGGACACCCTGAACGGGGTGCCAACCCATCACAGGGCACAATCGCATATACGTTCACACATCACACACAATTTAGAGATGCCAATCAACCTATAAAACATGTCTTTGGACTGGTGGAGGAAACCAGAGTACCCGGAGGAAACCCCCGAAGCACGGGGAGAACAGATGGGAGAACCGAGCCCCCAACCCCCAGAATTGCGAGACAAATGTGTTAATCACTAAGCCACCATGCTCCCAGACTAAAATTATTTATAAGTGAAATTTCAATATGTGTAATATGAAAGGCATGTATAACAAATTAAACGCCTTGATCCACAAAAACATCATGTCCTAACCCAGAACAAACTGAAAAGTGTTCAAACCCCTTCATCTGGATCACTGAAGGCTCCAACGCACATGGTTGTGGATTGAGAGTGGATCAGCAGTCTCTTGCTCTTTGTCCCCCTGCTGTCCAGGCCTTCATAGACATGCTCTGATAGTCACTGAACCACCAGTGCCTGGCTCAACACAAACCAACAGTCCTTAACATTCACACTACAAAAAGACATGAACTAATTGTGGGAAAAATTGCCACATTATGAATAATAGGCCCAATGAAGCTTAGAAAAATATGAGAACACAGTTTAGTAACTTTTCACACGGTAACTTTTGACAGACTGAACCACAAGCCTAATCATATATTAGATGCACTGAAACATTTAGTGTTTTCAGTCAGACATTTAACAAGTCACACACTTGTAGTACATCTATATAGACAGCATACAGAGATGCAGGAAAAATTTGAATCCCTTAATTTTGTAATTCAAATTCTGTATAAATTTGACCTAAAACATGATCAGATATTAATATCAGCAGTACAACATATAAAGCATAAAATTCTATAATTATATAGATTTTCTACATTATAATTATTGAACAAAATGATCAAACACTAAATGACTTTGTCAGTTAAAATATGTACACTTCAAGGATTATCTGTTTAGTCAAGAGGATAAGAAAAGCCTGGAGATAACACTCAGGAGGCGATTTGAGTGTTCCTGATCTACTTTAATAGTGAAGTCTCTGGCTTATTTTTTTTTTTTTTTTTTTTTTTTTTTTTTATAAAGTCTGGTATTCACAACACAATTTTGTGAATTCCTGCCATGCTTCGATCAAAGGAGATGTCTAAGGAACTCAGAAAAAGTCTCTAAAGAGTTTGGCTTCATCAGTCTACTGTCGTTCAGCTAGTGTACAAAAGTCTAGACTACTACAACTAGTTCTGTAAACAGAGGAGTCAAAAATAGCACTTTCTAGCTTAAATGAGAAAGTCAAAACACTGTATTTTAAACATAATGACCTCATCCAAACTAAGAAATAAGGTTGTAAGTGTGCCGTGGTTTGGAGCTGTTTTGGTGCCATGGGGCCAAGCAGTTTGACATCAGTAGCCAGGTTTCCATCCAAATGATTATTTGTAAAGAATTATGGATTTGAAATGTTTGGAAATGTAGGCAATTGGAAAGTAATTTCTCTGTAAAATTTCCATATTTTGTTCTCAGTTTAAACAAGCTTAGCTTGTGGATAAACGTGTGTCAATATATGAAATGTAGCACTATTTATCATGTGCCAATCTCACTGTTATGTTTTTGTCATCTGCATCAGGTGATGAGGAAAAGTTGTCGGGTCTTGACAGGAAAGTCTTGACGGTGTGTCGAGCATGACTTATTTTTACAATCAAAGCTAAACTTATGAGACAGCAAGCTGCTCTGGGTAGTGGAGTCATTACACAAAACCTTTTTTTTTTTTTTTAAATGGCTATTTTTTATTGGAAATGAGCTGACAACAGAAAAGTTACAGCTTGAATTACTTGCAAAAAGACCATGGAAATTTAGCTATCGACAAAACAGAACCAAACACAACAAAACTGTCGACCGAAACAGAACCGATACACACACAAGTCAGTCAACCAAAGAATGACGGAAGCAAACAACAACAAAACATAAATCCAGAAAATAACAATTTCATAGACATTATGCATGGTTTTACTCCCAGCAACTGAGCATGAGAAATAAGCAACAAAATATCCAGCCATTATGCTAATTGGATTTTAATACTGTTGAGCTTCTTCCAGATTCCCACAACCCTCTGATTCAGCAGCTCTGGTCCTCAACATCTTCTTCCTGCACTGATGCTCACTGGTCATTACAGAGGAGACTGTGTGTTGTGTAATATTACCTGAACTTTCGGTTTAATCAGATCATGTCAGGGTTTTTGCATTTGGATAGCAAAGATGTGTTTTCCAGAGGAAGCAGATGTTTGACAAACATCTTGATAAATCACTGCAGTAATTTTACTCATAGTGCAGAATGCGTACTTCAAGCATATCATATCCTCCTGTCAGGCAATGGAATATTCAGGGCTGAGGCAAACAATGATTCAAAAAGGTAAAATAATGCAAAAATAAGCTACTGCTACTACTTATGAAACCTCAGTAGCGACTGTAATCTTGCCAGACTGAATGTTTTATATTTTTTATGCAATCTGTCACTAGTACATCGCTTTCTTACAGTATTTAAAAGGTTTTCATCTGGCAAGTTTCCTATAGCTAGCTACAGTGCCTTCCACTAATATTGGCACCCTTGTAAAATATTTTTTTTTGCTAAAAAAAAAAAAAAATTCACAAAAATATTCTGCTCTCATGGAGATTGCTAACAAAACAGGTTTATCAAAACTATATATATATATCTTTGTTAAATATAGGTGTGCATGGTTTGAATGGTTTGAATTTGTGATAAGCCTGTATTATTCTTAAACATAAATGAACACAAATGTTTCAAAACTTCCTTTATTATATATCCAATTGAAATAAAGTCCCACAGTAGAGCCTTGGATATGATTTGTATTTGACTGCTAATGTCATATTATTAACTTATTAAAATGTCTTTTCTTACATGTGTATTTATTCATTTGGCAGACAGTTTAAAGAAAGAAAGATACAATGAAAGTGTAGAACTGAAGAGTTGAAGGTCTTATTTAAAAATTGATTTTAAAGTATAGCTATAACCCAGCAAAATGCGCCGATCACAACAGTTAAAAAAAACAAAAACAACAACAAAAAAAAAAACAGTAATATAATTTCTTTTTGTTACCAGCTGCTTTCCATACACTTGTAGACTTTATTTCATTGGTATATTATTATACCAATAGCCAAAGACCAGTAGCATGTTGTGGTAAATCAAAACATCAAGGCAAAATACAAAGCAAGGTAGCAGTCACATACTACAGCCATTTACCCTAAATATGTTTGCAGTAGGACAACATGTGGGCCAAAAAGAGCTCAAACCGCACCCTTTACTACATCGTTACAGACTTCAAGGGGAAACATAAATTCTTTGCGACCACATGAAAGCTATTAGCCAGTTCAGATGGACATTTACAGTAGACAGTCTCCCCAAAAACAGTCCATTTCCCTCCTGAGGTGTCCTTCTCATCTCTTCATTCTTCACCCCTTTCTGGCTCATGTGCACAAAAAAAATCCCTCTTTGAACAGGATATGGCGAAACCCAGGACATCATTTATATTCCAGCCCCATACCACAGTGCAAGAGTATCTGCCAGTTATGTTAGCCTGAGGGAGAGGGATTCAGGAGTAATAAAGAGACATTACATAAAGGTAAGATGAGAGAAGTCATTCTTGTCTCACGGGGATAAAGATGTGGGGAATGGTAGCATGATTAAGAAGGGGACAGCAGCCAAAAAGATAGCTTAGTATGGAACGCAGATGAGAATCAGCATGATTTTAAAATTGAATTGTTTTAAACAATGATTAGGATCAGAGACATTGAAGAAAAGGTGTTGATTTCCCATGAGCTGCTTTTGCCCCAGTAGAGGAACCTGTAGGTTTGGTGAACACAACAGCAGTCAACTTTAGATCATGTCTGTGCATGCCAGTAGTCCTTTTATATTAAAGAAAAGTAGATTTCCTTCCCCACTTCAAACTCAAAATCAAATGATATTCCAACACCAAGACACAGAAGACGCTTCACCTTATTGTACTGGTAAAGTTTGTAAAATGCTGAGCTTGTGGGAAAGAGTTGAAGAAAATGTGAATTAACTTCTTATCTCAAAGGAGCAGCTGGAAGATAAGCCACAGGCAGTTTACAGATGGACACATGTACACACTGCAATAAACAGAATCAATCTGTCACTTGATCTTTTAAACCTTGGTACTCTTTCATTGATTTTAGGGACGTTTTTCTGCCCATTTAACAGATTAATTTACCAAGACATAGACCTATCCTTGGGACAAAGTGTTCTCTTGATTATACTTCCTTCTAAACTTCATACCACTTTTTAAGCAAGTTTATCTTGTTACAGCAGCAATTTGGGTAGTACCATAAATACATTCAAAATAGGCTTGCTACAATAGTCGGTGTTAGATGGTGTTCGGCTGCACACCTATTACATCACTTGCCCACCGTGGCACCGCCCCCGGTGTCATTTTGCTTTTTTATAGTAATAAAAATCGTTTAGTTCAGTTAGAGAACAGACGCTGCAATTAAAAACTGAACACGTCTGCTCAATTCAGCATGAGCCGAATGAGTCAGAGTCGCAACACAGATCAGCAGGAGTCAGATTTCATTTAACACGTTCATTAAGAATAATAATGAACCACCAGTACTTTTTTAATCAAAGCCTGTAAAGAGTTAAACTATTTTAGTGACTGAGACAGATTAAGAGGGAAATCAATATATCTGGTTTGTTTGATATTTGGTCTGGTTTCACACTGCACATAATTAAACCAAAAAAGCAAACAAGCATTCGCAGAGGGGTGTGTAGGGAGGAAAAAGTTCTCAAAACACTTCCATTCAATCAGCGTTCAGAAATACAGAGAGGGGAAAAAAGTAAACAAACCATTTGCAAAGTGTGAGTAGAAATCACAATTCACTCAAACATGACGAACTTGGATAAATGATTAGATAATTACCTAAATAAGTAGTTAAAAAATGTTTGTGTATCGCATCCAATGTTTATTTCCATTTTTTTGTTTGTTTGTCCAAATGTCACTTTAGCAGCTAGCATCTACAAAACCCATAATACACGACATGCTTGGTTCACTTCTTGCAGTTGAGTCAAATCAAGGGTTCTATTCAAACAGAACACTTCATATGTGAAAGCACCATTAGGCAGATTCATTACACTTTCCAACACATCAATTATTTTCAGTTATAGCTAACAGGAAGCCAGCAGAGAGAAAGTGTGGCTTCTCCATCTGTGACGATGGCTATTTGTATCTGTTGGAGGAGTCAGGGTAGAAAAAGCTACACCTGCAAGTTTCACAGAGAAGCAAGACATAAACAGGAGTGTTGATGGACAGATTTTTATGCATGTTATCGGGCAACCAATCTTTTCAAAAAGTTAAAGCTAGTGTCAAACCATTCCCAGGACTACTGAGATACATCTCTCTCTTCAAACCTACTGAGTATGCTCTCCCCCATGGTGGTGTAGAATTCACAGATGGAATCTGAAACCACAGACAGAAGTACATGGAACAGGACAAAGACCATGGATGGGTTAATATAACCCCACCTCCCCAATCCCTCCAATCAAGCTCCAGAGATCTGCACAGGCCAGGACTCAGAGCGGCCATATTCCCAGGTAATTACAGTGGAAAGCAATATATTGTAAGTGACAGAAAACCCACATCGCTTTATTTTGAGGGACTGTCACCTCAGGGCATATTTACAGCCTCTGTTGTCTTTGTCCCTCTTTCCCACAGACTTCTTGGAACAACTATGAGGCTCCAGTTTCGACAGAATAACTGAGCTTTGTCCTAAAACATATAGGCATACAGGCTGCAATGCTCAAATAGATTTGTGAGTACAACTGTAGTATATGTATTAATAACTTTTGTGTGTGTGTGTGTGTGTGTGTGTGTATATATATACATACATACATACACACACACACACGCACATACATATACATATACATACATTCACATAGCTTTTTAAACCATTTGGGTTAGAAAATATTATCTGTGGCTAAATAAGATAAAAGGGTTGGGCTTTTCCTCCAGTACTACAGATGTGTGTATATTTGAGCCCATACACTGACAAAGAGCAACTGCTTTGAATTTCATGAAAAATGTAACAAAAGCATGATTTTAAACTGAATTATGTTCTATTTTGATCATTTCTGATTTCAAACTATATTAAATGTTCCATTACTAGCATTTGTGGTTGGCCTCAGATGTGACTAAAGGACTGTGACATCAGCCCATACTGGGGGCGGGGCTTAATTCATTTCATGCTATCAAAATCTTTTAGCTTTTCTATCCGACACAAACACACTGGTCAACCCTACTGAAAATCAGGCCTCGTAATCAAACCAGGTAATGGTGGGAGGTCTATTGATAGCTATAAATAAGAAAGGAGAGAAAACAGTTGGGATTTTGAATTCTTGTTCCTACCTTTGTAGTTAAAAAAAACAAACAAAAAAACAAAACAAAACATAAATGCTAAAATTCTGTGGCTGTGGTTTTCAAACTTCTTAGGGCTTTTTTTTTTTTAATTATTATTCTTTTGCTACTTTTTTCCCCCCCAAAAGTCCAGCATCAAACAATGGAATGGAATCTTGCAATGGAATCCGTCACAAACAGAGACATAATTTATTGTGTGCAAGTAAATATAGTATATTGTGCAAAATGTCAAACTTTTATAAACCTGCCCTACCTGCCTTACCAATGATCAAATAAAGTTTATTAACTCAATGAAACAAGCTTAGTGTGTGATAAGCCACTAAACTTGATTGCAGCACTCCATCTAAAAACATACAGTATAGCAAGTGAAAAAACAAAGCTGCAAGAGACACAACACAGGATGTGTTACAGAAACAGACTGCATAACATCGTAATCAACAGGCTTCGTAATGTCGAAATCCTGTCAGAATAGCTCATTTTAGCTAGCTGGTTACAATTAAACATTCAGATTATAAACATTTATAAATGACCTGAAATTCTCACAGAAATCGGTCAGGCTAGCTTGTTTTAGCTAACTGGTTACTCTTGGCTTATACTCTTGAAGATTATAAAAGTTTATGAATGACTTAAAATCCTCACAGAAAACCTGTCAGCTTAGCTCACTTTAGTTAACGGATAACTGTGACAATTATAAGGATTTTACACTTAAAATCCTGTCAGGTTTGCACATGTTAGCACATATGACAACTGTTTTGGAAATGGGCTATAGCTGGAACAGAAAGAGGTCATCTTGTATAACACCCTGGGAATTGTGACTGGGCAAAAACGGCAATTAAGATCAACACATATGCATCCATCTATCCATCCTCTCTGGCCCTTTTGCCACACCACTGCATTGTGGTTACACACTTGTGCTGTCAGGCCAGTTAACCGTTCATCATCACATTGGCACATTATTAACCACAATCATTTAGACAAGCACCCAAGGAGGCAGCACTTCGCTGATGTGTGCCGATAAAAGGATCTGGTTATACTGGTAGAGTTTGACTAGCTTAACCTTGCATCAAAGCCTGAGCTGTTCTACTCTCTCTCACCGAAGAGCCTCTTCTCCAGCTAAACTGAGTGGCGCTGCGTTCGGGTTCTGAGTAAGAGCAAAGCACTTGGGCACAGAACACAGTGTCAAGTACAATCTATTTTCAGTGCTTGCTGTCATCCTTGAATAACAGTTCAAAGTGGTATTGTCGTTATAGCTCCTCAAAGCCATTATGAAAATAAGCCAGGCCTTCTGGGACCCTTTTAGAAAGTAAATGTCTAACCTGGAAAAGATATGCAGTGATAAAAGTGAAGAGAATGCAGCAGGTACAACAGATTACCTAAACTCCTTTTTGTGTCAAGTTTCACAGCAAAAAAAAAAAAAAAGAAAGTCGTTTGGTAACGTCATGTCTCTGGGGATGTTTTTCCTGAATGCACAAGAGAAAGACATATCTGGTACTTATAGAACTCAGTGTAAGGGATGAATAATACATGTGAATGACTGCAGGACATCCACTGCCCCAGCTGTCAAAGCCCAAGGCGATATTCATGGGTGGGGGCAAATGTTAAGGCCAAAATAAGGATTTAAGACCACTTCCTGTACTGCATTATAGAATAATAGTAGTCTCAATACACTCCTTTACAGTATTCATGGGCTCTGCATTGAGGTCTGGATACAAAGTAAAGTCAAACTGAAATGGACTGGAAATGGACTGGTGACTCAGTAGACTGGCCAATTGTGGTGCTAGTACAATAAAATGAGTCAAAACTGCTGTCTGTCTAAATTTTGAGCTGCTTCCTAGAAAACGAGGAAGTTCAATTGGAACAGTTTTATCCTCATGAGACCCTGTGGACATTTTAACAAATTACTTTCCATTCCAGCGCACTGCCTAGTTTCCATAGGTATTAAGTGCTACTAGTTACAAATGTATAGGAAAAATTAAAAGCATGCATGGAACAGCATATGCTAGGATTCAGATGGCTATAGAATATGGAAAATCGACAGATGATGTAATAAGAGTGTTAAGCTCACAAGATTTTAAATATGATTATGTTGTACGTCCCTGTGGTTTGTCAGCTTTTAAAATGTTCTTGGATTTCTTATAATGACAAACCCTAGAGGCCTAAATGGGCTCAGAGCAGGCGATGGGATGGAGGCACATAGGGCATGAATTATAATGATGTATCTCCAATATGAAAATTATGTGAATGCTGGTTAACCGACAACTTCTCTCATCTAACAACATCCACATGCAGAAATGGCCCATACAAGAACTGCACATCCAATAGCCACAAAAATGCAAACCATTCATTATACAAAAGAAAGACTCCAAAAAAAGCTCCATATGTTGAACTGCTGGAGGCTGAGGATATGAGCATGGGGGAACAGATCTGTATCTCCAAATGGGCTTTTATATGGGAGAGCCCCACATAGTTATGGCTGAAACCAAACCCAGCTACAGTTTTGCCCTGAGGCATGGGTGCAGCATGGTTCACCCAAAGACTGCAGCTTTCACCTCAAACCACAAAAGGAGGCTTTATTGTGGTCAGAACTCATGGCAAACACTCGTCCACGTCACCTCAGAAAGCAGATCCAAGGGCTGGGGGGCAAAGGCAGGAACCCTGGGAGATCTCCTGCTACTCTGCATTGAATGGCTAACATAAATAAAATGTGAAGCCAAGCCTTTGACTCCAGTGATAACCAGTCGAGCTTAAAACAGTCAAAGATTGGAAAAGGCATTTCGCTGCAATCTCAATGACCACTCGGTTGTAAAGATCAGCTCCCCCTCCAACTCAGTGCATTGGCCCCAGGCGTCCTCTAAAGGTAGCCTTGAAAGGATGTCCCCATGGCTATTAATTATACAGGACCTAAACACCCTGCCCCCTTTAAGGTTCAAAAGGTCAAGGTAGGAGGAAGGGATGAGGGTCAAAGGTGACTGGGGATGAAGATTAATCTCGTCTCTATCATTAGAGCAGGGTTTGATGGCAAATCATAGTCTGGACTAGGCAATGCAGGATAATCTATGCTTCTTGGCAAACAGGCCTAACCACTGCACAAATACCCAAAACTTTCCAGTTATTCGGACTCTTATCGATATTTCAGCTCAGTTCTCATTCTAGCTTTCTGCTACATTTTAACCCAAGTTAGGAAAAGAATAGCAGGACTGACAAAAAACTAATACAATTTCCTCTGGTTGTCCTTTCCTAAATAAACAAAAAAATGTAAAGGTTTCTATGAACAGAAACACAACAGAAAGCAGAGGAAATACGAGTCATGAAGAAATAAATCTACAAAAAGGCATCGTCTGGCTTCAAAGATCAAATAAAGCTCTTACAATGCACTCTACCCCTGTATCTCATAGTAGGCTTAACTGGCTTCCAGAGAAGAAATATTATTACAATGCTTGGTGAAGGTTTTAATAATCACTAGGCAACATGAGTCAGTTTTCCTGAACTTTCCCATTTAAAAAATTACCATATGTGCAAATTTAATCACCATGCATTGTATATATGACCACATTATACTATACTAATATCTAATAATTGCATTTTAGAACTGAGGGCACCTAAAGCCTGTGCCAGGTTTCAAAAGTAGCACTTTTGAGTGCAAGAGTTGCTATATCAGTAAAAGAATGGCATATTAGTAGAAAACCTTGCACTCGTGTGTTGATCGAACGCCTGTGGATGAGAAACAGTGCAGGTGCATCATCGAGCAATCTTTGGTTGCTTCTCATCTGTTTCTAAAACAACCATGGGTAATCAGCACAAGTTGCCTAGGAAACATACACTCAACGATCAGCACAACCTGCTTATCGTGAAAACAGCTGTGAGAGGGGCGAGAGCATGTTTACAAAACCTAATGAAGCAACTATTCTGTGTTGTCTTGACTCCTCACTGCTTCTCGCTGCTCACACTCAAGCACAAATCAGCACATCAGTATTATCAAAGCTGACAGCTTATTTATATCAAACAGCGAGTACATGTCTTGTAAATGTCAAGTGATTATAGTGCGACTGAGTGAATCCGTTCTAATTTCAAACTGAGGGTCTGATGATGCGCTTTTCCTCACAAGCTTACTTATAAGACCGATAGTGAACACTGGCAGCATAATGTGTAACAGGGTAACAAGGTAATGCTTAAAAATAAATGTCATACAATACATGGAACAGTTCATGCTAACAAGTTTAAGGTAAATGTGTGGAAACCATACTCGTTTCTTTTAGGGGTGAACTCAAATTTCAGCCAAATAAATTATCATAGAAACAACACAGGAATAAATCCTGGACAGTCTTTCACAGGACATCACACACACACACACACACACACACACACACACACACACACACACACACACACACACATTCATACCTACAGACATTTTAGAGTAGCGAATCCACCTACCAACATGTTTTTCAGAGGTGGGGGGTAAACCAAATTACTCTGAGTTTAGAGCTTAGAGTCAATTTAAATTCATTTTACTTGTATAGCACTTTTAACAACGGACATTTTACAAAGCAGCTTTACAGAAACCTAGAGGTGATAGTGGTAAGAAACTCCCTGAGACAACATGAGGAAGAAACCTAGAGAGGAAGCAGATTTGAAAGGGAACTCATCCTCTTCTGGATAGTGGAATTAAACATAAATATCAGTATTGCACACAGTTATATTACATTTACAGAATTTGGCAGGCGCCATTATCCAAAGCAACTTACATTTACACAACTGAGCACCTGAGGGTTTTAGGGCCTTGATCAAGGGCCCGGCAGTGACAGCTTGGCAGTGCTGGGATTTGAACTCATGGCATTTGGTTTTAACCGAATTGGTAATACTGAGCCAAGTATGTGAGGATTTAGGTATACAGGTTGCACAATGCTATATTGATGATAAACTACTTGTTAGCTGCATCAACCTAGCTACCTGTCAAACTACAGTAGCAAACTTGATGAAGTTGTCTTGGCTTGTCAAGTAATTCCGGGGAAAATGTTTAAATTGAAATCTTGGCCAAAACATTTCCTTTAACTAAATCCAATAGCATTACCATTTGTGCCTGAAGACAATAGCTGGTGTCGGTGTTCTGCAATCATGCTACGTCACTGACCCTCATTGTGCGGTGTGGGGATGGTATGTGGGGAAGGGAAGCAGTGTTAATAGGCTGGGGTGAAAAGCTCAGCATGTGCTGAAAGGCCAGTCAGGAGCTCAGCTTAGTCTATCAAATACTAGAGAATGAGAGTGGCCACAGATGGTGCCGTCAATAACCTTCACGCCTTCCACCATGCCATCAACAGGGAACACACACACACACACACACACACACACACACACACACACACACACACACACTGACCGCTTGAATGTGGCATAAGAACTAAGAGGAAAGAGCAGATGGTAGGTGTGTGTGCCAGTAAAACATCATGACCTGAAGTATCTACAGGATGAAGTGTAGGAATTGTTTAGCTGGTTTAAGAGCAAGCCTGAAGATCACTCAGGAGCTGCTAGTGAATGATGAGGACAGCTGTCAAGACAAGATTTCAGCCTAATTGCTTCTAATTGAGTTACTGAGAACTAGAGTATTCAGAGCTCATCCTGAGCTTTAATTATATCAGCCGCCCAATAAGCAAATCACATTCAGTGTTCTTTAAACTTAAAATAAATGGCAGCTGAAAGCCTACTTTCATTCATGCGTCTTCAGTAAGCGTTTTTTTTCCTGATCAGGGTTGTGGTATTCCAAAGTCTATGACGGGAACACTGGGTAATACACGCGGTAATACACCCTGGACAGGATGCCAGTCAATCGCAGGGCACCATGTGCACACACACATGTTCAGATATAGGGGCAATGTAGCATAGTCAATCCATCTACTGGCATGTTTTTGGGAGATGGGAGGAAACCAGAGCATCCCGGAGGATTTGTGTGTCTGTTGCAGCCGAAAATGGTTGATTTTGTTGCAGCTTGTTAAACAAAATTTGTGATGTAACTTACGGGTTTTTTGTGCTTTTTTGCGGAAAACTACTAATTGGCGAAATTGCAATTGCATGAAATTGTTTTGCACGGTATTTCACATTGATGTTTGTTGGTAAATGAGACCATTTATCTGTACTCATGTTCGAGGCACATGAATCGAAGAGGGCTTTGGCTGAATGTGCGTTGTGATGATGTCACATGACGTGTCTTGGCCCAAATCTGTGGAAAATATGCTGTAATTTTGAAAAATCGCAATCTCCTCTGAATATTGTGAAGTTCGCTTAATGTCGCAAAACGTTCTCTGGACCTGTGAACAGTACCTGCTGTAGCACCATCCTGCACTCCTGTAATTTTCCAACACAATAAAAGGGATATTTGCAGCCGTTTAGCATACACGAGGCTATCATTTTAATCAACACATTGTATTCTTATTGTGAGTTTGGTTAGTAACGCAAGATGACAGACACTACATTAATCAAGCCTCAGTCAGCAGAGAATGGTTTGACATGAGCAAAAGTGGACTGAAATGCTTACTATGCAGGATCTACTACAAAGGTAACATATAATCAAGAGTAAAAATGTTTAGACAGCGATTCAAATCCAATTTTCGGGCATATCTGATGAGCAGAAAAGGTTTTCAGCAGTCTCAACAGCAAAAAAAAAAAATAAAGGCATTACTTTTTCAGATTTCAGAACATACAACTCAAACTGACTAAAGTGGATTTCATGTTTGATTCGGTCATTCAGTGAGCGTGCTCTTCGACAAGAACACAAAAAGTAAACATGAATACATGCTTGTTTTTTTTCCTTTTCCAAAACCCACACATGAAATCAATGTGTGTAGCCTTTATCATTACCATTATCTCTGTGACACAGCTCTCCCACAAACTCTCATTGACATTACTCAGTGCCATGCAGTTAGCCTGTATTTCATACATCCCAGAGCAGCCATAAAGGCAGTGTGTAATCAAAGAATGGGTCGAAAAACCGCATTGTGTTCTCCTGTTCCTCCGAGATCCTCGCAGATGGTGCTATGCAGACTTTATGGGACCGTGAAATATGTGATACGCTGATTTTACGTAATGATGTGAACCCTGCTGTCTCAGCTGTACGACCCTGTAGAGTGAAGTAACCCAATGACTCATGATAACAACCGAGAGCAGAAATGACCTGTTACACTGCAATTAGTCATATCTTATGGCATGTTTAGACATTAGTGTCATACGTTAAAGCGGACGATAGACCACAGACGGTATATGGCATTCCTCAAAAGGTCCAGCAAACCATTTCCATACATGAGGTCATTCTGAAGTTCCTGTATCTCAAGTGCAGCAATTAATTCTACAGAAATTAGTGATGGGTTAAAAAAAATAAAGAGTGCCTGCACAGATTAATCAAGAAGGCAAAGCGAACCCCGGGGGAACTGAACCCCACCTCTCAATAGCATCTAGAAACACACACATCTTATTGGAAAGCAGTGTGGGGGGTATCACATGGGAGAGCCAGTGAGTCATGACCCACAGTCACATTGGAAAGGCATCACACTAATGGCCTGGTCAAGAGAGATCAAGAGTATACCACGTCACTCAGCTAGATACCTCATGATCACATACTCTTCTTCTGCACCTGCTCTAGAGGAGAGTGAATTAGCTATACTAAACATGAACACATCCTATCTAATGAGCTAAGAACTGATGCAGTTTTCTGTGAGATATAAATAATATGTTAGAGCATTCCCATACTTTGGAAGAACTTTGGTGGCATCAGTATTTAACCTTCTCCATCTCCAAGGCGCTTTGTTTGCAGATCTGATGTAGAGCATTGACCAAGGTTCAGTCAACAGACCTAAAATGCCATACATCTTCTAGGAATGTGCTTTCTGCAAATATTAATATTCGAATATCTGTAAGGGTTAACAAATGCATATTTGGTTAACTATTATTGATAGGATAAAAACATGGTTAGTGTGGTGTAATAAAGTAGAATTTTTACTGTAATAAAACTTGCACATAGTTGTGTGTTTGACAGACCTAATACATGGAGCAGAACTGCATTTATACCATCTGAATTTTGCGATCTGTTGCGTCAGCTCCCCTGACACTTTCAACAGCTGTCAGAAAGCAGTGACAAGGACATATACCTATATTAAAGACTGAGCCTAAGTGTTTTTCCTCCGTGTTGTAGTCATGTATTGTGTGTATTGTCTGATGTATTGTCTGATGAGGCAGCATATTTGGATGTTCAAACAGCTCTGTGAGCCAGACTGAAATCCTCCAAGAGACCTGTCATACATGAATGTCCCTTACTACCCTGGAGGTCACTACCCACCAACAACACCTTCAGTGTGCTAGGTGTGCTGTTCATTCCGCACTTTGAATGTCCACGCATGGGACAGAGGACTAAGGCACCAACAACAGGTCAATTTTATTTTTAAATTGGCTAAATTGAGAGAAATAGGAAGTGTATGTTGATGCAATGGGCAACATGAAAACAGGGCATTTCCGGTTACTGAAAATTACTGTTATAAATTCACTACAAGTAGACAGTTCTGGGAAAGCCTACATGACCAACAGGAATGGCATGACATATCTGAGGCAGTGAGCACATGAGTTCCCATTCACTATCAAGAAGCAACCTGGGATGTTCATCTCAGACAACATGTCCAACACACAACCCCAGCACCAAGTTGATTAAGAGAAACAGCAAGCAGCTTCAGCTTAAGTCAGGATTATAGTAACAATGCCAAGAGGCTGGGATCCAAACACCACAGCTCTGGTCATGACTCGCCGGACATAAGCTGATAAAGATGCATTCCGATCATCGCCTTGGCTGCCCCCAAGTTGCTGGATCACTCTTATCATACTTATTACCACATTGTTACTGACACACACACCATCAAGTCTCTGTGCCAACACATTATGAGAATAACCACATGGTGACACCAGGTAAACAAACAACAACTGAGCTATTGGACACGAGTTAGAGATTATTTGCAATGTAAAGATGACCGCACAGTCGAAAGTAGTCGGGGGGAAAAAAAGGGAGTGATGCAAATCAAATGCAAATCGTATATTATTCAAGCACAATCAAACAAAACATTGAGCTTCTTTTAGAACGCAATCAACCCTCAATCCAGACTCTGAAACAAAATGCCTCACAGTTTTTTAGCAGGGTAAAAGAGAAATTCAAGCATGAACATCAAACTCGGCGCACATCACATGGTTTGGTCCTGAATGCCCTGAAACATTGCTAGCTTGTCAGGTAACATCATGGCAAGTGTCAGACTGTACTTTAAATTATTTCACAATTAAATTAAATATACATTTAAAATATATAATAATTGATATAGTGACATTTTATGTAAGTAGATGTTTATTTAACATTTATAAAATGAGTCTTGAGTGTTAGTGTTTGTAACATTCAGTATGTTCTTTGCTACGGGAAAGTCTTCAGGACAGAGGACCTTGAGCTTTCTGGTTTCTGTAGCATGACCAGCTACTTTTTTAAATTTCTGATTATCATTAAGGGTGTACTCACACTAGGCAATCTGTACCATCCCCAAGCATGTTTGACCCCCAAAGTCCAGCTCGTTTGACTAATGTGATCACCGCATACCGTGCCCAGGCTCGCTCCAAGTGGTGGGCTCAGACACGGTTCAGTTGGACTCAGGCACGGTACGCATCGAGTGTGATCGCTAACCGTGGCCGAGCATGTAACTCGAAACATGACATCAATGACGTGACTGTTCCATTCGAGAATATTTGGGTTTATAATGGATCTCTATTAGGCATGTGGGAGGGCCATGTGTCACCGCACCCCAAATGACTCCAAATAAGCCACAACGTAAGTAACATTACAATGATGGACTCTGGAAATTGTGCTATGAAAGAGCGCTTTTCTTCCTGTTTTCTTCAAAACAAAAAAATCGCATCGTAATGACATAGGTGCAGGCCAGCGGGGGAGTGGGGAGGGGGACAATCATGCTTGGGCACAGTACAAGCCAACTGGGCTTAGTGTGAGTACACCCTAAGAGAGAGAAAAGAGTGATGCTGGTTAGGGAATGACTGTTTATAGCTACTACAATGCAAGTAATAACTGTAACTAGCGTGTCTTATGGATTTTCCAAAACATTATAAATAACTATAAACAGTATATAAAAAGTACAATGTGCCATTCATTAATAAGTGAAAAATTGCACTCTTTGTTGTATAAGAGAAATAAAACAGTTTGGGAAGTGCTGTTATAGGACAATAATCAATTCAAGGTTGTAACACTCTATCAAGCCATTGTTGATTATTTTCTGACAACAACAACATGCAGTGTCATGTTTCATACTTCACATAATACCTTTATAGATTTTTTCTTTCAAATTTTAGCTGTCAGGGTGTTGGTTTCTGTCTGGTTATTTTCTGACTAATTTAAACGTAATTGTTACCCAGGTATAATGGTGTAAAGTTCGAAAATGGGTTGTACTCACAAATTATAATTGACCTACCATTATGTTGTATGTCCAATGCGAATATGGGAATAAAATGGCTACTTTAAGCCTAACATTACAGTCAACTCCATCTCGAACCTATTTGGACCAAAAGGCTCAGTGGGCGCGCAAATACACCTGAGATAACCTTAACCGGTTATAAAATAACGCAAATATTACTTGCTACTGTTTTCTGTTGGATTACTGTCCACCAGATCAAGCCTGTTCCTGCTGATTATTCCAAATCAAAATCACATACACAACTTTTAGAAATCAGGCATTTTTAAAGAATCCATATCTCAACAAAGGAACTCTTCTGATTTTATTGGGAATTTGTGTTTTTATTACCTATTCACTTATCTATAATGGGCACACAGGGGAAAAAATACCTAACGTTAATTATAGTAGTTTTTTTCCCTACAGTTGTGCAGTAAGGCATGTTGATCTAAGTGGTGCCATTACATCACAGCATTGTGTGGTTGGCCGTGCATCTCTAATGAACTGGTGTGTGAATAACTGTGCATGACTACTCATTAAAGTCTTAGTCATCACTGGTACATTCCTGCCATATGACTGCTGAGTAACACCAACTCATAACTGTACAACCCCCCCCCCCACGTTCTCTCTATAGAAACATGAATAATAAATGTCATCCATGGTTTAAGGCCAAATCTTTACAGTTACTCCATGCCAGCAGCTGCTTCTTTCCCCAGCTACAGGAGAAACCAGAAGGAAGGATGACTACTTGAAGTTTTAACAACTTGCAATAATTCTACTGAGACAAAAAAATCAATACTGGCAAAATACACAGGATTACTGTGAATCTACAGGAAAGCACTTGACTAAATCACACTCGTGGAAGTATAAAAGGTAAAAAAAAAAAAAAATAATAATAATAATAATAATAATAATAATAATAATAATTAAAAACCTATGAAAATAATTAAATATTATAAACAGGAAACAGCACAACACTCAAGTCACTCCATCCACATACTGTATACACCCAAACGGTGAGGAACATCATACACAATGTGTGTATATATATATACACACACACACACACACACACACACACACATATATATACATACATATTATAAATATATATATAAAAATAACACAACACGGCTTAAAAACATGAGCGAAAAAGCCTAAACAAATCAGTCATAAACTGAAAAAACAACTTTTATTTTAACAGGACAGAAAACTATGTAGTAACTGAGATCCCTGCTAAGCATGACGGGAATTATTCAAATGAGCAAATCCCTAATTTGACGCCTAGAAATCGCAAGGTGGTCCAAACTATTTTTGCTCATAATAAATTGATACAGTATATTCCAGATTTAAGTTTATGATTTGTACACATAATAAAAATTACTTTATTTTTGTCCTGTGCTAGCCGAGCTAAAGAGATTTATCTATCTATGCTACACAATATATCCAATTCTGTAACTTTTTTTCCCCATCCCTTACCTTTGACTTGACTCTCGTACTCCGTGATGATCTCTTTATCCTTTTTAAACTTGGCAGGAGGATGCGACATTTTCCAGCCGTGCTCCGTGTCGCCGAGAGAGGAGTTGCTAAGTGGATTATTTTGTAAACAGTGATCCGAGAGAAGTTCGCCTTTAGAACCAAAGCATCCCGGAGATTTTCAACTTCTTCGGCTGGAAATGGGGAAAACAGACAGACCGTCGTGGCGTTTGGGGTCGGGTTGCAATAGCGTCTGGTTTGCGATGTGTTCAAGCCGCAGGGGATCCACCATCAGTGATCTCACACGAGAAACCGTTTGAGTTTCCAGATCTCCGCACCACAAACGATCCGTGATCCAGCGAACTTAACTCAACTACCTGTACATTTCTATAACTAATCCTTCTGAGAAGTTGCTCACTCATGCATTGACCTGTTGATAATTAAAACAGATTTCCCCTCCCTCTCGCGCTCTCTCTCTGTGTGTGTTCCGGTGCAGTACCCAGCAGGATCCTTGCTTTAGCTAGACTTCTAGTGGATCCGCAGATTTGAGCGCAGCGCATCTGTTGGAGAGACTCTGGGAGAACGGGGAGGGATCGGAGCCCGGGTTGCCAGATTGGAATCATAGGCTCGGGTTTGATCGCGGCTGAAAAGTCGTCCAACACATTTGAAAGAAGATGAAAACAAGATTTTATAGGACACCTATCATTACAGAATCTATTTCCCGTGCACAAATGAAGTGCACGTTAGTTTAATATGGTTGTGAATTCTACCAATCTGGCAACACTGTCTCGGCGCAGCACGCGGGCGGAAGCGCTGAATGGACTCCGTTTCCCCTGAAATACAAACTTTTATCTGTAACGGGATTGGGCTGGACTGTTTGAATTGCCCAAAAGAGACATACTTAAGTCATTATTTCAAAATATTATTTACACGGAGCGAAAAGTGACACACTTGAGCAGTTCATTATTCATTAAGTGTTATTCTTCAAAGCAGCGATTTTTTTCCCAAATCTCTTCTTCGAGATGTTTCCTGCACTGCCATCTGGTGGCAAATGGTCGTCATTACAAGTCAATAAATTCTTGCAATTTTAGTGTTTTCTTCATCTCTACTTACAGTATATCTGAAGTTAAATGTATAAGATAAAGCTATTATAATGTTTATAAAATGCATATTAAATTCACATAAACACGCAAAATAGGTAGAATGTGCTGCATTGTGTACATAATACAAATCAATGAAAACGGAAGTATGATTGATTCAACAAGGTGTCCCCAAATCTCGATACATAGGACAAATGAACACTTTTTAGCAAAATGTCTTCCATACTTAGGTAATATTATACACTATACACACATATATATATATATATATATATATATATATATATATAAAAATAAAAATGTATATATATACACATACCGACATGGTGCTGGCAAACATAGTCCCCTATGTATGGAGACTTTTGGGACACCCTGTAGTAGAAACATTTCCATTTGTTTTAGGACCATTCTTGAGTTTCATTCGTTTATTCAGTCTTCAGTCATCACTTTATTGTGAGCAGGGAGACCATGGATACAGAACACTGAATGTGAGGTGAGGACATATACAGAATGGGACGCCAGTTCACTGCAGGGCAGCATGCATACACACATTCATTGACACTTTAGCATACAGACATGATTTTGCAAGGTGGAAGAAAACCAGAGAAACCAGAGGAAACTCAGGCCCGAGCTCAGGATCGAACTGGGAACTGTGAGGGGGCAACTCTACCGGGTGTGCCAGCACATGCCAGTGTATATGTTAAATGCTGTACTGGGTAGAAATCTGTCCTCTGATATCAAATAAATACAATTACAAATAAATCATTTCACTGCAGGTTTCATTCTTTTAATTCTATTGCACTGAGATGAGTCAAATGATGATTAGTGTTACAGAAAACACAATGTCAGCCCAAACAATAAAAGACCATAAAAATACAATTTAAGGTTAAAGATGAGCATTATAACACATGTCATGAGGTCACAGATAACGTTTGCTGAAATTAGTGTACAAAGACATATTAACACCAAATATATTTATGGACTTATTTATTAAGGCTCTATAAATATGCAGGAAAATCAGTGACTAGGGATGCACCTATCCAGTACTGCGTAATAGGCCAATATTTTTGATTAATAGAACACAAATAATGCACACAAATTGTCTTCATGCCTGTCAAGATCATGCCTGAGGTGTCACATTAAGTCTTGCAGAGTCTCAGTTACTGTGAGGATGTCAGTATCTGATCAGTATGGGCAAATATTCCAGAGCTTCGATACTGATATTGTATAGAACTTGGAAACATGGGATTGGTGCACCACTATCAACGATCATAAGTTACAGAAATGTAACCATAAGTTAAAGTTTAACCATAATGAAATCCGATATAGACCAAGTATCTCTCCCTAGCTCAGTTTAAAGAACGACTCCTCCAGGACTTCTGTGAACTTGTCCTTCATCTGCTGACGGAATCCAGTGTACCACTCCAGCAGCCTCATTCTCCTCTCTGTTTTCTTGGCCTGTGTCATCACCCTCTCCTTCTCCAGGATGGCTGGCAGCTCCTTCCAATCCTTGAGGAAGATGAAGGGTGCCCCTGCATCTTTGAGCAGCCGAAGAGGGGAGCTGCGGCCGTTGGCACAGGCTCCCGGAGTCAGGACGTCCTCCACCACGGGCACAGAGCCATAGGCACAGGCCTCGTAGACGCGGTAGCACTCAGTGTTTACTCCAACCGGGCACAGGGTCAAGTCGCTCTGAGCCAGAGCCATCTGGTACTGTCTGGAGGTTTCTGCCGTCTCCTGAGGAAGCCACCTTAGGGAAAGGAATCATCATGTCACCTTAGATACAATCATGCTGGGAATACGGGTTTGTTGTTGTCGGTTGGAAAATATGCAAACTGCAAGGGGAAATGATCAGGATGTAGCCTAGTTGTGATGGAAGATCACACCAGAACGCAAGAAGTCTATTCCTAGTTAACTGTACACGAATACACATTATGTTACAGTGCCATTTTATCATGAATTAAAAACGTAAACCCATACTTCTCCCGAGCATTTGTAAGACACTGTTTTTCCAAGCCATTCTGCTTCAAGATGCCCATGAGAGTTTCCCGGGAGGAGTTCTTATAGACCGTGCCGAGGAAGTTGCAGATGTATGGTCGCACAGTGCTCACCATCTGTGTATTGGGTGTTACAACTGGGAAGTGTCTATACCTGTTAACCAAGAGAAGGGGGGGGGGGGAACACCTGTTTAAAAATTAAAACAGCCATTAGCTACATTAACAGCTTAATAATCTGACCAATAGCTTAATCAGAATAAAAAACAAACAAACATGTATCTGTATAAAAAAAAAAAAACATCAATCTGAATAGATTAAACCCATTCTAACTAAAAATTTGTCTAACTGAGTGAGGTAGGTTATCCTTTTAATAATCTGTCAAATAGAAGAATAACAGTTATGATAATCTTGGTGTCTGATTACTTTAACTATTGGAATCTGAGTGTATGGTCTGTGCGTGTGTGTCAAAGTCACAATATGCTCCTTGTGCAAACAAAGAAACAAAATCAGCACTAAACCCTACTCCCTGTATGTGCATAATTTTGGATCAGGTTACATAGAAAGTGCATTAAAACATAGACTGTCTACAGACTTTCCTGTTTAGGATACCTATAAACCGGTCATGTGAATCTACAGTCAGAAAGAATTCATTTCGATTGGTGAAAGTCTTAGCGTGTAAACCTTTTAAATCTAATATGAATTAAAACAATATACTGGTGGAAATTCATTGAGCCTTAATAAAAGAGAATTGAATCAGAAAAGAAGCTCATACGTGGCTACACCAAGAGGCCACTGGAAGACATCCTTGTCGTTGACCCAGGGACTGTCATAAACGAGGAACAGCAGATCCACAAAGCCTCCGGATCTCTTCATATAGGGGCTGATCCACTCATTAGTGCACTGCTCGCTGCCCAGTAAGACCACAGCCACTTTAGAGATGGTGTGAGCCTGAACGAGAGTCTGCACATGCTGTAGCCACTGGATAGAATAGGAGATCTTCTGCTGTTCACGACCGTTCAACACCAACACGACACTGTCTGTGTCCAGAGGAATGTGACCCTGCACTACTGCTGGGCCTGTGTAGAAACTGGCAGAAATGGAATATTTATGAGTAGTTATTAATCACAAAATTCCCATACTGTTTATGAAAGCTGAATCAATATGAAGTTTTATTTAAAGACAGAGGTTTTTCCTGAATTTCACCCTGTGGATAAACAAATCTGACTATCAACATATCTTGACATCTTTGAGTCATTATCCTATAAAATAAGTCATCGAAACCTGCTGCTTTTGTTGATTATGGGAACAAAAATCTTTAAACGCAAATAAATTATTTCACTGTACTCCATGTCACTGACCTGCACTAGAAAAGCATTGTGTCTAAATTTTTAGTTTTTTTTGTCTTGATTTGCATCAGCAGTGTAGAGAACACACTTCTGTGATTATTCTGTGGTTTAAGTACATCATCCAGGTTTATTAGTGCGCTACATCTTGCGGAGTTTCCCCAACATTTAGACACTACTTACACATATTTACAATATTATGCAATGCACTGAGACACAGCTCTGTTTTAATAATCTCTGCGGTCTTGTATATAAACTCTTGCATAGAACAAGTGATAAATTTCAAAAAAGAACCATCAGTATGCATAAAGAAATTGGCATTTATCACATGTGCATATACACTACCGGTCAAAAGTTTGGAGACACTCGACTGAAATGTTTTGCATGACCTTACAAACCTTTTGATCTGAAGGTGTATGATTAAATCTTTGAAATCTATGTTGTGTTTTATTTACAATTTTTTTTTTTTTTTTAAATGGATGACTTGGAGCTAAATATTCCGAAAAGCAGCCAATAAGAGTCCAGCATAGGTGGGAACTCCTTTAATACTGTTTAAAAACATCTCAGGGAAATTCCTCAAGAAATTGATTGAGAAAATGCCAAGAATACATTTCTGGAAATTCTAGGCAAAAATGGCATCTATTTTGAAGATGCTAAAATATGAAGTTATTTTGAATTATTTAGATTTACTTTTGGTCGGGTAAAAATAAACAATGAGTCTGTCTAAACTTTTTACAAGTAGTGTACATAGCTAAGCACATAGGATGTTGATAGATCCCACATGAACTGCTCTGCTTGTGCACCACCACACTCTTTTGCATAAACCCCCAACCCCCCCCCCAAATGACCATATATGGTAAATCACTTTTTTTTTTTTTTCTTAAATCATCTCAGTAACCTCCTAAACTAAAACTGCACTGGGCAAACAAAATCAACTGATAAGCCACTCATCACCGTCAACAAAAGAGATTCCTGTTCCTCCTAAAATCTTCAACTACGGAATCTTCCCAATCCATTTTTAAACCCAATTTTACTTTAGATTTCATCTGTCTGCAAAAAATAACAATCTGTGAATGAAAACGCTCACATGCATTGTTTACGCACAAAACTATGTGCACACAAGATTGATAAATAAGACCCCTGATCCCTTCAATAGCTCACGGCTTACCTGAAATTAATCTTCCCCGACTGAATCTCTCCTTCCCTCCACTGACCCGTCTTATCAGTGGGGTTCAAAGGCCCCTCTAAAATGTGTTCCCACAAGTAAAGTCCTAGCACCAAGAAGAGAAAGAACACACATTCTCTGTAACAACATGGTTCAATTCAGCTTAAATTTGTTTATCAAAGCTTCACATTTAATTCATATGCTGTATGTTTCATGTGTTTTTATGCAGATTCCCAATAAATTATGACTAAACTCAAGATTTTAAATCAAGATGCGTGTAATAGGGCTTGTAATATATCCAAAAGTATGTGGACACCTGACCATCCCACCAAGAACATGATTGTGATAGTCAGGTAGTCACATACAGTTGTGCTCATAAATTTACACACCCCTTGCCGAATCTGAAAAATGTTAATAATTAAAAAGTAATAATAAAAGGGATAATTAAAATTGCATTGTTTTTTGTTTTTTTATTTAGTCCTGCCCTGAATAACAGATTTTTACATATAGTCCACAAGACACAATAATAACACAAAGGACTCATACAGAACTATTGCAAAAGGTGCAAACATTCCCTGATGCTCAAGAAGGCAACACTATACATTAAGAGCCAGATCTTCTTCAAAAGTTTACACCCCTCTGGCTCTTAATGTAACGTGTTGGCTTCTTGAGCATCAGGGAATATTTTCACCTTTTGTAATAGTTGTGTACGAGTCCCTCGGTGGTCCTCAGTGTGAAAAGATGGATCTCAACATTACATAGCCACTGCTGGAAAGGGGTCAAATATGCAGAAGATGCTGGAAAAGCAAAGCATGTGCAGGACCTGGAGGATTTTTCTGAAGAACACTGGGCAGTTTAACTGCTCAGGACAAACAAGGGACTCATGAACAACGATCACAAAACATAAAAACAGTCGTTGATCAACCAGGTAACAAACACATAGTATAAAGAATCAAGCATATGTAAACTTCTGAACTGGTTCAGTAATTATTGAGTCTTGTGGACTATATGTAGACTATATGTTATGTGAAAGTTTATTCAGGGCAGTACTACATAAAAAACAAAATGCAATTTTAATGATCCCTCTTACTTTTTTAAATTATTAACATTTTGCAGATTCTGCAAGGGGTGTGTAAATTTATGAGCAAACTGTACCTTTGGGCATATAGTGTATCTTCTAAAGCAGGTCACAGGTGGATTGTAATTTTTTCACATGTAAAGCATCACTGTGAGGGCAGTAATATAATAACCAGACACTTACCAATAGCAGCTTTTCCCCAGATTTGAACTTTATATCTTTTGGGCCTGCTCTTTGCAATGCGCTCCTGATATGATTTGTAAGCCTCTCTCCGTTTCTGCACTACAGAGATGGAGTCTGCGCGCTCGTCCTCCTCCCATGGGTTCCATTCTTCCTCTCCTGCTCTGGACTGTTCTACAAATGTGAAAATTATTCAGTAATAAAACGACCTTATATACAATCTCTGAACAACACCAGGATCCATGTACAGCCCCATTTTACTGTCTATAAATGTTTTTTTACATGAATTTTTATTCCTCTGGTTTATAGCAACACATTACCATTGCTGTCTACAGGAATGTTGCGCTTTCCTTGTGGAAAGAATCACAGACTTCTTAAAGTCTCCAAGATCCGTTATGTTGTTATTTTAAAGGTCATTAATAGACCATAAGGTTGATCATAATCTAACAACACTCTACACAAGTCAGACATTAACGGTACATCACCTTGCCCCATAGCATACAGACTGCACTATACATTACTGTTTTCTACACTTTACTTACCCACCTGTACTTCCTGTCTACATATACTCCTATATCTATTTTTAAATCACTCTAATACTTATATCTCTACTCACTCACTATATAACAGAATTCACATATTCACGTTGAAGGTTTTTTGAAGAGCGATTTCCATGGATGCATTGTAATTGAATTAGGTTGCAAATGTCACAGCATTGGCTACAAAAACAAACGACTCATATGTGGATCAGCTCAGTGTTCACCTAAAAGAGTCGATTCAAAGATTCGATACATCACTGCTAATGCATTTTGGAGGCTGCGTTAATGCAGAGAATATATAATAAGGACCTTTGGTATCTTGAGTCTGTATTTCTTTGACAATGGATCAATTACCTTTAAAAAAAAAAAATTCTGAATTTCTATACTTTTCAGGCCAGCGCATTTAAATTCCAACCCTGGGGAAATTGACACTGAGTGTGATGACTGGTGTCGTGTTAGTATGTTATGGGTAAAGAATAAACACCAGGAGATATCAAGAAGCTTCGAGAAAATACTGCAGCTACTTTCCCAGTTGATTTACAGCACCTGCACCCCTGCAGGAGGTGTACAGGCTGCAGTGTCATACTGATCAAATTAATTCCTGATGTGTCTGTATGATGCCTTTAGCATGCTAGCGAGCTAATCACAGTTGACGTACCTGCAGGTACAGAGCCCTTTTTCACCACTCTGTGCACGCGAGTAATAACCTTCTTATTGAAAAACACATTGTATGCAGCATACAATGAAAAAAGCACATACGCCAGAACAACAATTATCGCTATCTTCCTACGAATTAATCTCATTATTAAAAAGATGTTGCGCAGCCATCCTGTGCCGAGACCTTATTTTCTTCCCGCCCGCATTCTGCCAAGCAACGCCTTCTGTGCTAGTTCTTATGAATGACTGCATGATTTTGTTCGCACTCGCGTGCTTTCGTCACTGACTACCAGCCAATGGTGACGAAAAAGGAACGCGACTAACCAATCAGACAGAAGAAGGTGGGATTTTCCGGAATGCGGTGAGAGAAAAATATAGCAGTGCGGCGGATTATTTACATGTAGAGCGCTTGAGAAAAGGACCCAAGAGCCGAAGTAATATAGGTGTACGCTTTAATGCCGGAACATCATTATCTTTGTAACATTTTAAACCTAGAATGTTATGAGCAAAACAGAAAGTAAATTATTATATTATAAATTATATGTAAAATTAAATGGATATTTATAATAGTAAGTTAAAAAAATATGCATTTTCTTTGTCGAGATGTGATCAGGCGTCCGATATAGTGTCCTGTAAGCCGGTGTCGTGTCGAAAGCCCTTAGCAGGGTCGGCTGCTGTGACCGAAATCTTCAGCTGCAGAAGATGGTGTCCTTGGTCGGTCGTTCTGGGTTTCTGTACCCTTACTTACACACGACCAATTTTATCATATCCAGACCCCTGACAGCTTTAGTTCCTGCAGCTGTAAACTCAGGAGATGGTTTGGTGAATCAGAGAAAATCGGACAGAAGTCAGTCTGGCTCAGGTATCCTCCATGGTACGTGTGTGTCATTGCTCTGTTGGTTAGTAGTTTTAAATTAACCTGGAATAGAGCAACTCTGCTCTCCTGTCACACACCTTGTAAGATTTTCTTTGCATATATTTTGATTGTGCTCATATGCTAATCACTGGGACGTGCACGTGTACGGGTATTTAAAAAGCCAGTGCGTTTTTGCCCTTGACACCACGAGGGAAAAAATCCACACAACTCAGCCCAGAGTAAAACAATTGTGGAACTCCAAAAGTCTGGTTTGTACTTAGGAGCAATTTCCAACCAACTGAAGGTCCCACATGTGTAGGTACAATTAACTATGCATATATAAACATCTTGAGACAACACAAACACTGCATCATTCAGGAATGAGGTGCAAACTCCCATGGTTGAATGAACTTTGCTCTGAAAGGTTCAACTGACAACAACAAAGGAACTGGTGATGTAGTTGGAGGCAAAGTATTTAGATCCACCATTAAAGGAGACCTATTATGCCCCTTTTTACAAGATGTGAACAACCCATTTGCTGGGTTAAATTTAACAACCCAACTTGATGGGCTAGTTTAGCCCAAAATGTGTTTTGTCCTATATTTACCCAGCTGTTGGGCTAAAAATAACCCAATTTGGGTTGTTTTTAACCCAGTGGGGTTTTTTTAGTGTGTAAGCATAGTTCCAAAGATGTAACAAAATGGTTTAGACAACACAGTGAAAGTACTGGATTGGCCCTGACCTGAATCACAGAGAAAATTTCTGGACTGAACAGAAAAGTGTGTCCGACCAAAGTGGCCTACAAACCTGACTGAGTTACACCAGTTCTGTTAGGAGGAAATTCTTGCAGAGTACTGTAGTAATTAAAAGGCAATGCCACCAAATACTAACAAAGTGTATGTAAACATTTGACCCACTGAAAATCCAATAAAGCTGAAATAAATCAGTCCCTTACCTATTATTTTAACACAGGTGCCTGTGCACAGGCACACTACCTTAACACAGGTAACATATTTGTTGTAGTGCAAATTTTTTGCTGTCGCATATGGGCATTCACGATCCAGCATGTTTTTGGGTCTATGTGTGTTAAGTTCTGTTGAGTTACAGTAGCCAAGCTGCAAATGCTTCTAAAGTTAAATAATGCACTAACCAGTGTGATCGTTGTTGTTGTTGTTATTATTTATGTGTTAGGCCTTGTATTAGCTACAGACACTCGCCAACAGTCTCTACTTCTTCGCCTTTCTTTGCAATGTCTCGATACAAATGTAATGTGAAGTCATATGAAGATTTTTCTTACATTATATGAGTGGGGACCTGATAAAACGTCAAACAATTGGTCTGAGGAGTCATTTGAGCCAGTTGTTTGGATTTGTTCCAGTCACTTTGTTGATGGTTGGTGTGAACGTTGGGCAATGCTTATCTCCTGTTCACACAACATATTCTTAATTGTCTTTTAGGACACTTTGGAGTACGTTTTGCCCACACCGATATCAGGATCCCTGACTTCACCCACTACCGTCGTCCTGAGGTACAGGATCCGAAGACGTCCTCACAAGAGAGTAGCGAGGCTCGCAGGGCTTTCTCCTACCTGATCACAGGCTCCACTGCTGTGGTGGGGGTTTACGCCGCCAAGACAGCTGTGACTCAGTTCGTCTCTTCCATGAGCGCCTCTGCAGATGTCCTGGCCTTGTCCAAAATTGAGATCAAGCTGACTGATATTCCAGAGGGGAAGAACATGACATTCAAGTGGAGAGGAAAGCCCCTGTTTGTTCGCCACAGAACCGAGAAGGAGATCGCAACTGAGGTTAACGTGGATCTGTCAGAGCTCCGTGACCCACAGCACGACACAGACCGAGTCATCAAGCCTTCCTGGGTTATCGTTGTTGGGGTGTGCACTCATCTTGGCTGTGTTCCTATCGCAAATGCTGGGGAGTACGGTGGTTACTACTGCCCGTGTCACGGCTCACATTATGACGCCTCTGGGAGGATCAGGAAGGGACCTGCACCCCTCAACTTAGAGGTGCCATACTATGAGTTTCCTGATGAAGACACAGTGGTTGTTGGATAGATGTGGACATCGCCTGATTACTTAATACAAGGGTGTCTGACCAAACTAATAAATATTTTAAACCACTCGAACTCCTCGCTGTCATATTTTCAAACCAGTACACTGAATAGAAAAAATGAGTGTTTCTTTTCACAGTGCAGTTTCCAGAGTATCATGGGGTCTACTGTACAGTCAATACAGTCAACTAAAAGCTGTAGCTGTGCTTATATCAGTATCACTGTAGACAAGGATTTACCAGTCTTACAGGCTTCCTCAAGAGTTCTTTGGCTGGGTAATGGTTCTAGCTTTTCTAAAGGGGTTACACCTGGAATCACTGCAGATACAGAAGCCTTCTGTTGTTGGGTTCTACATAGAACCTTTAATGGTTTCCCAAGAAGGACCAAATAGAAAACACTTTTGGGTGTTAGATTTTCTAAGAGTGTAGTCTTTTCAATAGTCAGTGCCACTGGGAAGCTTCAAGAATGATAGAGCCCCAGAGCCACCTAAAGCACCATGCAGAGCAACCACAAATGCACTGTGCCAATCCATTGCCAATGAGGTGGCTTGGACTCTGATGAACAGGGTGAACAGCCAGCCCAATCTGAAAGCCGAGGGGCGTTTCTGTTAATAGCAGTGGAACTTGAAGAACCAATCGATTGAAACACAGTTTAGAGCAGGCACATGGTGAAAACATGCTTGACAAACAAGACTATGGCCAGGAATCTCTCCAGTTCAGGCTCGGGTCAGTCAGAGATCTGCCATGACCAGACACCCAGCAAGTCGGCTTACGCTCATTTACATTCATACATTTATTCATTTAGCAGACGCTTTTATCCAAAGCGACTTACAAATGAGGAAATGCAAGCAAAACCAATAAAATATCTAGATCAAACATTTGAGGCTACTAGGTCAAGGATACGCAGGTCTCCTGTGAGAGTCTTTTTTAAACAGGGTAAACTAATTCCAATAAATTAAACAATAACAATAAATACAAAATGACTCAACATAATTGAAAATGAGAAACAATGATTAAAATGGCTTTATATTTAAAATAAAATAACCAAATGAGAAGTCATGTGATGTGTATAGGCAAAACCCTAACAATTAAACATGTGATGTACACATAATGTAATGTTTTAATTAAGGTCACTTCAGTGTGTAATCACATCACGTTGTGTTTGTTCAGTTCTGTTATACCCATTGGCATCTAGTGTGATATTAAATGGGAGGGCTAAGCTATCATTAGCTCCGCTAATAAACTGTTAGGGTCGACCAATGCATCATATTCTGAAGTCTCATTGGTGATAATAATGATGATGATAATGATAATAATTAAAGCTGCAAGCAGCATTTACGAGGCAAAAGTATCACCCAGATATTGCCTCATATCCGACTGGCACCTTCACCATAAGATTCGTTGCTCATGGGCAAAACTTTTGTGTGGCTTCATCTGAAGTCGATAGGAGGGAGGTTTGGTAACAATTAGACAAAATTTGTAGGGGGAGTAGTGAAAAAACAGTTTTCAATGCATTTCAAAATGGTCAACAGGATGTACACCCAATTTTTTAAACTTTGGTGTGTGTTCACTTGGGCCTATTCCACAGAATCATAGAAAAGTAGAACTGTGGATTTAGGACAAGTTCTTCAAATGATAAAGAACAACGTAAAAGCTACTATAGCACTTCACCACTAGGTGGCACTGAAGCGAAACGTCTTGGGTACATTCAGGCTGTGGTCTTGGTCAAAGTTTGGTGCTGGTGTATAAATTCATTGCAGAAAATTGTGAGAAAATGGAGTAAAAGCTAAAATAAAAGTGAAAATTAGTGAGAAAACAGCAGTAAATTTTAGTGAGTACATTATTTAAGTTGTGTTTTACAGTTGTTTTGTAAAAGTCAACAGTTCATTTTATTCATCCTGACTGAAAAATGTGAGTCATTTGCAATTTGTTCCTAAAATTGTTGATTTTAAAATATACTAAAATAAATAGGTCACTTAAATATGTAGAATACATTATCTCCATCCTTCATTAAATATGTTGTCCAAACAAGTGATCTGATCATTTGGTTCAGTCCACATAATGAACCTCAGCCTGAAGCTCTTTGTGAATGTAGCTCAGTAAAGCTGCAGTTACTTGTTGCTGAAGTGATACATTTCCCATGACTATGGCCAATAACTGAGCTACATCTGTCCAATCAATCGAACCCAAGATGACCATGACGTCCTCGTAGAGCTTCTGCTGCTGCTCTGGTGTCATTTCCATGATGACCTGAGGAAGTGGTTTGAACTGACCGCTTGTCATCCAGCATCCCAGAAGTCCTCCAACAGCACCGCCTTTTAACAAGGCACAAAGATCAATTTCATATTGAGGAATCTGGGCATAACTGAAACTCTGTAGGAAATGATACCACAGCCCTGTTCAATTCTCAAATCAGAAGGTGTTGATTAATTAATTTTCTATAACAGCAGCTCTGACAGTAGTCCTGGCTGTAATTCAAGTGATACGTTCATATTAATGCAGTCAATCTAATACTTTGTTATTTCTATGGCAACAACACCTTCACAGGAATGTGCATGGCTACCATTATGGTTTTATGTAAGATGTTTTTAAACATTTATGGAAGGAGTCTCCAGTGTCAGCACTTTGTAACAGTTTTTCACCATGGAAAAACATTCAGGACTTTACACTTTCTACTTTCTCAGTAACATTAAAAGCTGCATTTTTTGTCCATTTAACTTCAAAAGAAAGGAAAACAAAGACTAGTGAGGGAATGACAGTTTATATCTATTATAAAGTAAGTGAACAGGAACCAACTTGTCTTTGGATGCTCAACATTCAATGTAACTATAAATGGATAAAAGCATGATGTCATTCATTAACACATAATTAAAACAGTCACCTTTGACAGGTTGCTGTGGTATAAGAGGAATAAAAACCCATCAGAATGTGCTGCTATAGGAAAATAAACCACTTTGCTTCGCATCACACGATTCCATCGTGGATTGTTTGCCTGTAACAGCATGCCTCACCATGTTTTATATTGGAGCAATTTACTGATACTTGCCTACGGCGATGCCAAGTGGTCCTCCAACCAATCCTCCAGCAAAAGCGAGTCCTCCAGCAGTCATCGCTCCCTTCCCAGAATGCTTCACTGCAGTCTTTATCTGCTGATTTGCAGACAGCTCACAACACAGCTTCATGACATCATCAATGCGGGGCGACATGCTGGGTAATCAATACACTTTGGGGATAAGACAGAGGGTTCATTTGTATTCAAATCTATAGACCATGAGATATATCCATTAGATGATCAACCTTAAGTATAAATACACCACACAAGACCACGTGACATAGTGTAAGAAATATCCTCGGTGAAATCATAAATTAATACAGTACTGTTCATTAGAGTTATATAGAATCACATTGATAAATTAATAAAACAAAACACACGTACCTTTTCAATTCACTCTTCAGACATTTATCTGTCAAGGGAAATATTAACCATGGAGTCAAACCTCATACATCAAAATACACGGTGCAAAATAAATTTAACGCATGCGCACTGTTCAACATGACGTACTCGAAGTCTGCAGCAATGATGAGGAAAAAAAACCATTTCAAAATAAAGGTCTCGTAGCAACGAACGACTTGGCTGTGTGAAACGTTGCCTTAAAATAAAATTACTGTAGTTTTCCCAGTGTTTTGCTTAAACATTTCGATATGTAATATTGTGTTGTAATATATACATTTTTATACTGCAGTGATACTGGAAGTGGCTTGAGCTGAGAAGTTAACATATTTAACAAATATCAAACTTCATATTTGGATCAAGGGTGGCTTAGTGGTTAGCACCAGGGTCGTGGGCTCGATTCCCACCGTGGCCCTGTGTGTGCGGAGTTTGCATGTTCTCCCCGTGCTGCGGGGGTTTCCTCCAGTTTCCTCCCCAGTCCAAAGACATGCGTGGTAGATTGATTGGCATGTCCAAAGTATCCGTAGTGTATGAATGGGTGTGTGTATTGGGTATAAATGGGTATGGGTATGTGATTGTGTACCCCGCCTCTTGCCCGATACTCCCTGGGAAAGGCTCCAGGTTTCCCGTGACCCTGAAAAGGATAAGCGGTATAGAAGACGGATGGATGGATATTTGGATTAAGAGGTGCATGGATGACGTCATTTTGTATAGCATAGTTAGCATCACACTGGTTCCCTCGACAAAAACCTAATAGGATTTTCCCATAGGCTTTTGGATTATTGCAAAAATAAGCTCCATGATCGAGAAGTTTACAATACTAACATGTTTTGTCCAGCAATACAATTTTCACAAATGGACAACTTTTATGAAGTTTGCCTAAATACAATCGCCAAAAATAAAAAGCTAAATTAATGCTATAAACGAACTACACCATGGTCGCTCGACTTCAACGTCACCACCACAAAACTTACGACAACTTTTCCAAACTTGATTTAAAAACATTTTCCATAATACGGACTTACTCTGTGAATGAATCTTTATCTACATTTTTGGGGGAATTCTGCACAGCATACCTGAACCAGTTTATCTGTAAAGTTTTTTCCCCCCTCTTCGTCGTGATGACCTTTAATGAACCCGACAACGTTTATCGTCCCATTTAACAACTTGCTAGAAACCGCCTTTTTCAATACACGTGAAAGCTTTAAAAAAAAATCATGAGTGGGGCATTACTGGTGTATTTTATGTCATCAAATAAAGTGTGAAAATATTTTTGAGCTTGTGTTCACCACAGACCTTATTTCAGGCTTTTAATCAAAATCCCAAAAAAAATTAAATAAATAAATAAATAAATAAATAAAAAACACAACAAAAAACATTGACTTCAGGACGACGGAACCGGAAGGGCTAAAATGCTAACTCGTATCCGGGTTTTGGAATACAAAATGACGTCATCCCTGCACCACTCTATATGGCCAAATGTTTGTGGCATCCTGACCTATCACCTAACCTATCAGCGCAAACAAGCTTTATTCAGTTACACACTACTCGCACCTCCGTTGTGTTCTCTAAGCACTACTGGCAGTTATAAAACAAGAACATACATGTTTGTTTTTTTGTTTGTGTGTGATTTAGGTAGGCATGTATCTTAAACAATACTAAACTGCTAGCTGTAAGATTCTCTTGTCATTTATAACTTGTAACAACCTTAGCAACCTTTAGTTTAATGCAAAACTAAAGAAGCAAGCTGGAGGGTTTTTCACAACCTGCCTTCTCAAAAATCTGGTTGCAGCCGTTGACAGCTTCCTTTTTCTGCCCCATCCAGGTATTTAATCTACTTTCACCCCTAGCCAGTTCAAGTATTTCTGTGTTCCAGCTCAAGCAAACTAGTGCATCTAATGAAGCCCTTGATTAGTCGCATCATGTGTGCTTGAGACAACACCTGTTTTGCATATTTGTGTTGTTGTGAGGGATTCTATTCAGGGGGTTGAATCATTTTGAAACTGGACAAATCATTATAAGTTGCATTTTCAGTTGAATTTGGGGAAACCACTTGAAGCATTTGTTGTGTTGAACTATTTCAATTGCTTTTGTTTGATTTGTTCATTTCAAACAGCTGAAAGTTTGTAAATTTTGACAATAAACCTGATTTGCAGTGGGGGTTGAATAATTTGATTGCAACTGTACATGCTGTAAATGCGATCAAAAAGTCAGAGGATTATGATTTAGATACCTTGTTATCGGTGGACGATTATGAGTTATCAGAACTGTTGGATCAGAACAGAGGTGTTTTTGTTCATTCAAAGCATGCTTGTGGCTGTGTTGATACTAGTGTGATGGAAGTGAAGGCTCACGGAGGTTACCCACCCTCCCTCAGACAGTACAATTATCCAGATGAGGCAAAGCCCTACATACAGTGGATTCTCTGTTAGAACAGAGTATAATTAGGCCTTGCCTTTCTCCACCATTACCCCTAATTTGGCCCGTCTCCAAACCAGACAAACATGCTGATGGTAATTTAATAGTTGATGAGCTAGCAAAGAAAGCTGCTGTGGAAGGAATAACATGTTCAGGTGTCACAGAGCTAGAATCAATTGCAGTTATCATCATTAGAGAGCCAGTAGACCTGAAAAGCACTCAACAGAGTGACCCTTCAGAAACAGAAGCAATCAGACTGAAGAGCAATGGACAAACTATTGTAGACAGTCCATTGGTAAGCATGATGCACAGCTTTTAAATGTTTTACAGTAAATGACAACATGTTACTGTACAGATGTGGTGACACTCAAGTGTGGGTTCCACACCAACCACACCAACCGTGGCAAATGTCTTCATGGATCTTGCATTCTGTACAGGGGCATTGTCATGCTGGGACAAGTTTGGGCCTCTTAGTTCCTGTGAAGGGAAATTGTAATGCTACAGCATATAAAGGCATCCTATACGATTATATGGCAAAAGTTTAGGGTAGACCCATCACACGAATGGGTATGATGGTCAAGTGTGCACAAACTTTTGACCGTACAGTGTAGAACCTTCGTAGTTTTGTCCATCTTTAAGAGTTTATATGTTTGACCTTTTTTTTAAAGAGTTTACAACATCTGGAGACTACTATTTAGGAACATGCTGCAATTTAATTTTTGCTAAATTTTATTGACTTACTTTTAGTCAGGGACTGAATAAACATTAGTCAGTTGCATTTAAACAATGCAACTGACTTGGGGTGGCTGTGGCTCAGGTGGTAGAGCGGGTTGTCCACTAATTGTAGGGTTGGCGGTTCGATTCCCGGCCCACATGACTCCACATGCCGAAGTGTCCTTGGGCAAGACACTGAACCCCAAGTTGCTCCCGATGGCAAGCTAGCGCCTTGCATGGCAGCTCTGCTACCGTTAGTGTGTGAATGGGTGAATGAGACACAGTGCAAAGCACTTTGGATAAATGCGCTATATAAGTGCAGACCATTTACAATCAAATGTAAATTAATACACACACACACACACACACACACACATATATAATGTCATATAGTGAAACCTGCTACCCTCTCCCACAATTCCCTGTCAATATAACACTGTTATGGCAGGTCCATGGGGCTTTGGCTGTTTCTATAGATACCCCCACATGCCTTGGACTGTAATGTTGCCCATGGGAGTAGATGGATGATTTCTCTTTCTTTATGGTTACCACTCCATCTCAGCACTAATGTATTGCCCCAGGCTATCACTGGTGGTTGCCATAGCTACTCGGTGTAATGCAGTGTGTTGCCGTGGTGCTGTCTGGTTGCCATAGTTACCTGGTTGGTGACGAGTTGTGGGTGGTGCTGGAGTGAAAGGAAGTAAATAATGTAAAGACAGATAAGACCATAAAGAAGCCTAAGGGACCTAGTAGTAGTAGTAGTAGTAGTAGCAGTAGTAGTAGTAGTAAAGTAGTAAAGATAGCCAAGTGGCATAGATTGGGGTCATCATATCTAGTGTCTGTACTGAGCTTTTTTTTTTGCAACCTATTAGTATTAGTGTGTAATTGCAGCAGTTATTGAAAACTTTGAAAATGTGATCATAACATCTGATGAGCCATCATAAGATAGAGGACTATTACCGATTTCTCTCTCTTGCTCTTGACCTCTCATGTCTTTTAGAGTTTATGTAAGATGTTCTTCTGTTGTGTGTGGTGTCTTCAAGCTCTGAAGTTCCCACACTCCAACCAGGTTATTCACAGGGACATCAAGAGCGACAACATCCTACTGGGAATGGACGCCTCCATCAAACTCAGTTAGTATCCCTAAACGTCTAGAACGTGTCTAAACAGTTAACGTGATTGTGTATTATGTCTGAAGGCTTTTCCTTTGTAAATTTTTAAAAGCTTCTTGTTGAAGACAGTATAAACTTCCTCTATCAGCTTGCTTCTGAAACGCACCTAGATATGTGAGTGCTGACGTGAGCCTACACCAGCAGAGGGCACAGTGGTCACATTGTACTGACAGAAAGTCTGACACAGAAAGTGAGTATTGAGACTTAGAGAGCCACAGCACTGCAGAGTTTAGCATTTTTCCTATTTGATGCACATTCTGAAGCTGAGGTGTTTCACCTTCAAGTCTTACATTTACATACATTTACATTTATTCATTTAGCAGACGCTTTTATCCAAAGCGACTTACAAATGAGAAAATGCACGCAAAGCGATATATCAAGCAGAGAACAATACAAGTAGTGCTACCATACAAGATCTATTAATTGAGTTCCTGAAGAAGCAAAGTGCGCAGAGTAGAGGTGTAAGTGCAAATTAAAAAAAAAAAATTTTTTAATGAGTTGGTTAGGTGTTCACGGAAGAGGTGGGTCTTTAGCTGTTTTTTGAAGATGGGGAGAGATTCTGCGGTCCGGATTGAGGTTGGAAGTTCATTCCACCACTGAGGAACAGTTAGTTTGAAGGTTATTGAAAGGGACCTTGAGCCACGCTGAGTAGGAACTACTAAGCGTCGGTCGTTGATTGATCGCAGAATACCTTGATACCTTGATACTAGGCACTAAGGTAACACTAGTACTCAAGCATCGTTATATATCATAAATGCCCACCTCTGACTGCTATGTTTTTGTGTGTGTGATTGTGTGTGTTTTTGGCTTCTGCGCCCAGATCACCACCGAACAGAGTAAGTGCATCACCATGGTCGGCACTTCGAACTGGAATGGCCCCGGAAGTCGTAACCCGCAAGGCTTATGGACCCAAAGTAGACATCTGGTCTCTGGGCATCTCTATCATGGCTATAGAGATGATTGAGGGAGAGCCTCCATACCTCAGTGAGAATCCTCTGAGGGTAAGAGGGATGATGAGTCATGAGGAGATTAATATATACTGTAATTGCAGCATAGCACACACACATAGTCTGTTGATTAATTTTTTTTATAACAGCAGCTCTGACAGTAGTTATATTAATGCACTCCTTCTAACATGTTTAGTCATTAATATAATGACATTTTCTGTGAGGAGATGTTGATTTAAGATTTTGGAAGGAGTCTTCGATGTCAGCACTTTGTAACCTGTTCCTTTAGGTTTTCCACCACAGGAAAGTCTTAATTGTGGAGGGCTTTGCATTTTGTGGATTCTCAGTAACATTATTAACTTAAAGAGAGAGAAAAAATAGTGAAATGGTGAGTGAACGATTAGTTATATCTGCTCTGATGTAAGTGATGACAGGAACTAACTTGCTTCTCGGACGTGTCACAGCATTAAATGCTAATAATAAACAGGTTGTTTGTTTTTTTAAAGTGAGACGTGACGTTCTTTATTAAATAAAAATGATCAATATTAGGATGTGCATTTATAGGAAAATAATCTTCAGCCTCACTTCAAGCCTCTTCGCAGCAGGCCATTGCTGATTACTTTAATATAAAAGCACACCCCATTCTTTACTTATTCCTTCCATATTATTCTAGTGATTAAAGTCATGAGAGCACTGCTGCTAGGCAACTGGAAAATTTGAACACCAAGATTAAGCTGCCTAATGACCAAGGCTATTGATTTCGCTAGTTAGTGCACAGGCGTTAAATTTCTTAGTACAAACAGTGTACAGGAACAGAAACCGTGGGAACAAGACAAATATATTTTAAAAATTCAGATATGTTAGTGAATTAATACATTGTCAAAAATCCATATGAAAATCTCATTAAAAAAAAAGGCAAACCCAATTTTTTAAAAAGCTTTTTACATAGCAGATGGACAAAAATATCCTGAGATCTTCTCTTAGTTTCCAGATGTTCTTGCAGGAGTCAGGAAGTGATCTATGATAATGCTGCATATAGCATTCACCTTCATAGTCCACTGATTAGCTCATATCATATGCACTTTTGCTGGAATTGAACAAATACATGAGTGTATTTGAAGGTAATGGCAAACACTGGAGTGTCTCGGGGCATGCTGTGTCTCGGGGCACCTTGATATGTATTCAAGAATAAATTATAAACGTCCTGATTTTGTATGTATACTGTATATGCTTTAGGCTGCATGTCATTTTTATTCATTTGAACATGATGCAGCATTTCATGGCAACGTGCAGTGATTATGATTTATTTACAGCTGAGTGAAAAATCTCCAAGCTGTGACTTCTATTTACCCCTTTAGGAATTGATGCAAATGAACACAGTGATGTTTTTGTTGTTGGCGCTGTATCTCATTGCCACTAATGGAACTCCAGAGCTGCAGAACCCAGAGAAGCTGTCATCTGTTTTCCGATATTTCCTCAACCGCTATTTAGAGATGGATGTGGAGAAAAGAGGTTCTGCCAAAGAGCTTCTACAGGTAGTACTGTGTGCGTGTGACAGGATTAGGAAAAAATGTATAGTGGTCCAGTATAATGTGGTGTGTTATATAAGAGCATGCAGTGTGATGAGATCTCAGTTATACATATATTATATATATATGTGTGTGTGTGTATATATATATATATATATATAATATATATATATATTAGAGTTCAAAATAGTCAACAGAGTATGCATTACTGAAGCATTGGCTCGAATGGCACCTTGGCATTTTTATTATAGTAAAATTTTTGGTCAATATGTTTCCTTTACCTCCATAGATGACTATAGCATGACTATGAGTATATTATGGCAGTCAAGTGGCTTCATGACACTATATAGAATGAGACAGAATCAGCTATGTAAAATGTCATAAGTTTACATACGCCTTGCAGAATCTGCAAAATGTTCATAATTTCAAAAAATAAGAGGAATCATAAAAACCGCATTTAGCTTTTTTATTTAGTACTGCCCTGAATAAACTATTTCACATAATAGACTTTTACATATAGTCAACAAGACACAATAATAACTAAATTTACACAAATTAACCAGTTCAAAAGTTTACATACACTTGATTCTTAATACTGTGTGTCGTTACCTGGATGATCAGCGACTGTTTTTATGTTTTGTGAATGTTATTGTTAAATTGTTATTATTTTGTTTAAATATCTTTTTTCTTTCAGTTAGTATTGCCCTTCAGAAGCTACATAAGATATTTAGATGTTTCCCAGAAGACAAAAAAAGACCAATTTACCAATTTATCATCCTGTTCAAAAGTTTACACCCCCTGGCTCTTAATGTGTCATGTTGCCTTCTTAGGCATCAGTGAATGTTTGCACCTTTTGTAATAGTTGTGTACGAGTCCCTCGGTTGTCCTCAGTGTGAGAAGATGGATCTGTTCAAATATGCAGAAGATGCTGGAAAAGCAAAGAATGTGCAGGACCAGGAGGATTTTTCTGAAGAACAGTGGGCAGTTTAACTGCTCAGGACAAACAAGATGAACAACTATCAAAAAACATAAACACAGTCGTTGATCATCCAGGTAACGACACACAGTATTAAGAATCAAGCGTATGTAAACTTTTGAACTGGTTCATTTGTGTAAATTCAGTTATTATTGTGTCTTGTGGACTAGATGTATACATCTGTTATGTGAAATAGCTTATTCAGGGCAGGACTAAATAAAACAAAATGCAGTTTTAATGATCCCTCTTTTTTTAATGATTAACATTTAGCAGATTCTGCAAGGCGTATGTAAACTTATGACCTCAAATGTATGTCTGTAGTTGAGATGGTGGGAACATTGTGTCTGGTCAGCTATGACCAACTAAAAGATGTCACATAAATTGGGTTTCACATGATCAATATATTCTTACCAAAATAATGGCCCAGAAGATGGAGTACAACAAATAAAAACAAAAAACGCTGATAATCAAGGGATAACGCAATGATTACATTTCTTGTTTTACTCCCAATTGAGATGCACTAGATGTTCCAGAAACTTCTACATGCAGCCCTTCCCTGACTTCCCTTGTCCGAGACCTGCAGTAGAGCATTTCTTCCTCCATTTCTTCCCCCCCCATCACTCCCACACAGGGCTGATTTAGAATAGTATGATCTGTTGGAAACAAGTTAGATGTGCTCCCTCTAGAACACACGGGAACTGAAAGTACAGCGCATACACGTAACTCAGAAGTGATATGACTCAAGCATTGCACACAGAGTGAGAAGATTCAAATGAAAAGCTATTACTAAGCAATACATCTTCTTCAGTAAAATGCATTTAAATAATTTACCAAGTTAATCATTTGGTTGAATACGTTATTTAAGCTGAAACAATGCACAAAGTGCTTAAAAGGTAGTTTTCGGCTGCATTCATGACATGTCAGATTTATTGAAGTTTTTAGATGACAACCCAGGCATTCTACTCTGAGCTGTTCAGGGAATTATGCGACATTAGATGGTTATCCAACTCTGTGCTAGCTACATTAAGCTGTATTGTATGTCTTTCAATGATGTATTTCGAAATATTATGACATAACTACTTAACTACATTTACCTGCTGAAGCCGAGTGTTTCCGCATAACGTTGCAGCGGTCAGGTGGTACAAGTCAGAGCTCTCAGAAGAGTCCATAGATAGCAAAATTGCTGTGGCCCAGATCCGGCCCACACCTCACACTTCTGGCCCACACATACAGCCCACATACCATGTGGAATGATGGCACATGGATGGTCTGCTCCTGTTTGCCAGATTTGGACCACAAGCAAGCTATAGCAGTGCTGCATGGGCCACATTTTTGCCAAAGTTGGCCCACAGTTGTTTTGTGATATTTGGGCCATATTCACAATTTATCACATGGGCCACTTTAGGGTCACATCTAGATTACACATTGCTGTGAGTTCCGCAGCTTTGCCTAAAAAGGCCCACTTGTGATTTGGGACATTTGGGCCATATTTGCTATTCTACATGTGGGCCACTTCAGGCTCATATCCATTTTGTCCAGGCCAAAAGAAAGCCAGCAGTGCCGCAACACTGCCTGAAGTGGCCCACATCCGGATGCTCTCTGGGTTCCTAGTTTACAACTTGTAATTATGAGTTCTACATGGATATGAACACTTTTTTACAAGTCAGAATCTCGTAATTACAACATGGCGTGAACGCAGCTTTAGTTCTGACTTTAATAACAAGGCACACAGTAGTCGCACATGTCACATGCCTCTAAAGTGCCCAATGTGTTTTTTCATTTTTTTTTTTTTGCATTTCTTGCTTTTGTGTACTATTTCAAAATTCATCCAACCTCTACATTTATTTTGCTTTGCATACAGAGATAATACAAAAACAGCTAAATGTTAAATAGCAAGTGAATAAGCATGGGGTTATTCACTGTGAGGGTAAAGAATGTTTAACTGTGTGATGTATGACATGTTCCTTGATTTCCTCTGGTTTCCTTGGTTAAACTCGGATGCTGTGCATGAAGAGCGCATCCTCATCCTTTTATAGTCACTTACTTTCACTTATGTTATTCTGCCCTTTAAAATCAGGATGTATATTTCTTATTGACAAACACACTGTAGCAACATGTGTTGTCATGAACACTCAGTTAATAGTGATGTTTTTTGGCCTTTGGCCTTAAACTGTGATGCAGAGGGAAGACAACTTTACAAAGACGGTACAACCTGCTGTTCCTGAACCTTTTGCTTTATGCTGGTGAATGGAAGAACTTCTTTCTCTTATGTTTTTGAGCCATACACTTTGTTTATAAGGCATTTTGATTAAAGATTCTTATCTTAAGAAGAAGAAATAAACTGTACAAATGAATTGCTAAAGTCATGATCTGCTTGACTTGTTTGGTTTTATCCATGCTCATAGTCAGTGTACAAAATGGCTTGTTTTTGTCTATGGTAGGGGTGTGTGCAGGGTTTTTACTGAGAAAAATGTGTGCGTGTATGTTTCGGATGGCATACACCCTTGTACCACAAACCATATGTTTTATCCTTAATTTTTCCTCAGATTTGACCTCATTCTTTCCTAGTTTTGTTGCCAAATCCCAACTGTAATTAACTATCCCTTATTGCACAATGGATAACAATCTGAGAGAGTGAGGGCTAACACATGCTTCTTTAGATAAACATAAATCATCCATCACTTTTTTCTTTTTTTTTTTTTTAGCTGTTCATGATGCATCACAGGGCAGCTGAACACACTTGGAAGATTTTACGAAAGCACTAAATAGCCTCTTTTGAATACACAAGCTCACAAAAGCCCAATGATTACTTACTGTCATTTTGATTAACTGAGGAAAGAGCAATGCTGTCCTTATGGCTCTCTTCAACTTCCAGCCACAGATGAGAGGTGTGCATTGGGACTGGGATCTCACAGGATGCAGCAAAAAAAGTCATTGGAACAGGCGGTTTTTACTTTCATGCATGTGAAGGTCATGGGGCAAAGAAGGACCACGTCAATTAACATTGGAGCGTATTGGGCATAGCAGATTGCTCAGGCAGCGTGTTTACAGAGTTCATTCAATTATGTTCAATGAATTGTAGACGAAGACTAAATGTTATTGGTGGAGGACAAACAACCCTGATGGAGGATAAACAATAGAGAACGATAGAAATTCTACAGGCTCATTCAAGAGCATAAACAGTCAGTACATAATGCTAGCACTCCGCATTCAAAAGAAAAAAAAACAATGCAAAAAACAATACGAACCCTATAGACCCCTGCCTTTAACTAAAAATTGTCTAAAGCTCATTTGCTTCTATGCATGGTGTGTGTTAAGCATTTTCTATCCTTTATTTTTCAGTTTCTGACTGTTGTCTGCAGATTTTTGGTTGGTGGATTGTCACTCCACCCAGAATTCCTCCTGACCCACCATGTCAGGGTCACTTCTGTTCTGAGAATGATAAATTACCCAAATAATATCAGTGGTGATCCCTTTCCAAAGATGAGTTGCATATTACATGCTATTACACACCTACTTAATATTTTCACTCATTGCCCATTTAATCATGCATACATATGATGTAGATCACTTATAGCTCCAGAAATGACTGACTGGGCAGTCAGTCAATTTTGGACCTATAAGCGATCTACATCATATGTATGCATGATAAAATGGGCAATTAGTGGAAAATATTAAGTTGGTGTGTCTAATAAATTAGCGTAGTAACTAACCTAGTCCAAATATTAATGCAACCTAGAAGAAATGGAAATAAATATCTGATCTCTAAACTGACATTTGTCCATGTTGTACTTTTGAATTTCTGAGCTCTCATCCCCTTCTTCAGTGAAAAGACATTTTATTTATTGTTTAATTAATCCGATTATCAGCACCCTCCTACTACTAAGCAGCTTCATAATCCTTGAGTTCTGAGGTGAGGATTTACAAGGGTTTGAACGTGGCAGAAAAGTACAGAATCAGCCTAAATGGGCTCTGTAGTAACCAATTGTCCATTGCATAACACAGCAGATTGCTTACTTGATCAAGGGTGCAGAATTTAAAGTTGCAGCATTCGAGCTGCCAGGCTTTCGACCAATGTGCTTCTCTTAATGACGTCTACCCATCTGTGTTCAAAGCTCACTGGTGTGTTAGTTAAATGGTAACCAATCTGTCCTGCATCTGCAGTGCAGTGAACAATTCATTTTATGACTATTGCAGATAGATAGAAGGTCATTTCTGTAAATCATGTGACATATCCTTAACCACAGCTCTTTGTGCAATGGAGTGAATGTAACACTAGCTCTACTGGTGATTGTTATGTACAATTATAAACAGTGGTTATCTGATTTGTACAATTAGACACCATAACATAAAGAATTTTATCAAATTTGTATATATTTATATTTTTACTTAGCATGTTGCAGAAATCGTCAGGTAATTTTCACTGGTACATTTGTTTGAATATATATAAACATTTAAGAAATAGTTTGACAAAAAACAACAAGAAGAAAAACACACTTTTAACTTACCCTAATAAAGTCAGCCAAGATGTCTGTGGTGTATTTAATTCTGCTCTGGAGCTATGAGATTAAAACTGACTTTACATCGTACAATGTTTGGCCCAATTTGTTCTCACCGGCAGCTGATTTAGTGCCGTGGCAACCAAAGATGGCCGACAATGATGTTCTGGTACTTTGATTCAATTCTCAGAGTGATATTCATCTAAAAGATCAGCGTATGGATTAATTGAAACATAAGGGACAACTACAAATACAATAGTTGCAATAGGGAAATGAAATATGCTCATCATTGTATAATCTGATATGAAGAACACGTTATTGTACAGTCTGTTATAACATTCGGCCAAAATTTATTAGGATCTTCTCATACAGCGTGACAAGTAATGACCTTAAAAGACCTCTGTAGCTCTGGCACACGGTGTAAAACCGGTTTAACGTAGCTAACAAGTCTCACCCAAATCTTTTCCGTAAACACATATCCAAATCTTTGTTAATCTTGTTTTTAAATAAACAAATTTGTGAAATAGCAAGGACAGTCTGTATATGCAAATTTATTTCTACTGTAAAGCTGGGCTCTCATCTGTGTAACAGCTGTCTGATAAACTTTGGACAAAAATATAATTCTGGTTGTTTGAGATGGCTGCCCCAAAATATTACACCTTGTTCAGTAAGTTCAACCAATATTCATTTGTGTTAATGGTTACAGATTACAGTCTTAACCCTGCTGGGAAAAAACAAACAATAGAAACCCCCATAGAATTTGTAATGGTTTTAATGGTTATAATGGGAATTGTATTATTTTTAATGGTTACGGTCTACTGGAGATTTGTTGCCTTCTATTGGTGGCATGTTATATCTAGTGGATACCATTAAGGACCAATAATGGTAATGGTTTTAATGGTTATCTGATGGTTTGTAATGGTATTTGTAGTGGAAACCATTAGTGTTTCTGTGATTCTGTGTTTCTAATGTTTTCTTCAGCAGGGAAACCATTACCTAGAGACTGGATGTGTTTCAAGGCAGATATTTGAGAGATGAACCTAAAGAAACAAATCTCAAACTTGGATGATTGACTACATTTGGGTGTAGGGGAAAATTGTGCACATTTCATGTTTCTCTGAAGCATCCCTTTAATTCATTGCTGCGGACATGTTCCATCATATGATTGACAATTTTCAACACCCCATCTACTCTGTGTTAAACCTAAACACTAATCCTGCAGCTATCATCATGTGTTTGTGTCGTAGTACGCTGTAGCACTGCAGTGACGAGCACTATTCCTCCTCCTTCTCTCTCTTTCTCTTGTTCTCCGGTTGATTAATTCTGAGGCACTAGAAATCCTGCTGAGTTGGTGTTAGGGGTTTGCCAGTGTGCTGTAAGGAAGCTAAAGTCACTAACTGTCAAGGACAAATGATAGCAGCAAAATGGGGGGAGAAAAGGAAAGATGACAGGATGGGAACAGAGCCACTCTGCATGTGTCAGTGCTAAAGGAAGTACAGCAGGCTTACAGGATATAAATATATCCTATAAATGAGGGAGCAGTGGGGCAATGAAAGACTGCAGCACATGAAATTCGTCAGAATTAGCGAGTGTAGATCATATGAGATCATGATGTTGCTCCAAAATGATCAGTGACATGTTTCCACAGTGATTACACTGGAATCCTGTACGTAAGTGCACATACAATTAGTGAAATTGGATGTAGCAGCTTTGAAAGAACATTTTTAGCCAAGACCAGGAAGGTATTTCAGGAAGATTTACTTACTTACTTATCATTTGTACTGACAAATATTATTGACATTCAATATTTGTACTGTTTCTCAAATAAATTTCCAAAAGAAAAAAAAAAGAAAAGAAAAAAAAACTCCTTTTCATACAGGATGAGGCGTCTCATTTGCCTCCAATTTGAAAACGAAATACAGCCTTTAATATTCGCCCTTAATACTAAAGAAGTATGTTAAGTTATATTTAAATTGAGTACCCTGCTGAAAAAACAATAGAAACAATCTAAAAAAAAATTCTAATAATTTCCACTACAAATACCATTACAAACCATCAGCTAGCCATTAAAACCATTACCATTAAAATTATTGGTCCTTAATGGTATCCACTAGACATAACATGCCACTAATAGAAGACAACAAATTACCAATAGAGACCCACAGGGACCATTACAGTTTCCATTAAAGTCAATAAAATTCCCATTAAAACCATTACAAATTCTATGAGGGGTTCTATTGTTGTTTTTTTCCAGTATGGTATATTAACTATTTTTGTAATTTAGCTAGTTCAATTATCTAGTTAGTTAAGTTTTGTTTTCATTGTTAATGTGCCTTAATAAACATTAGCTAACCAGCAAGCCAAATAATAGGTTTGTCCAAATTAGCTTAATAATTTCTTTAAGACCAATTCCTTAGTAAATTAGCTAGTCATGCAGGATCGGGCATGCTAAATTTGATCTCAGTTCTCTTCATCAGTTAAAAATGTTTACTTGTTACTCTTGAATACTTGCGTATGTATAAATGTGGATGCTTTTTGACTTTCACTCAGGTGGATTTTTGCCTCTATAATTCTACTTTTATTTGAGTTTGACACAATACCCATACTTTTACTTAAGTCCACTTTTTTCCACCCCTGGCCAAGACACATTTGATGTCTGAAGTTTGTTGCCTCAGTTTTTTTTTTGTTTGTTTGTTTTTTAACACTATAGCTACAAAGCTAATGTAGTGCCCAAGTGCAGAGCTTTTTATGTAGCCTCTAGTTTAGCATCATGCCAGCTGCATGTATAAATCATCACACACTTGCCTCAAACCACTGAGAGCTGTGTGTGTTACATCAGACAGATTTGCTTAATTGGTTTCTGACACTGTGACACTGATATCTATAAACATGGACATGGAGGATGTTGTTGAGGTAAAAATAGTAGCAGCCATTTTGAGGCTGGATTTACTTTCTTCCACAGCAACTTCAGACTCAGGAAGGAGTCTGAAGGTTTGAAGGTATTCTATGAAATGTTTTCTGTAAAAATAGTATCACTTAGCCAAGCTATGCGTGTGATTTAGGTAGGCATGTATTTTAAGCAATGCTAAACTGCTCTTGTTATTTCTAACTTTTAACAACTTTATCAGCCTTTAGTTTAGTGCAAAACTAAAGAAGAAAGCTTTGATAAACATTTGAAGTAAGCGTGAAGGGGTGTAAACTTCATTTTAGGCCAAACTGTTTCTTTAAATGTGAATCATTTCGTATGGTGTTTGCAGTTTCTTTGACGCAGAAGCGTTCGCTCTCTGGGTTCAGCTCAGTGATGACAGCAGTGATGACAGCAGTGATGTCAGTGTTGCCCAGGGTTACCTTTAGCTGCTGTTTGATTTCTTGTTAAATTTCACAAAACAGAGAGATCTGAGAAGCAGTTGGGTTGATGAATGATGTGCTGTTTCTTATTGTATAGTTGAGAACGAGGGTTACGTAAGATTCTGCAGTACATTCCAGACGCACTCACTAGAGCAAAGCAAGAGCAGTCGAATCCTACACTCAGACTGTTAGTATCCTGTGACATTGATCTGAAACAGCTGTGTAACATGCCCAGCCCAAGCAGCCATGAACACACACATTAATAAAGTTTATGTATTATGTGCTTTATGTATTTTAATAAGAAGATCAAAATCTTGCTTAATGATCACAGATGTCTTCTCTTATAAAGTACGTTCATCATTATGTTCAATTCAATTGAATTGTATTTGTATATAGGGCTTAATAACAGATTAAGAATAACAGTCACAAAGCAGCTTTACAGAAATCCAGATGTAGATTTAAATCCCTAATAAGCAAGCTAGAGATGACAGTGGCCAGGAAAAACTCCATGAATAAACCGTGAGAGGAACTATCCTCTTCTGGGTGACACCAGATAGTGGGATTATAAATCATTACTCTTCCACAGTACTAAGTGTGTTAAAAGTGTGTACATTATGAGCACCATAGTCTTTATGTTTATAGCAGAAGTTCTATAGGTTTGAGGTTCTTAGGTTAAGTCTACAATATACAGGTGAGATTTTCCACCTACATGATGCCAAGCCTTGGGCATAACCTAATTTTTTGGAAGTGCAATATTTAGGCTGTCCATGTGTGACCATCCACAACATCTGTGTATATACATTTTTTTCTGACACTTTTCTAAGAGACTTCTACCACCAGGCCTCCAGGTTCTTCTGTTGATCTCATTTGTCCTTTTGTACACTGTACTCTTTTTTTAATACTTGAGTCATAGTTTCTCTTCACTCAAATGTTCTTACAGGAGAATTTTTCTTGCCAATGTCTCCTTTGGCTTAGTTATCTGGGGTCTAGGAGCAGATTTCTGTTGCTTTGTGACAATGCCTGTTTTGAAATGGATATTAAAAAGTATGGTTTTATTATTATTATTATTATTATTATTATTATTATTATTATTATTATTATTAGTTATCCTTGTTTTCTTGACTTCATTCACTTTTTATTTTGACATTTTGTACATAAGCAAAATTACTTCACAAATTATATTAAAAAAAAAAGAAAATATCCTAAATATAGTCAAATATATCTAGTATTTCTTATTATAAGATTACAAGAACCATAAAACAATTATAAGGTTATTAAACCTATTTCTAGTCTTTTTGTTTTGTTTTGTTTTGTTTTACTAATTTCAAGCTTGTTTTTTTTTTTTTTTTTTTAGAAATAAATGCTTAAAATTAGTAAGATGATCTGCCAATCAAACAAGACTATTTCAGGCTTGAAATTAGTTTGTTTTTTTTAAGTCTAGAAACAAATTTTATTATGTTATTTAATATTGCTTTTATTGTAGTCTTATAATAAGGAAAACTAGATAATTTTGACTGCATTTAAGATATTTTAACTTGGTAAGATGCCTTTTTTAGCAGTGCATTAATACAGAATGTTAAAACCTAGAACGCATTCTAACAGTTTTGTAGCAATAACGTGTCAGATATTGGAATTGGTGATGTTCGGAAGCAATCATTTTGCTGCTTTGAAGTGCTAGATTTGATTAGGAACGACAAAGCAGATTACGAGAGAAAGAGAGAGGTTGTTAAAGGTCAGGGATGGAATGTGCTGCCAAATCAAAAATTGTTCTCATGTCTGTCTGTGATGCAAATTACGCCGGGTTATTTGCACACTGTTAAAGTGCAAACTGTCAAATTGCAGTAGACTCTTAGTGATGCAACGATTCCATTCAAAGATTGGCGAGAAATCTGGATGTACTGATCCCATGTTTTTGTTTCTGATATGATACCAATATTAGTGCTTGATCCATTATACCACAGCACTGTTGAAACTTTGATTCTGATTGGTTAGAAGGTGTTGATTAATTTTCTATAACAGCATCTCTGAAAATAGTGCCATCTGTAAAGCAAATCACAGGTTTATATTAATGCACTCATTCTAATATGTTATGGTCTCTTTACATTATATGGTATGGTAACGTTATATACAGTAGTAACTTTTAGCACTTGTATGGCAGATGCTCCAAATCTAAGGGTAATAATAAATGGGTGTAAAAAACCTAAGGCAAAATTAGTACAACAATTAGGGTGCCTAAAACTTGTGCACAATTCTGTATAACTACAGTTTAATTATAATAAAAGCTATAAAACTCCTAGTTTCTCTCTGGTCAGAAATGTGATGCAGTAGGTGGACTTGCAACGTCAAATTGCTGCTAGGTGTGTGTGTGTGTGTGTGTGTGTGTGTGTGTGTGTGTGTGTGTGTGTACATAAAATACAGACAAAATGTCAAAAATAAAAAAATAAAATAAAAAAAAAAAAC
>JANDJT010000179.1:8037670-8057119 GCA_024331685.1 Stegophilus panzeri | reverse complement strand
AATTTGGCCTGTGTGTTACCTCATATTTATACCCCTGTGAAACAGGAAGTCATGGTTGAACAATTTCCTGTTCCTAGACACCCAGGTGTGCTAAAAAATGTAAAACATCAATGGGAATACTTCAAATATATTTTTCTCATATGAATTCATAGGGATGCCAATAACTGTTGCACACCTGTATTTAACAAAGATTTTTTTTATATATATATGTATAAACCTGTGTTGTGTTTGCAATTGTTTGATATCCATGAAAGCAGAGTATTTTTGTGATTTTTTTTTTAACAAAAGGTTAAACAATAAAAACAATTTTTCATATTTTCATAATAAGGATGCCAATATTCGTGGAGGGTACTGTACAACTTTTGAACATTGCGAGTGCTAGAAAAACATGTACAATAGGAATGACCAAACTGTTTTCATAGCACTTTATTTACACTGTGCGGTATGTTGCTGTATTATGTACATGATGTAATTTTACTGTTCCACTGTTACTTTGTCAGAAACTGTGCATGTGCTAAAGAATAAATAACATGAGTGTTATAAAAATTGGTTAATTACAGTCCCCTCAAGTTGTAAATATCAAGAAATGAAAGCTGAAATTCTGATCTGTTGTCTCATATAAATTTTTTTGATCCGAACCCAAATTTCTTCAATCAGTCCCTCCAGGATTTTGCGATCGCAGAAATTTATGCAAAATCAAGAAAACTCCTCAATATTCACAGGAGCTTGCAATTTTTCAAAATTACCGCAGATTTCAGCCAAGACGCGTCATATGACGTCATCACAACGCTCATTCAGCCAAAGCCTCTTCGATTCATGTGTGTCGAACATGAGTACAGCTAAAAGGTCTCATTTACAAACAGACATCAATGCGAAAGGCCGTCAAAATAATTTTGTGCAATTGCAATTTTGCCAATTCAAATAGTTTTCCACAAAAAAAAGCACAATTTTTTTTTTTTTTTTTTTTTTTTTTTTTAAAAGACGCAGCAAAATCAAACATTTTTAGCCGCAACAATCACAAAAAAACTGTGAAATCTTGCATGGACTGTTCAATGTATAGAGAAAACAATAGAATTGACCTTGCTGTTTCAATACGTTCGGAGGGGACTGTATATATAATTTAAAAAATACAGCTTGCCTAACATATTACTACTAGGTGTAGATCATTATTATGTCATTCGCAGTGCAGTCATTCTGCTCACATTCATTCCTTTCACCATTTAGAAACACTCAGGATAGAATTACTCATTATTACCACACATACACTACTACACTAAAATAATGTATATAAAGTGCAAAAGTTCTAACTAGATGCAATTTCCATCAGTGAGCACAAAAGAGCTTTCAGTAGGCAAACTGAGGTCTTTCGCTGACAGTAATTATGAACATTTGGTAGGGGCTATAAAACTTTTCTTTTTATTATTATTATTATTTTTTTTTATGATTTCCTCTGCCCTCAGGTTTAACTTTGGGAATATGGGCTTCTGGTTTCCCTGGTCAGTGGTGCTGCTGGTGGTGGCGGCGGCACTTTTCACCTACATCGCCCTCCTGCTGGTGAGACTGTAGATCTGCAGTACTAAATATAAACTATGTGGTGTTTTTTTTAGTGTATTTAATTTATTCACTTTACTCATTGGCAGGTCTTAGCGGTGTGTCTTCTCTCTGAAGGACAGAGACTTTATCTGCACTGGAGCCACAAAGTAAACACTTTCCCCAAACACTTGTCAAAATCAGAACCAACCATAGCCTCTATGTTAAATCTCTAGTACTGAGACTTAAGACCTGATTTATTGCATATCTTTGTTTATCTCTGTTGTTTTTTATGTTGTGCAGATTGGTATTCTGGTGACCCTGACATTCTCTGTCAGTGCCACAGCTGTACTCTCGGATCTATGGAGCAAAGAGTGGCAGACCCTCCTCCTGTCCTTTCAGGTTGCTCAGTCTAAACCTGTCATTATTCTGAATGACATTTGAAATACACATCAGTTTATTGTAAAAGTGTCAGATTAAAATAGCAATTCCATTAACATAATGACTTTATTCATACATTTGTTTCATTTCAATTCATAAATTGTCTGTAGGTCACAGCACCTTTTCTGCATGTGGGTGGAGTCTCACTCATGGCTCTCCTGTCTTGGCCAATAGCCTTACACTTCTTTCGAATGAATAAAAGAGGTGAGTGTTGTTAACCTCAGTAATTGTGGTTTACCAGCAACAGTTTTTGTGTCTTTAGAGACTCAGTCATGGTCGTTACTTGGTCTGTACATAATGTCTTTGTTATAGCAGGTTGGAGAGTTTTGGTTGCTTGTTTTGTTAGTCTGCAGAATCTGTCACTATCTTTAAAAAACAGCTAAAGACCCACCTCTTCCGTGAGCACGTAACGAACCCCTAAAATGCCAACCCTACATTATCCTTAAAAAAAAAAACTTACTCTTACACCTCTACTCTGCACACTTTGCTTCTCTAGAACTCAACTGTAAATCTTGTATGGTAGCACTACTTGTATTGTTCGCTTGATATATCGCTTTGCTTGTATTTTCTCATTAGTAAGTCGTTTTGGATAAAAGCATCTGCTAAATGAATAAATGTAAAATGTAAATGTAGTCTGGAGCTAGAGATGCATTTTTATAGACTTTACAACACATCTGGAGCTAATATAGTTATATAATAATTAGAAGAAGAAGAAGAAGTCAAACTCAGTGCCAGTTGTGTCGTCAGGGAGACTCCGGCTTCGGCATGTCTAGTCCTTCTTCTTACTAAGTTGTATGCCAGAAATACCCTTAAAATATACTTCAAACAGGAAGGAAAATACTGAAGATTTTTAAAGAAAAACTATTACAGATATTTGACCTTGATGTGATCTTGACCTTGTTTGGATTAATTGCACAATCTAATCAGTTCATCTGCTAGGTATAATGATAATTGACTATAATTCCTACAAACATTCAGCCACACGTTCTTGAGATATCGTGCTAACGATAATCTTGGATGGATGGACAGACGGACACATGGACAACCCAAAAATGTAATCCTGTCAGTGGAACACCACTCAGTGGTGGAGGCATAATAATAATAATAATAATAATAATAATAATAATAATAATAGGTGCTCTTTAAGTTTCTTAAGGAGTTTTTGACCAGGTTTGTGAAAGATTTCATCATTTTGTCAATAGTAGCTCCATCCTTGATTGTATTGGTTCCAAATAGACTCCAAGACAGTTATTAGTGGTTTAGAACTAAAACATTTTCATGACACCAATTCCCATGGCTAAAAATATAATATATCATCATATAATATAATAATCATATAGACTGTAATGTATTTGGGCGTAAATTAATAATCATACCTTTACAGTTCATATCAAGCCTTTTCTCTGTTGTTATATGATCTTTATTAATAATTTATTTCTCCATGCAATATTTAATGAATCCAATTAATGGTAGTGTGTCAGTTCTTTCTATCAGCCTTTCCTACCTGTTTTTTTTATTTATGTATCTATACAGTGCAGTGTTGTATGATGCATTAGCTGTCCTTCACAGGCAGAACTTCACTTTTGTGGCTTTTTCATTTTTCCTTCTCCTCTTTTGTATTCCTCTCACTCTTTCTGTCATCCCTCTATCTCTGGTTGTCATGTGCACTGTGAGGCTGAGTCATGTCTGGGGCTCTCATTGTGGCCTTGATGAGGGGATGATTAACGATCGAGAGAGAAAAAGCAGGAATGATGTGCGTGAGGGTCACGGCTCGGCTCGCACTCTTTCGCACCGGCCGTGTCAGACGCTCATCCCCGGACACACCGGCTCTATTGTTCATACGACACACTGACATCTTTCTCTCCCTCCCTCTCTGCCTCTCCCTTATGTTTTCTCTCTCGTACTCTACGACGACACGCAGACATCTTCAGCTACCCCCGAGAAATCAAGTCGGCTTTAATTTAAAAGATGCTTTCAGTTCTTTTCACTTGCAGAAAGTTATGTCTCATTTATCATGATATTTACAGCCAAGGATATTGCAGTCCTTCCAGACGGACGCAGTAAAATACCCACTTTACTTCAGTTTGAATCCTTTATTGCAGTTAATATGATCTACAGCATAACAGCCTTTGATGACGTTCACTGTCTTGACTGTTAGCAGCTTTATAGGCAGCAGGGCTGTTCTCATATAGCAGAGACATAAACCCAGGTACAATCTTGTTTTTCTTTATTGTATAATGGCCAAATTTGTGCCAGTTCTAAGACTTATAAATGGATTATATTGCAGCAATAGGATTATATTGACTTGGGCAGCGATCCACTTATTATATTTATGAGTATTTTGCTCTGCCCAATTATATATGCTTTAAGACCACAGTGATTTCTGCAGAAAGCCCAAGAACTCAGTCAATAAATGTTGGTTCTGATTACTTAAGTGCCTGGTTTACTCCAAACATGTTGTTTAGATCTAGTTGGATTCATTATCCATCATAATGCTTTTAAACACTGCTTACTGTGGCAGTGTTTTGTGTTCCATCTATTGATGGTATGTTAGTGTATAACACAGCCAATCAAACATGCAGGTTCCCAGTTTTGGGTAATAAATAACTTTACCTTGCACCTCATTTAATCTGTAAAGAAGGAAGCTTCTCATATACAGGTCTAGATTTCCTAGTGGTAGTATTAGCTAAATTGTGCCCCCAAACCTTCATTTTCTTTTTATGACTTTCATTTCTTCCTAAGGCATCAAAAAGTCATGTCTGATTATAATTTAATGACACTAAGAAGGCATTACTGACAGTCCAGCTGTGCGCTTCTGAGAACCCACAGGTTCCTTTATACCACTTTGCATATTTGCAGAACTTTGTTTTTCCGGAATGGTTAGTTGTAGATAAGCAATTAACATGACTGAATGGTGACAACATTTAGGTTTTTTTTTTTATGCTTAGCCATTCGTGATTACTTTATGGCTGGAAATAAGACCAGGTGGGGTTTTTTCATACACTGATTGGCTCTGCTATAGCATTTTTTCAATCTCAAATGCTTTGTTTCTGCTGAAATACTTTGCTGGGTCTACATCAATCAGCCAGTTGACAACCCCTGCATAATGGAATCTAAAATTCAGTACTAGCTAGCTATCTAAAACCGTACATAATCTACAGAAGCAAGCAGCCAATCACATCTCATTTATTCAACTGAGCAATTTAGGGTTAAGGGCCTTGCTCAAGGGCCCAACAGTGGTAGCTTGACAGTGCTGGGTCTTGAACTCCTGACCTTCTGATCAGTAACCCAGAGCCTGTAACCACTGAGCCACCACTGCCAATCACATATTATCACACCCTACTCTGCACCACACTCCCTCCGAACTTCTAGCACTGCTCAGTTGTACCCACCATTTCTCAGGGTACAAGACATGCATCAATGCTCTTCTCTGTCCTGGGACCCAGGTGGTGGAACAAACGTCCTCTGGGTGTCCGAACAGCTGAGTCACTGGTTGTCTTCAAAAGAAGAATAAAGGCAGCAGATGTCCCATGTGAAATTGGTCCCTTGGGCATGAAAATGTCACACAATATAAACACCAGCCTAGAGGTCTTCAGTGTTATCTGCAAAGGGCCAGTGTGGCTGCAGGTTTCCATTACAGCCAAACTGGATGCTTGATAGTTGATTGGAGACTAAGATGAAGTGACTAAACAAGTGAAATCAGGTTCCTTTCCGGACTGAAAAACCCTGCACAAGCCCAATGTTTTTAAATGGTAAAAAAAAAAACCCTAGTAGTTGCCAGGCTTTCTACAGACAGCATTATGAGAGAATTCTGCCCATTTGAGAATACACAGGCATGTACAATCGTGAGTTTTTCAAAACCATTCAACCTTGTCGCTTTTGTCTTGCAGTGAGGCAGGTGGCCGTCCTGGGCTCATACCTGGCTGTGCTCTTTGCCTTGTACCTGGTCCCTCTGGGCATGTATTCCCCCTGCATTAAAGAAGAGGGCACACTGGGCCCAGCACCCATCCTCATCGGGCACAGAGGAGCTCCCATGGTAAAGTCACCATCAATACACAGTCCACAGACCATTGTGTGATGTTTATTTTACTTCAGTAAGAACCATTTTAGATTGTCTGAGTTTTTTTGTCCCATTGTCCCTGTCAAGGGAAAAAAAGTTGAAATGTATTTGTGTTCATGCATAAAGGTCGCACCAGAGAACACACAGCTGTCTTTCCAGAAAGCTGTGGAGGCTGGAGGAGAGGGCCTAGAGACTGATGTCACTATTAGGTGAGCTGGGTCTCTCTCTCTGTCACACTTCCTTCCTGTATGTCTTTCTATTCCTCCTTCAGCCACTGTCACTAATAAGAGGGCTCAGTCGCTCACGTCTGTATTTCCTTTCCTGTCTGTTGTCTGTGTTTCTCTCACCCCAGGTGAGAAAAAGACTAAATGGACACAGTATTAACGTCTTCCTTTTACCCCACTTCCCTTTATCTGATTTAACTATTGTACTGAACACAATTTCTCGGTCATATCACTATTAAATTAGGATAATCTGTCTCTCCTCTCTGCTGTTCTTTTTCTCTGTTTCTATTCTCCTTTCTATTTTTCTAATGTCTTTATTAGGTAATGACAATCTCAGCACCTGTTTCTTTGTCTTTCTCTATTTTTCTTTTTTTCCCCTCTCTTTGTGTTGTCAATATCAAATGAGGACAGTCTCTCTGTGCACTCTCAGTCTTCTTTCTTTCTTTCTTTCTTTCTTTCTTTCTTTCTTTCTTTCTTTCTTTCTGTATTTCTATCTCTCATTCTTTTTTTTCAAGATTAGGAAAGCACAATCTCTATCTCTGTCTGTCTCACTTTCACTGTCTGTCTTTTTATTTCTCTCTCTCTCTCACTCTCTCTCCCCCCATTCACTCCATTATCCATCACTGTCACTATTTCAAACTGTGAGTGAACAGCCCGACCTCCTGTTTTCACCTCCTCATTACACCTGATTACATCTCCCGTCCCTCTAGGACACAACATCCATCCATGCAATCCATTCTCTGATCCTTGACACATCAGAGCCACAGCCTTTAATGAGCCGCTCATTGATCCGATCTTTCCGCCGGACACAGGGTCACGCCAACCAGGTGGCCTCTATAAATAGAGATCAGACACAGGTAGCTTCCTGGTGCCACCTCTGTCCTTCCATGACGAGCAAATGAGCTCATTATCTGCCACCTAACCCTGTAGACAGGCCCACGGTGCCTGCAGGAGCCCCCTGTGGTGTTCCCGTTAGCATGGCTGAGAAGTAGGTGGCGATGATGTTACTTAACAAAGTCACTGGTGACCCATGTCATCTGTGCTGCATGCACATAAAAAGTTACGTGTAATTTACATTAAAAAAATTACATTACTGTCACAGATAAACAAATACAATCGTTAGGAAATCCAAATTCAAATAATTATTAGCAAATCAAACGCTCTCATCTGTGGAGTCAGGTTCGGTCATTAGAGAAATTCATGCTTTCCAATTTAAACAAGACATTCAGCTTCGCAGCCTGCCCTACTTTAAATCTATGGTTTCCCCTTGAATAAGCTAGTGAATCAGTTAGCAAAAAAAACAAACAAACAACCGAGGTTGTAGTCTTTCAGTTTGACCTCACCAGGAGGGAATTTTCCCAATATTCAAACAAGGGCATCTTACTCTAGAGATTACTGCAGAATCCCGGTAAGAGGCGAGTAGACATGTTGGCAACAATTTAATCAAAGCACAGATATTGGATTGGGGCCAGAGTTTCTATAATACACAAATGTGGTGAACATAATTAGTAAGGCCATTTGGGATGTCAACATTATTCTGTCAGTGTAGTTGCTCTGCCTATTTCACACTGTTCACGGCAAACAGAATCACAATAAACCCAAGTGTTTCCTCCTGGCAGCTATGACGGTGTCCCATTCCTCATGCACGACAGCACACTGAGGAGAACAACTGACGTACGCAAGGTGTTTTCCAACCGAACAAACACTCCAGCAGCCATGTTCACCTGGGCCGAGCTGGAGATGCTCAATGCTGGAGCCTGGTTCCTGCAGGTGAGAATGTGGAAATTTCCACATCCTTAGTTATTGCTTAATCACAAAAATAATGACATGGGCAGCAACGCTATGCATGACGATTTTTGACCCCTTGCTACAGGAGACACGTGCTGCTTTTTCTCCCATTTGCTTCTGTAAGTGGTTACATTTGCTTCACACTGACTCTGTCTAGTTGAACCTTGTCCTGTCAGCCTTGGTCCTGTGAGTCAATAGAAAGCAAGAATGCAGAATTGGTCTGAAGGGTTCAACTGAACCCCACCTCACCATGGCCTCAAAGGCTGTAACGCAAGGAAGAATCCCCTACTCCACAACTACAGTAGTATAAAAAAAGCCAGATTAAAGTTTGCAGGTCATCACCAGAATGAAGATCTAGCCATTTGGAGGAGCATTCTCTGGCCAGATGAAACAAAAATCTAGCTGTTTGGCCACAATGATCAGTGCTATGTATGGAGGGTGAGGCTTTTAATCTGAAGAACACCATCCCAACTGTGAAGTATGGGAGTGGCAGAATTATGTGTCCGTGTTTTACTGGAAAAGGGACTGGTGCACTTCAATAATAGATGGCATCATGTGAAAGGAGGATAATATAGAAATACTGAAGCAAAACCTCAAAACATCAGCCAGAAAGTTAAAACTGGGTAGCAACTGGGTCTTCCAGCAGGATAGTGGTCCTAAGCATACCTCCAGAGGTGTAACAAAATGGCCTAAAGACAACAAAGTGCAGGTATTGGAGAGGCTATCACAAAGCACTGACTTGAATTCCATAGAAAATGTGTGGACTGAACTGAAATAGTGTGTCTGAGAAAGAAGGCTTACAAATGAGACAGAGTTACACCAGCTTTTGTAAGCTTTTGACCCACTGAAAATCTGATATAGTAAATAAAAGCTCCTACTCAGCTATTATTTGAAACAGCCTCTTATGGAAATAAAGTAGATACCCCAATTGACTTAACACAGGTGAAGTCAATTAACCTTAACAAGTCATGGTAACCTTATACTGTTACATGGTAACATGAAATGAATTTTGGAAATTTGAGTTTGAATGTCTTTAGACTGGGTGTATGTAAACTTTTAGCCTCAACTGTGTACAAGAGCTTTCTTAAATATATTTGCAATGTTAGAAGGTATTTTTAGCCGTTCACACTTATTGCATCCTGTGTCAAATATGCTGTGGAGCACAGCCACCTAATTATTGTGAAAATTCCTATAAACCCCTCAAGGGAACGTCAATACAGATTAAAAGAATTATGCTGAGATTTAGTGTCTGCCAGGTGGTATCAGGCATTCACTTGAATTTACAGTGTCGAGAAAATACTGAGTGAGACACGACAACAGCCAGTACATGACTGATTTAGAGGAGGGTTCAGTGGGGTAGGTTGTGGTAAAAGTTTATATAGAATGAGTCCTGGAATGTAACTGTAGGTAACAACATCCACAATCACGTTTTGTTTTGTTTTTTTGCTCTGACTTCTTTTCCAGACGGATCCATTTGGCACAGCATCATCTTTGGACCCAGATGATCGAGCCCAGGTTGAGAACCAGACAGTGCCCACACTGAAAGAGTTTTTGGACTTAGCTGCACAGCACAGGAGTTTGGTGATTTTTGACCTCCGTCGGCCACCTCCAGGTCACCCATACCGGAACACATGGATCACCCGAACCCTGGAGGTCATCCATAACGAATCCAACATCAACTCCAGCCAGGTAATGAAGTCTTTCTGTTAGGGATGCTCGATTATGGCAAAAATCCTAATCACGTTTATTTTGTTCAATATTGAGATCATGACTATTAAACACGATTACTCACTGACTTTGGAAACATCATGCATTTATTGAACTTTAAAAAAAAATTAACTTTTTATTGTATTTTTAACAGTGGATTTCCTTGAATATAATTAAACTGAAAAAAATGTAAAACAAAATTAAATTAATTTGTTTAATTGAATAAGTTAAACAAAGCTAGCGGTGCACATCACGTGACGCATTTCGGCGAATGGCATCACCGGAAATTAACTTTAAACTTCCTTAGCCAATGACATTCTGTCTCCTGGTTTAGATTAGCCTGTAGTTTCTGCTTGAGCCCTAGAAAGGAAATGACCGTATTTAGACCAGCTGTCATGACGCTAGTGGAAATGAGCTTCCCAGTGATACCAAACGCTATTTCTGTTTTGTTCCACATCAGACTCCTTGAAACCAATTTGTTTCCAAACGGCTGAAATGGTTTTATCTTTCTTGTCGACCAAAGGCCGTCTTTTTGTCATCTTGACTCGAGCTGAACTAAAAATGCCACAGCCTGGCGGGGAGTGAGCTTGGCCTTTTTAGGGAGGGGCGAAAGCGCACCGCTGTAAAGAACAATGGCGCACGGTTTTTAAAAAGACAAAACGAGAACATTGCGAAACGGAATGCGGCACAATAATTGTTTTATCTCGATTATTTTGTTTTCATAATCATCAGAGGCCATAATCAAAACTGAAATTTCGACTAATCGCACAGCCCTACTGTCATATCACAGCAAACCAGTTACTACATTTCCCATCCTGCACTGTGGCCTACAAACATGGCCGCCATGGACCGCAATTCCCAGAACACTCATTCATTCTAATCACGCACACCTGCATCCAATCTCACACACATCACACCATAGTTTTAAAGGACTTTTGAGGCATACACTCTTTGCGAAGTATTGAGTGTTATCACCATACCAAGCGTTTGTACCCTGTTCATGTTCTTTGATCTTGTTTCTTGTTCCTCGTTCTCGATTCTTGCCTTGCCTTATTGATGCCTGTTTGCAGAGCGCCTGACCCTTTGCCTGTTTTTGACCACGCTGTTGTCTCATGATTTGGATTTGTCTGCCTGCCTCACTTTATTAAAAGCTCTTATCTGCACTTCCATCTGTCCTAACCTCCATTACGTCCAGTACGTGACACCTACTTTATGTTATAAGGCATGAAGTTTGCACTCTTAACATTTTGTTTAGGTTAGAATGGAGAGATATTATATTAGTGAATGAGAGAAAAGGATGGACTAGAAGCACGATGCACCAGACATTTACCATCAGTTATAGAGAGAGACATCAGAGGGTATGTAACGCCTCTAGACAATCCACTGAAAGGTCACATGAATGGAGAAAATGAAAAAGTAATCTGGGTGTATTTGTAGTAGAAATAAATCTCTGTCTGATTCATGTGTCAGATCTTCCTAGAGCAGAGATAGTGACCTCCTTAAAACATTAATTGTGTGCTTGATGTTTTTCTTTCTTTTCACACTTGGCTGTTGTGTGTTATTTGGCCCCTTAAGTAATATCAGGAGTCTTTTACTGATATTTCCTCCATCTTTGTTTGTGTGTGTGTGTTTGTAGGTGCTGTGGCTTCCAGCAGATCAGAGGGACCTGGTGCAGGAGCTGGACCCAGAGCTGCAGCAGACTTCCGGGAGCCGAGCGTCCATCGAGGAGCTGCAGGAGAACAACATCGTCCGCCTCAATCTGCACTACAGCTCTATGTCCCAGGAGCAGATCAAGTATATTTATTTTTCCCTGGTTTCAATAGCGTCCATGCAAAAGCACACACGTGCATCCACACTATTTTTTTAACGTCATCTAGTTGATTTTAAATGACTAGCTATATTAGGTACCTTGGATCAAGTAGGGTTGCAGTGGAGAAGAGGTTGATCTATACATTTTGTTCTCACATAACTAACATTTGCTGCAGAGTTGGTTGCTGCCATGCGCTGCTAGCAGTGAACCTTTTGTACTGAGTTTCATGTTTTAAGATCTTTTATCGAGTTACACACCCTCGATACAGGAGGATGCTGTAGTACCTCTTCTTGATATTTTCACAGAGCACAGATCACTGTCGTTTTGTTCGTCTGTGTTTTTTAGTGCGGAAAAGTACGCTAGAATTATGTCACATGGTATAACTTGGTATGGAATGTCGGTATCTGAGTATTTTTAAGAGTATGAGTACCTGAGCATGGCATAGGTGACACTGCATCCGTAGTCTTAACTAGGCACATCCATATTATAAACCACTTTGTTGTTAGTATTTTATTCAAAGCCATGATGAAGATGTAGAGAAGAGGAGCTATATGAAAAGTAGAAGTGGAGTTGAAAGTGTGAAAGACTTTATAATAAGGTTGCAATTGCTATAAAGTAGAGAGATAATGGGAAAGAGATCGGGAACCTGAGAGAATAGTGTGATTTTGGCTTTTTTGTATTACATGAACGGTTCTGTGACAGTCGAGAGCACTTAAACATGGAAATTTGATGCTGAACTGTTGTTCACACAGTGTGGAAATTACATTGGCATTACAGGTTGTTCTCTGTTCCAATTTGGATGAAAGCTTATGCTGAGAAATGGCACTACAGAGATTCAAGATATCAGTCGTCTTCATAAATTTGGCCCCTGTATACTATGAGCAATGTTTTGGTATGAATGTTCATTTTGCCGTGTCTGTCTTTGGGGACATTATTAACACAGACCACGGTAGCATTTGCACTGAACACAGTTTCTTGTCCTTTATTGGTCTCTTAACTATCAGTCTTCCTTTTTGCACACTACACTATATCATCAGTTACACATTTTTCTTCGTTAAATAACGTTTTTTTAACCAGTTTGCCATACTGTGTAAGTCATTACCATAGAAACCATAATGTATAAGAATTAGCACATTGATATAAATGTGTGAATTGAATTACAGTTTGCACTACTGTCAGAGCTGATGTTAGAGAAATTAATCAACACCTTCGGCCCACTCGGAATCAAGCATTCATCAACTGTGGTATAACGTGAAATAATAAGCTTTAATAATTATCATATTAGCAAACAACAGTGCTGTAGTGTTAGCAAGCAGAGATCATCAAACATCAAACTCCGACAACAGAGTGATGCATAAGTTGATTTCTGCATCTACTCCAGTGTGACTTATACTATGGAAAAGAAACAACACTCATTTCGAGGCTTAGGACTGCAATAATTAACCCATCGTTCAAATATGATGTCATTTCTTTCCATTTGTATGTCTCTCCTCAGTAAATATGCCTCTGTGAACATCAGCACTAACCTGTATGTGATCAGTCAGCCGTGGCTGTTCTCTCTGGCCTGGTGTGCTGGAGTTCATTCAGTCACCACCAATGCACCGCACCTCCTCAAGATCCTCCACAAGCCCATCTTCCTCATGGTGAGAGATGCTGCACTGGCCTACATGCACATGTGATCAAAATGTTACTTAGGAACATTGTGTGTAATTGTCTCGTGCCCTCATATGTGGTCTATCAGCAAAGACATATTGTGTGATCATTTCTTTAGTTTTTCACAGGAGGTATTAGGCTAATGTAGTTTACAGAAACAAATAAGAGAAGCAAAGCTAAAAACAGTTGTAGCGGCCATCTTGAGGCCAAAGTCAACTTTGGGAACAATACACACACTCTTCAGACTTGAGTATAAGGCACAGCCCAATGTTTGAAAGCAGAATTGTACTAAAAGGGATTCAGATGATGATATATATATTTAATTATATATTTATTTAATAAGGCACAGTGGCTTAGTGGTTAGCACATTTGCCTCGCATCTCCAGGGTTGGGAGTTTGATTCCTGCCTCCACCCTGTGTGCATAGAGTTTACATGTTCTCCCCGTTCTCCAGGGGTTTCCTCTGGGTACTCCGGTTTCCTCCCCCAGTCAAAAGACATGCATTGTAGGCTGATTGGCATTTCCAAATTGTCTGTAGTGTGTGAACGGGTGTGTGATTGTGCCCTGCGATGGGTTAGCACCTCGTCCAGGGTGTAATGGGGCTTATGCCCCGAGTTCCCTGGGATAGGCTCCAGGCTCCCCTCGACCCTGTGTAGGATAAGCGGTACAGAAAATGGACGGGTGGCTTGATTTATTTAATATGAGCTTACTTGTATGCTACATTGACCTTGTAGCTCAAACACCAAAGTAGCAAATTTCTCACACCAGACATAACTACAGTTGACTACAATTAACTTGATTTTATTTTTGTACTGTTTCTTTAAAACAGTGCACTAACACCAGTGTAGTGGCCTGCATATTTGTTCTTCTTACATCTTTGAAGTGTCAGTCATAATGTCAGTCTCTTTCGCAGAGTTTTACCTTTTGTGCTTTCGAACTTTCTCTCTGATGCAGACCCCACACGAGTACAGTCTGATGTGGATTCTAACAGACGTTGTGTCTGCCATCCTCATCACAGCTATTTTCATATTCCACTGGTTAGTTTGGATCCTTAATTACTTCCCAGTTATTTACCTGAACATGTAAGCCAGCTAACAGTCTTAGCAGTGTTGGAATGTGTACATCTGTTTTATTGCTGTTCTCTGTACTTCGTATGAGACATTATAGAGAGCTTTCTTATCAACCTTTTTTTTTCTCTTGAAGGTGGCGAGAACGAGGCTTGCCATTCTGTTCAGACAGCAAGCAAGTGCATGAGAATGGCCTGTACAGCAAATTTAGAACTGGTGAGTGTCCCTATCTGTAAGATAGCATGACTCAGGCCTTACTGCATTCCTTAATCACCTCCCATCAGCATGTGCCACACACATCTATGAATGCACAATTTGGCTTAGATGTTTTTAATGCTTTCAGTATAACGTAGCATCTTTTTATAAACACAAGGGGGAAAAATCAGTTCAACTGATTTAAGGTGAATTAGCTAATGGAAGCAGTAAATGGATGATGTAATGGAAATGTGTTCCTTCCTTTAACACAGTGGTCACCAACTCTGTTCCTGGAGATCTACTTTCCTCCAGGTTTCATCTCCAACCAAAATCTAACACACTTGTTTTAGTTGATCAATAACTTCTTAAGGAATGATTAGATGGTCAGGTGGGCACGATTATGGTTGGAGCTAAAGTCTTCAGAAAGGTAGATCTCCAGGAACAGGGGTGGTGACCACTGCTGTAGCAGATTTTGAAACTCAGAATTTGGTGTTTTATTTCACATTATTAAAAGGTCAAGAAATTTGTGAGTCCAGTCAGAGTATATCAAACAGTTAAGATTGGGTCAGTGTTCTGTCAACCCAGTGTTCAGACAACTTGCTTGTGTTTTTAACATACCTTAAATGGTCTCCATTAAATAGCCTCCAAAGTCTTTAGGTAGAAAAACAATCTGCATCATGATATTAGTTGGATGCCCCTTCAACTATTTTTTAATCCATTTTTTAATCTTTTAAAATCTTTAACTTGAAATGCGGTGTGATTCATATGCAAAAAATACATGCTGGTTATTCTTCTTTTTAAGAATTACTCATCAATAATTAGCCACTTTTTTGGTTTGAAATTTCAATCGGACTGGCTTCAATCAATTTATTCTATTAAGGAAACTAGACAAATATTTTCACAAAGGTTTTTTTTTTTAATTTATTATTATTTCTCTTTACCTGTAATTCAAATCATAAAAGTAGCTAAGAATATGTAACAGTAGTTCAAGACTTTAATATCATTATCAAATGCTCCATAATATTTGGAAAAAAGATGTCAGTATACACTATACAGCCAAAGATTTGTGGACACCTGACTATCACACCCATTTGTGGTTCTTCCCCAAACTGTTGTCACAAAGTTGGAAGCATACAATTGTATGGGATGCCTTTGTATGCTGTATCATTACAATTACCTTTCACTGGAACTAAGAGACCAAAACCTGTTCAAGCAAGGTCGGTGTAGAAGAACTCGGGTCCCGTTTACATAGCCCTGACCTCAACCCCACTGAACATGAACTGGATGAACTGGAATGCCCAACATCAGTGCCTGACCTCATTTATGCTCTCGTGGCTGAATAGACACAAATCCCCACAGCCACATTCCAAAATCTAATGGAAAGCCTTCCCAGAAGAGTGGAGGTTGTAATAACAGTAAATGAGGGACAAAATCTGGAATGGGATGTCCAGATAGCACATATAGGTGTGATGGTCAGGTGTCCACAAACTTTTGGTCATGTAGTGTAGGTATTTGTAGCACTATTTACTCTTTTGAAATCCAACATGAACATTGTATATTTTACCAAGAGACAAAAAAAATGCAAAATTGCCAACTCACAAAAATGTTTTTATGGTGTAAGTATGATCCCCTTGGCCTGCATGCACACGCCTGCTTTGCTATGAGCTGAATCACTTTCTGTGTCGTAGATTCACCTGAAGTTCACTGTATTCGCTGGAACCCTCTCTTCTCTGAAGATTCACCATGGAGCGTGTTCTCAGTGGATCAGGAACTTGCCCCTCCCCTGCATGCCCCCTTGTAATGGTGTGACCTTTCACCTCTCCTGTCCTCTGAATAACCCCACTCTGGTTTTTCTCTCCACCCTCCTTAAACCTGTTCTGGGCAGAAATGAGTGACGTGTGGTCCATCTCCAGTCTCAGTGTGCGAGGGGAGGGACGGAGCGGGCCCACCACGCCAAACCTGCCCACCATCACAGAAGAGCCGAGAGAAACGAGCGTTGAGAGAAAGGACTGTTTCTCTGTTTCGACTCCATAAAGCCATCCATCCGTCCATCGCTGATGCCTGGGAGCTATATTGCCAGAACATTTTCTTTTGAGATTTAGACTAAGATTTGAACCACCACTTCATAGAGAACCAGCTGCGTATGAAGTAACCAGCATCTTCTCACTAAAACACAACCAAAAAAACGCCAGCATTCATGAAATATTTATCATATGCTCCTTATTTACTTCTGAAGGTATGATCAGTCTGTGCCATTATGAACACCTCTGGAAATGTACGGATTCTCATATTTGAGAAGAAATGCTCTTTCAGTGCTCAATCAGTCATCAGCAGATGGAAAAAATAGAAAAACTTAAAGCACTTTGTGTGTTATGGATAAACATAAAAGCATATAAATATAAAACATTTTTGTGCTACATTAGAATTGTAATGCTAATGTATTATAGCTTATCAATGAATGTATCTTATCAACAACTTGAATATAAGCATGAGTGCAAAAACACCACTGAGCTTCTGCTGCTTCTGCAGCACTGTCCAAGTGGCAAGAGATAAAATTACAAACCAGTATAAGTATTTAATCAACGTTCAGTAGTCGATACCTAGTAGCTGTCAGTCACGCAACATCGAAGTACCAGAATGAATCGTCCAGACTTTTCTGAAGCCTTCAGAGACAATCAGTGCTAACACTTACAGACTGAGGCTGTTTTCACAAGGATATTTTGGCTTAAAATATGTGACATTATATGCCACTGAAATATTGTAAACTCATTCAAACATGGAGGCTTAAAAATGTAAATTCCCATGTATGCTTAATGAGAGAGGGGAAAAAATAGCACACAACACATCCAAGAAACATGCACAGAAACATGCTTAAAAGCTTCACTGCAGCTATGGACAGAATAGTTATTCATCATTTACTAGATTTTCAGAACTTTCACTTTCTTTCATTTTCCTTCCTCCAAAAAATAGGCTGACGCATTTCCTAGCATGTTTTAAGTGTTTGAAAGCATAATTCAAATATTACAACTGCTACAGAGGAAATACTTTGAGGTGGACACTGACATATACAGATGTGCGGCAAATGAAAGTAAAAAACAGTGCTCTGTTATGCTGGGGGTGGGGGGCGGTATTTATTTTTGCTGGCATGGTTTGGCTCCACTTGTCTGCTTAGATGGAAGAGTCACGGCTAGTCAATACAAACTCATCCTGACTGATTGCTTTTATCCTATGATGAAACATTTCTATCCTAGTAGGAGTGGTCTCTTCCAGGATGACTCCACCCCCCATCCACTGGGCACAAAGGCTCACTGAATCATTTGATCCATATGAAATCATGTATATTATGTATCGCCACCATTATCAAAACACTAAATGAGGGAATATCTTTTGGAAGAATGGTATTCATCTCTCCAGTTCAGGTTCACTGAAACTGGCCAGTTGAAGATTAGAAAAAGATCAGGAGACGTGTACAGTCGGTCTAGTTTCAGTGAGCCTGTGCCCACTGTAGCCTCAGATTCTTGTTCTAGGCTGCCAGAAGTGGGACCTGATGTGTTTTCTTTTTGCTGTTGTAGCCCATCCTCTTCAAGTTTCAATGTGTTGTGCTTTCTGAGATGCTTTTCTTCTCACCACGGTTGTAAAGAGTGGTTATTTGAGTAGCCTTCCTGGAAGCCTGGCTATTCTCTGGTAAACACTTTCATTAAGGTGTTTCTGCTAACAGAACTGGAGGGTTTTTTTGGATGTTTGTTTTGTTTTTTTGCACGATTCCAGGTAAACATTAGAGATTGTTGTGTGTGAAAATCCAAGGAGAACAGCCGTTTCTGAAACATATGATTTGGTGCTTATTGTATAACATATTGACACAAAATGTCCTTGTGAATGCAGCCTAATACCAGAAGAGGAGACAATCTGTATTTACAGAAACAGTTAGGGAAAGATGAATACATCCTGTCTTGCAAAATTTGCAGTTATGAGATGTCCGCGGTCTGGAGGTCCAACACAAACCACAACTGCAAATCGTTCAGTAATAAATGTAAAGTAAAAGTAGACATAGTGTAGAATTATTGTAGCTGTAGGATAACATGAAACGGTTTACACTAAGCACTTTCATAAGTAAGCTGATACAGTAAACACACAACAGCGAGGAACGAATCCTGTGCATTCTGTGTCACACTACATTCAAAACATTCCTAGTAGATTGTAATAAATAATGCAGCCTTTGCACCTATAAATGGCTTGTATTTATTTCATTTTAATACATCTTAATATATTTATTTTGCTATAAATATGACTAATGAAATTAAATAAAAGGTGTTCTGAATAAGAAAGGGCTTTTTCATTGCTTTACATATTTGTCTTTTTTTGTTTGTTTGTTTTCATCATAAGCAAAGCAACTCTCAAGTACAACCGATTTGTTTCATGGACATTCCACAACGTTAAATGTAACTGTAAATGGATTAAAAAAATAGTATGATATTGTTCTTTAATAAATAAGAAATGTAATCACTGCTGGAGTATAATTTTTGAAGATAAATGTTTATTTTGAAACTGATGTGTGCAACACGTGCTAAAAAGGGTGGGGCTGGGGCAATTGAATGTAAGAAGGTGATGTGAAACAGGTGAGGCAATCGTCTAATCATAGTATGTAAGGAGCCTCCAAAAAAGGCCTAGTTCTTCAAGAGCAAGGATGGGTCGAGGCTCGCCAATCTGCCAACAGATGTGTCAGTGAATAATCCAACACTTCGAGAACAACATTCCTCAAAGACAAATCGGTAGGAATTTGGGCATTTCACCTTCTACAGTGCACAATATAATTAGAAGATTCAAGGAATCCGGTCAAATCTCGGTGCGTGAAGGGCAAGGCCAAGAACCACTTCTGAATGATCTCCGATCCCTCAGACGTCAATGTCTTAAAAACCGGCATGAGTCTGTAATGGATATCCTGACATGGGCTCGGGAATACTTTGGTAAACCTTTT
>JANDJT010000179.1:8003946-8037057 GCA_024331685.1 Stegophilus panzeri | reverse complement strand
CTTAACCAACTGGTGTCTTCACTCAGCGTCCAAACGCTTAATAAGTGTTATTAAAAGAAAAGGTGATGTTACACAGTGATAAACAGTCGACAGTACCAACTTTTTTGGAGTGTGTTGCAGTCATCAGATTAGAAATGAGTGTAAATTTTCAAAAATAAATTAAATTCACAAAGTAAAACATCAAATAATGTGTTAATAATGTGTTTTCAATATTGTACAGGGTGAATTGAATTTTCAAATGACTTTTTGTTTGTTTGTTTTTTTTGCATTTTCGATACTGTCCCAACTTTTTCGGAATTGGGCTTGTAAAAAAACAACACACAGAGATGCTTATTATGAAGATACAGCACTATAAAACCAAGAAGAATGAAAACACTCTCCTGTGTTCAGTTTCCATGTAAACATAAAGCTCAAGCTTCGAAAGTGTGTTAAGCCAGATGCAAAAAAAAAAAGTTCTGGTCTTCAGAAAGTAGGTCCAACCTTCCCCCTTACAAAGATGCTTATTTTGGAATAAGGCCATGAGTTGTACAACACCATTCTCTTGCTCTGAACCCTGTGAATCTGTCCATTTCTATATCTGCTTAAATATGGTTATGATTTTAACATCTCCAAAAAGTAGGGTGGTTGGTTTGAAGTCTTCTATCATGTTTCAAGCATCTGGAAATAATTTGTGTACGTGATTATTAAATACACTGCAACAGTTTATATATTTACAAATTGTTGAAAGCGGTTTTGCAGTCATCTCTGGAACAGGATTTTCCCTGTCAAGTACTCGGTAAACCCTCCTGATGGATTACAGCTGCTTTGGCTAAGATACTGTACTGGCTAATGTCATTGGAAGCAACAAGAGGAAGCAAGGAGTGCTGATAGTCTCCTGAGGTTGTAATGTAATATTTTTGTGGTGAATTGACATTAACATTCAACTATTTGTTGACAGTTTTTTTTTTTTTTTTTCCGGACATTCCAAATTGTTGTCTTGGCTTTGCCTAATGCTTGTGCAATGTCTCTGATAGATTTTTCCCGCTTTTCTCCCATAGACAGCTCTCTGATTTTCATGTTGGTTTATCCTTTTTAACAACAAATGCAGTGTTCAGAGGTGAAACCTACGGCTCAAACCAAGAGTAGACATTCAGAGCTATTATTTCTTTAAACGATCAATTTAACAGGGCACACCTGGGCAACAAGAAACACCTATCAGTCACATGTTCCAGTATTTTTGATCACTTGAAAAAATGGGTGGATTCAAACAAAAAGTGTCATGTTTGAAATTGTTTAACAAATCTAGATGTAAATATGAGGAAATGAAAGCTGAAATTCTGATCCATCGTCTCATTTTCATCTTTTGATCTCAAACCCAAATGTTTTCAATGTATAGTGAAGACAAGAGAATTGGCCTTGCTGTTCTAACTGTATGTGCTGGTTCTATGTGTTATTTTAAGCTGCTGAATAAGTAGAGTAATAAGCATATTGTTAAATGGAACCAAATTTGCAGTTATTAATGTGATAATTACTACTAGTACTATTCATGCGGCAATATATTGCCAATATTACATTTAACAGCTAAGGGAAAAAAAATACTTCTTCAGTCTGCATTTTCGATCCTAAATTCATCCAGGCTTAAGAGCAAACGCTTGTGTTTTAAAGGTGGTGGTCTAGATGCTATTGAAAAACCCCGTCTCCGACATTTCTACTCAAAGACCTGGCAACATTGGAGGCATGAACTACACACAGGGTTTTGTTTTGTTTTTTAATCTAAATGTGGCATTCATGAAATCAATTTAAGCAGCTACATAACCCGACTCTGAATACGAGGAACTTTCCCTGTGTAAATATTGACATAACTTTTGAAATGCATTGGTCAACACTAAACATGACCCTGAATAGTCGCTGAGAAAACCTTTGCTCAGGCAATGACTGTACTATAGACACATGGGATTCTTCTGAAACCATTTCTAAACCATGTTTTAGACTCACAAGTGCCAAACCAAGAAAATCTACATTTTAAATGTTAACGTTCAAACCTATAAACACATATTTTACATAGATTCACCTTAAATATGAACAAGCAAAAAAAAAAAAAAAAGTTAAGGATTTCATAATCACTGATACAAAATTGTTTCCAGAGTCCCAATTAGTTTACAGAATTTAATTCCATCCATTTTCTGTACCACTTATCCTACACAGGGTCACTGGGAGACCCAGGGAACTTGGGGAACAAGGTGGGGGACACCCTGGACGGGGTGCAAACCCATCACAGGGCACAATCGCACACACACTCACACACCCATTCACACTACAGACAGTTTGGAAATGAAAATCAATGCCCTGTACATTGTAGATTCTTTTTTCTCTAAACAGACTGTAGAGTGTGCTTACCCAGGAGCACTAAAACATACGGTACCACTGAGGACTCAGAACTCACAATTATAGCTTTGATGCCTATTTCTGTGGGCTTGAGTTGGTTTCTGGTGTTTGCAAAGACTATAGTAATATTTGTTGCAATATGAACAGCTCATCCTGATGCCTGATGTCTATTTTGCAGAGCAGCACTTACTGTAACTTCAGCTAAAAGTAACAAAAACTGTTCATATGAGATGAATATAAGTATCTTTGACAATATTTACAAATAAAGGCATCACTATAACTATGGTCAGTATTTAAATACATAAACAATTACTATTTCTCACTGAATAGTAATAAGTATAACAGTATACAAGTACTAAAGTCTGGTAGCCACTGCAGGTCACTTGTATCCTGCTTCAGTGAATTTACACAAGTTGCATACACAAGAGAACAGCAATCTTGCAATGCCTCAGGAGCATCATAGTTTGTCTTTCTGGATCAGATTCAGTATTTGAGAGGCGGGAGGTGAGCAGATTTGACCCACAGAGCCCAGCCAGGTCCGGTCAGAGGTAGTCATCCTCACTGGAGAGGGAGGAAACTGCATCATCAGGGTAAACGGAGCCCTGAGAGCTGTTAGAGGGACTGCGGCTCATCCTCCACAGCTGCCAGGCAAAGGTCCAGCTCCAGCTGCACGGCTGACCTACACCCCGGAGCACGCGCACCAGCTCAGCCGCCTCCCGCCAGTAAGATGTTCACCTGCTGTGTCCACGTGAGCTCCGCTGCTTGCTCATAGTGGTCAGCATCTGGCTGATATAGGAGGTCAGCAGGTCATCCATTTTGTAGCCCTGTTTGCGAAAAGAGGAGAACAAGATTCACGACTTAGAAAAGAAAGTGTTTATTTGTTATTTGTTATATGTGCATGTTCACAGTTATATAAAACATGGAAGTTTTATTTAGTTCAAAATATAAGCATTTATTTAAATGTACAAGTTTGTTAGCATGTAAGTAAGCAACTGTTTATTTTTTCATAAAGTGAGACGCATGTATGTACAGTATAAGTGGCTTGTGTGGATTTCCTTGGAATTAACACAATATAGTATGATAGTATATTTAGTTAAGTTCAGGGCTTTCTGTGCAGGCCACTCGAGTTTTTCCACAATTCAGCATGAGGACATTCAACAGCCTCATTTGTTCTGTGGAATCCAAACATCAGCGTAGTATCTACTGACCAGAGATGTTTCACAGAGCAGCTTGCTTCCTCGCACCAGGTTGCCGATGGTGATGTGGAAGTAGGTGTTTCCACTGCTCCAGTTGGAGATCTTTGTAAAAGGGTGAGTGGTTAAAATATCCTGGAAAAGGAAAGACAGGAATAAATAAACAAATCATAAGTACATTGGTTTAATTTGATTAAACCCATGTATACTCAAACTGATGTGGAAGAAACAAATTCATGCAAATTCTGTGAAACACCTTGGTTTTGGGGTCTATGAGACTGACTCCATGCTTGTTGATGGCTATTAGTAGGATTTCAGGAAAATTTGGCTCAGTAGTTTGCTGCAAAAAGAGAAAAAGAATTGCAGTGGGTTGTAAGAGTGATCAATTCTGTATATACTGTACAATCTATAGCTGCTGGGAATGTAGTTTTATTATTACCTTCACTTCAAAGAAAGCTGATCCAAAAGTGGACCACTTGTAAATGATCTTTAGAAACATCAGCTTGGCTTCTTCCCTCGACTTGCCCGCTTGCTTGTTGAAGTACGCCACAATCGACTGCGTCAAACCGAATAACGTTGAAGGTACAATATTGCAGATGGAATAAAATAAAACTGATCGGGATAGGTTACAGATATATTATACAACAAATATCAAAAACTCACTCGTTTCCAGTCATCAGGAGAGAGCTGGCGAATCAGGTCCTGCGGGATCAGCTCTTTCAGCATTTTAGGGATGCTGGGAAAGTACGATTTATCGTCCTCGTATTTGACTCTGTAGATTAGAGCTGCCAGCTGAAAGACTTCCTCTCTGGAGCATTTGTGGTAACCACGAAGGTATTTAGGAAGCTCCTGGATACAGAAGGAAGTTAGGAGCAATACATGCAGATGTGTAAAACACGAAACGAAACAAATTCCATATCAGCAGTATTACAGTAAATGTGTTCATTTCATAGGTCATTGTTTGGATAAAGACCTACAGTATTTGCAAGGATCTCATTTCTTAATGTGATGCATTTTGTCTCATTTATGATCAAATGTACACATACAAGTGAGTTTTCAGCAGTTTCCTTTCCTACAAACCTGAACGGTTGCATCAGACATGGTGATATGGTCATTAAGTAAGGAATAACACGCTTTTGGACATGCTGTTTCAGGAAAAGAATCAGCAAAGGGGTAATGTGTGTACTTTGCGGCCCAGCACAGTAGATTATGCTCTTGTAACAGCATGTCCCGAAGTGTTTTAGTAAGGGATAATCCACGGCTAGGTGTGCATTACATTGAGGCAGAGAAGCACCCAACGAGAAGCGGGTGGTTAAAATCGTGTAATGCGCACCTAGCTGTGGATCATCCCTCTTATACCGTGGTCACTTACCAGCAATGACTAGTTAAAGCGGTCACTGATGTTTGCATGCAAAATTTGACTGAAAGGATAAAAATGACAGTTAAATTTCGTTATTTGTTTTATATACGGCTCGTTAGATCTAAATCACACACAGCTAAAATAGTGCAATAAGATTACATTTATTTGAATGAATTATAATAAACTGTTTTAGAGAGCGAGAGAAAGAAAAGAGAGATTGTGTGCGTGTGTGTGTGTGTCTGTGCTGCGCCTCTACTAATAATCAAGCGTGAGTATGCAACTACTGTATGCAACTGTAACTGTATGTTACTATGGTTACTATTGTTTATAGGCAGCGCATTAATTTAGAACAGCGATTAAACTGACTGGAACTACCTGTGCATTATTCGGTTTGAATGTACACCTTCCAGCCAATCAGAATCGAGTATTCTGACAGACCATGGTATAATTCCTCTTACACCACAGCAATTTGCCTACGCTAACAATTTTTTATTTATTAAAGAACAGCATTTTGTAAGTTTAATCCATTTATAGTTATGTTTGTTGTTGTTGTTATTGATTTAACTCACCTGGTAGTAATGAAAAATAGAGTCTGCGAAAGAGTCCTTTCCAGGCATTGTGTTCGTCCATAACTTCTTCATGAAGAACACCTGGTAGGTCAGTGAAGGCACTATACCTGTTAAACAAGAGGAGTTTTCTTTGATGATTTCAACCACACATAAAATGCAGATGTGTTACCAAAGTTTGGTGGGTCCTATACTAAACACTAAACAATGACTTGAATAAGGATTTTGTAAGTCGTGCTTCGACTGTTACCATCTTTAGGAGGTCTGGCTTTCTTGATCCAATCAGTAAGATGGCGGACAAAATCAAAGAAGAAATCACCCTCTGGAACACTTATCACCTGTAAAACATAAAAATAATATAAAAATAATATAAAAAATAAAAAAAACAGACATGCTGTTATTCTATGATGGTTGAAGTGAAATTCCGTGCAAACTGCACACTGCAGCATGACATCTGGAATCTGAGTGCATCAGTAACAGAGCTCTGTTTAGAGAATAGCTGATATTACCTTATCAGAGATCTTTACAAACAGACTGAAGCCATCTGGAGTCTTGAGCAACAGCCTGCCGGAGATGTTCAGACAAAAGTCTTTTGCTTTCGTGCTGGACTCGACCTCGAAAGCCTGAGAGACAGAAACAGAGTTTGACCTTTAATCAAATTTCACACTCACGCTGGGTCACACCAGCCCTTTCATTTCAGGTTGAAAAAACAAAGTAGTCTCCAAACGAACAATGAAAGAGCGAGTCTTATGTCTTCAAGAATTTTTCAGATTATAAATAAAAATAATAATAACCTTATATGAATAACCTTATATTTGGTTTATTGTAAACTTCTAAGAGGAAATACTAGATACTATATTTTAAGACATTTTCACTTGTTAAGATGTATGTTACTGTACATGCACAGAGGATGTGGTCTAGCTGTTTGCAGGAAATCTTTTCACCAGGCATATTACTTAGCTTGAACGGACAGTAAAAATTATTTTCAGGATAATTTCAGGAATACAAAGCGAAACAGACAAAACTGAGCAAAATACAGCACATAAGCTGTTATACATAATTAACTGTTATATAATGCTAGCACAGTATATAGTTACCTCATAATTAAACACAAAATGATGACGCTAGTAAGCATAATGAATGCTACACCACCAAAGGCGTCATCTTGAGGACAAAGATCGTAGCTACATAAAGTCACCCCAATCAGACAGTCAAGTACTTGCATATCTTCCACAGTCTGTGCTAATGCATAATTTAGCTCTTCATACTTAAGTTTATTCATATTAGCCACTTTTTAGCCGAATTAATTGAACTTTTGGGTGAGTATAACAAGGGAATTAGCAAGCACATTGGAGATCTATATGTTATTTGTACTGTAGAGAAAATAAAGAACATGGAGCTGTTTAGTGGAATAAATAAACATTAGCACCTTGGATGCGGATGTAAACCTTTAGACTGTGTATGAGTGCTGTTAAAAATAACTGACTGCTACATGACTTTGTTTGCAGTACCTCATCTGTGTCGTCTGGGAAGTACACTTTGTGAAAGATCTGTGTGGTCTTGTGCTGGATCGCCTCCACTTCAACCAGGTGAGGAGGATACTTCCTAGAGCCATTCCTGTTATAGAACACAGAACAAAATATTCATGTCAAAGTGAAATTATGTTATATATGTTATATGAAACTTGACAGGACATATTAGTATAAGAAAATAATCAGTAACAGTGTGGTGTGATGCGTGATTGTTACCACCCCAAAGTTGATTTTCAGTAACATCATGTAGTGTTTTATTTCTCTTATACCACAGCAATTTGCTAATACTAATATTTTTTTTAATTTCCATTTACCCATTTATAGGTACATTTAATGTTGTAGAACGTCCATGAAACAAGTTAAATCTTGTTATCACTAATGTTATAGCAGCTATAAGCAGTCCTTCCCTCACCAGTTAAATTTTTTCTCTCTCGTTATAAGAGAGAAAGTTAATAAGACAAAAAGTGCACATTGTGATGTTCCAGATAAATCAAAAATCATCCCGTCCTGAAGACTGTCTTTTGTCTGTGTGGCGGTGGGGGCGTGGTTAAGCCTCAGCTAGGGACGGAGAGGAGGCGGGTCAAACCGGCAGGTAACGCGTGATGATACTCACCGGTGTTGTATTAGCTCAAATTTATTTGTGTGTTTCTGTTTCTGCCTTCAGGAGGCCCATAACAAGCCAGAGAGCGAGAGAGAGAGAGATAGAGAGATAGACAGAGAGACAGACAGAGAGATATGAGCAACACCGTGTGTGTGCGTGTGTCTTAGAAATAAAATAAAATCGCAGAAAAGTGAAAGTAAAAAAAATGAAAGTGAATAAAGAGTCTCCCGTTTCTCAATACAGACCCAACCCAGAGAAGTCTTACAGTCGGAAAACTTGAAGGTGCAGATTTACCTCTGACTCATACAAAGTGCTGACACTGGAGACTCCTTCCACAGATGCTAAATAAACATATGCTTATATATGTTATCTTGGTGAAGACTAAATGTCCCCACAAGGATAGGAATATCAGACAGAATATCAGACCTTGCAAAAAGCCAAAGGTTTGCCTTTTTGGTTGTGTTTGTGTGCGTGTGCATTCGTGTGTGTGTGCGTGTGCATTCGTGTGTGTGTGTGTGTGTTAAAGCCATACCGCAAGGCTTTCTGTAATCTTTGCATGCAGTCCAGCGAGAGTGGATGGTGTTTCTTTGATTGCAAGAACCTCTGGACATGAGGCAGGAGGATATTACTGGGAGGGAAGAGACCAGTGCACAACCAGAGCAGCTCCCAGCCCTTTTCCTCACTGTACCTGCACACACACACACACAGCTTACTACATATATAAAGACTACTTTTTTATGCAGAAGTTTTAAAATGCAGTTTTGAAAGTGTGTAAGCACTGTGCTTTTTGGTTGTCACGACATTTGTGATGGCTGGAGACAACAGTGTGTGCAGAAGGGACAGGTGGCTATACTGGACAACATACTTCACATGATTCTCAGTGAGCTGTTTGAGAATCTGACAGTAGATCTCATCTTTTAGAGGCTCTGCCTTCAGAGCGCCCTCAAAGATCTGATCCGTGAGCTCGTTCACAGAGCGAGTTCGTTTGGACGGATAATCACCCATATATTTCATAACGGGTACAGAGGAGCAGGTTAAGGACACATGCAGTTCAGTTGTTTGTTTTTTTATACAGAACATTATAGAAATGAAGTTAAAATCATAAATAGTGTTGTATATGAGACCTTAAAGAATTACCAAAGTAATCATAGTTATAGTTATGAGCCTGTTTGACTGAAAAGAAATAAATAGGTTTAATCCAAACCTTAATAACTGAAAAAATAAGTATAAGTAAAAAAAATTATATCAACTTTGATCTGTTCTGTAACTGGAAAGTTCAGGAACAAAACGCTCCAATAAATAGCCACAATATTACTGTGTGCATTTGAATAGTTCACAAAATAAATCTGGGCTGAGGGGGTCCATGGGGATTTTTATTAAAAAAAAAATTTAACACCTAATGGGTCCCTGGCTGCAAAAATACTTTTATAGAGGTTTATAGATTATATACTACAGTTTAGTGTTTTCCCAACTCTCACATGCATGATTCAGCTCATTGGATCATTATACCATCAGACAAATCCTTGCTATCACTAAAACACCACAGCTTCTTAATACTTTCACTAAAACTTGTTTCGCTAATAAAATTATCTTATTCCGAAGAGTTCAAACTTTCAGGCCTCCATGTGCTGATAAGTCCTTTGAGAGAGAGAGAGAGAGAGAGAGAGAGAGAGAGAGAGAGAGAGAGCGATTTAAATGTTAACATCTATACCACTGACCCCTCCAGGGACCTGACTTTTCTGCCTGTCCTAAAACAATATCTAGTGGTAAGAGGATATAAATGAAGGCCATGCAGGCGTCCTGTGATAGGTCCTCGTTAGCCAGAACCTTCTTCAGCAGTGGCTGTTTAAGCGGCTCCCGAGTGCAGCACCACAGCTTGTCCTTCCCACGGTTCTTAGTGATCATCACACGACTCAGCGTGTGTTTAGGAGGTGGCCTGAAGTGGGTCAGAGGAACATAGTGTGTGAGAACGAGCCTTCTTTATTTGGCTGCAAAACTAATTCTTATGCTTTTTATTGAAAAGAATAAACTTGGAGAGATATTGTTATTCTGTACCATGTTCCCGTCCATAAGGACATTTTGTTCCCATTAAAACGCATTCATATATCACACACTGACAGAAATCTTTCTGGTAAACTTTTTTAATTGACAATGGGCTGTATTTTCTTTTACGTATCAACCTGCATTTGTGCAACCTGTCTGTCAACTCAACACATTCTCTCATTGAATGTATCTTTGATGTTTGAACTCCATATGAATTCTGGAAATTTGACAAATATTTGGCGTTTGTGGATGATCCAACATGGATATCTAAAGCAGTGGTCACCAACCCTGTTCCTTGAGATCTACCTTCCTGCATGTTTCATCTCCAACCAGAATCTAACATACCTGTTTTAGTTGATCAAGAAGTTCTTCTGAACATGATTATGGCTGGAGCTAAAGTCTTCAGGAAGGTAGATCTCCAGGAACAGGGTTGGTGGCCACCATCTTAAAGATTAGCACTTCCTGAAAATAGTTTATGCCCAAGTCTCACTTTCTTCAGTGAATAATCACACCAAGATATACTGTAGACAATATATACTATATAAATCCTTTGAACCCATTTAGTATAGCATACAGCTGTAGAAAAGTGAAGATTTATAATCCCACTATCCCATTATCCAGCTTCACGAAGAACAGAATGGGTTCTGAGTCTCGTTTCTCTAAAGGTTCCTTCCTCATGTCATTTCAGGGAGTTTTTTCTTGCCACTTGTTTTTTTTTTTTGTCTATTGTCTAAAGCTCTATACAAATAAAATTGTATTGAATTAAATATGTATTATAACTATAGCTACATATATAAATAATTAGAAATATAAGGTTAGGGACCTTAAATGTTAGGGACAAACAAAACTGCAAGCGGTGAGATATGGAGATTCAAGTGAATATTGGTTTCGATTAATGTTACCTGTGGATACACTCTGCTTGATGATGTTCTTAGACCCTGACCTATTTGTACTAGTATAAGGATAAGGATGGAGGGAATAAGGGTGGATAAAGGTGTCTGCAGAAAACTGCAAATGAAATGTGAGACAGGTTTATGGGTGTTATTTTTTTACCTGAAGTAATCATAGGAGAACTCCTCCAGTGTGTATGGCTTCACTCTCTCCACACTCTCAGGCATAGCGACCTGCGACACACGCAATGATTCCTGACGCTGGTCTGGTGTCATGGTAACCAGAGCCTGAGTCATTCACACACACAAAAAAACCAAGCAAAGATAAGAGAGAGGTAGGAGAACATCATTATCCCGAGAGTATAACCGAATAATAAGAGAGAAAACCATTACGCATGAAGATCTTTATTCTTTGATCACAGACGTATATTTTTGCAAATTTGGACTGTAAATTTGTATCCTTTCTATGAACTGCACATAATGACACCTGTACCAAGAGCAGTTTCCTGCACACATTATACGTAACAGTTTAGATTGTGAACAAAAGCATGCACTAACCACAGTGTCTGGCTGAGGTCTGGTGACGGTGGGGAGCACGTACACACAGTCGGCTGGAAAATCTCCTCTTTGCTTGGTCCTGTCGTTAATCCCATGAACCCAGCCAGAGGTCATAACCTGCTCACCCGTATCCTGGTCCAGCAGGATGAGGTCGCCTTTAGCAAAGCTCAGAAATGTTGAATCGTCTCCAACTGATGAGGACAATTTGGGGCAAGACAGACAAGATTGTGTTATGCTTCTTTTAAAGCAGAAACTCCACCAAAGTTCCTGATCCTATTTTAGGATCTCTCCAGAATGAGAATTACAAGGTGAGTTCTGTATTCTCAATGGCATGTACAAAAATAAAAACAAATAAACACAGAAAGCTTTTATAATATGAATGTAGTTTTTTAACCCACTTAATATGTTGTGATATATTTAATAAGGGTCCTCCAGTTCATTATTTAGAAAAAGGTTTATTTGCTTTGAGAATGTCGCAACTCCACTGACTCCAGTATGTCATTATGCATCGTTCCAAGACTGAAGGTTAATAGAATGAATCATCTCCATGCTTAGGTTCCTGTGGCAGAATGGTCTAATTTAATCAGTTTCTCTGTGTCTCACTCATTTAAAAATACAATAGTTGCTATGAGTTATGTATTTTGTGGAAGGAAGCTTAACTTATGACTTAACCTTATTAAATAATAACCACCATGTCAATCTACGTGGCTCCATACTGTCAAAACCACATCCTCACAGTAATAAGAAAACCATAAGGCTAAAATCCTGTTAGAGAGAAGTTCATATGGAAGCTACTGCACTGTATGTCCAGGATCATTTGCAGGGGTCTAATGACAAGTATGGGAGATGATCTGTTCCAGCAGTTTAATGACAAAGTGAAAAAAAATGACAATGAACCGAACAAGCACCTGAGTTGCACATAAAATGAGTGAGATACTTTTAACAGGGGCATGGCCTCCATTCAGACCTCCATTGCTATGTTTACGAAGGGGTTCTCCAAAATTGCCTTCAATTTCAAGTCAAACAAAGCAGACACTAGTGCTTGATGGGTCTTAGGTTCTTTCTGACCTGGAAAGGAAATCCATTACAAGGACAGAAACAGTGCTCCACACACATACATATTAAACTTCAGAGGGACTTGGAATTGGATTGTCTTATTACCCAGGACCATTGTAAACACTGAATTTTAAACCAAGTAGTGACTGTATAATATGGTTTATTTTTAAATATTTCATGTTCTCTTTGTTTCTGCTTCTTATGAATGTTTAATCTCCACAAAGGGGGCAACAGTAGATCAGTGGTTAAGACATTGGATTATGGATTTCCCAGGTTGTGAGTTCAAATCCCAGCACTGCCAAGCTGCCACTGTTGGGCCCCTGAACAAGGCCCTTAACCCTCAACTGCTCAGTTGTATAAATGATATAAATACAAGTTGCTCTGGATAAGGGTGTCTGCCAAATGCCATAAATGTAAATGAAGAATCATTCTGATTATAAGAATATGGTCTGAGAATAAATGAATACAGTGATTTACCTGGATTAGGGTTATCCTGTATCGCTACCACAAACTTCGACCTCTTCCTGAGGCCCTCGAGGAAATTGACCACAAGGTCTCGAATGTCCTCTGCGTTGTTGGAGGTAAAGGTGTATTCATCACCTTTCATGGTGGCCAAGTTGAAGCTCTGGCCCTGGAGCTTCCCGCCCCTGCTCAAACAGGGAACGCCAAAAAACTTCCTTTAGTTTGAATGAGATATGTCTATAGTCTATATTTGAAAATCTTTCTTAGATTATTACTGAAAACATACAGTACAACAGAACTTTTCTTCAGTTTAACGTTTTCCTTTATTTTTAAATGGATTATTACGCTTTTTTACGTTTTTTAACACCATGTTATTTAATGATGATTTTCTGTAGGCTGCATGTAAGGAACACATCTAATATCCCGTTTTGGTGGTAATGCATAAACACAGACTCATGAACAACAAAACAAAAAATAGCCATAACAGCCATGATAAAAGGCTTGTGAGGGCTTTCATACTTGCTGCTGGAGACAGCGGTGATCTCTGGGAATGAGAGTTCTAAAAGAACCTGCTCTTGTTCATCCACAAAGTAAACTCCAGTCCAGTTCACTGCTACAATCACATCATTTTTAGGCAAACTGGGTCCTGTAAGATACAAGGAAAACATAGCACATGTATGCTTGAAAGGTCATGTGTTCAGTGTGATGACATCACTCTTCATTATTGTATTCGTATTGTATGAAAGTGTTTCCGTTATCAGTCTGAATCAATTTGGAAATGACTGTGTGGTTGTATACCTGAAAATTTAAAGGCTTCATAGAATCTTGAAAATAACAATGGCCATTTGTATCGTGCAAAATCCACCACTTCCTCTCTGACCTTCTGAGGGTCCACTCGTTTCTGTGTGTAAATCCCCTGTGGATGAAAATGAGTCCAGTTTTACATACAATTCATGCAAATATGATACACCATTTGATGCATGACTTTTAGGAATGTATCTGCATGCAAATGTTGATAGAAATGGTTTGGCAAAATAATCACAATAATCAAATTACCATCATTTCCCCTCTTACCCCAGATATAATCAATCGACCATGACATGTTTGGTGGCCAGTGATTGCTTCTTTGGTTTTTGGGCTGTAGCTAGATATCAAATAGTACTAACAAATAATGGAATGTTTCCACTGACATAATGTAGATTAGTGCTATTCAAAAGTCTGCATAGTTTACATGACTTGAAATGTAATAAACCACAAAGTTTCAAAGTATCAAAATAATTACTATATTAAGCAGTGAACTGAACTCTATTGAACAGTGGGAAATTTGTCATTCCCTTTAAAACTGTATAAAACATCTTAGGTACACTATTATGCAGTTTTCTAAGGAAATTGGTTTACAGGTTGTTCCAGGTTTCTTGGAGAACGCGCTACAGTTCTTGTGTCTCTGCAGGTAAAATCCCAGACAGCCACAATGATGTTTTATCTGAAGAATGGTCTTGATCCATTAATATGATCCATTACTTAACAAAACCTAAAATGTTCTCTGAATCACTGTTGTTTTTTGTTGTTTTCTACTGAGACAATATTGTAATGGGCATAAAACAGACATGTTGGACAGAGTTAATAAGTTTTTTCACAGATTAATATTCTGAATGCTCACACACCTTCTTGTGGGCCGCCATGATAACGTGGGCCCATTTCTCCACTGACTTGGCAGAGCTGATTTCCCGATCTGGGATGTAGGAAGGAATGAGGCTGATGAGACGTTCAATCAGGATCTCAGAGCCGTAGTCCACATAATACTGCTGAGAGGCAAGTTCTGCAAGATCATCCTGGAAAATCAGCAAAGGAAAGAAAGACAGGGATTGTGGAAGGCACTTGGTAAGCTGACTAATGAATAAATTATATTTATTATGTTTAAATATGGTGTCAAAATACAGTAAGAAAATGTTTGATTTCGAAGCTAGGGAATCAGTACAGATAATGGTCACATCTTTTCACTTTTGAAAGCTATGAATTACACTGAGGCTGTCTCAGATGGATTATGAATGATGAACCCTTCCCAGATAAAGTATAATGTGCCCTGACCTTTAACCCCATTTGTTCTGCCAGTCAGATTACAGTACCATGTCCTTTACTTTCTTTTATGGCAGTTTAACATTTTCTGTTCAACATGGAATGAGTTTCTCTCGTCAACCACGGTACTGTGAACACTTTGCTTTAAGTTTCTTTTGAGGCAGTTTTAGAAGCATTATTAAATAAAATTCCTGTAGCATTTCTCTTTTTAGTTTCTCTCTCCCCTGTGCCAGGCATCTCTGTGCCAGGCAGTCTGAGTGAAAGAAGAATCTATTCATCTGCAAACAGTAAATTGGATGTCTGCCCTTCTTCCCCAGGTTCCCTTCCTCTTACTTCAAGTATTTCCCTCTCTGTATTTTCACAGAGATTTGTGTTTGAGACTAAAAACTGTACCCTGTCACAGCGGTATTCTCCGAACTTGACCCCGCGTACGATCTGCTGGTAGATCAAGTTGGTAGCTACTCCGTCCTCAGTGGGGTCGTGCCAGGGTGTGAAGATCTCTTTCCTGAAGAATAGCCTCCAGGGGGCATTTCGCTCCTGAGCACCTTGCTCTTTAGCATACTGTTCACACTGAGACACGGCATCCATCACGTGGTCATTACCACTGCCTAAAGATGAAACCTACAGAGAGAGGGACAAAGTTTTGAATGTATAACACTGCATAGATGATTACTTGCTCTGCTTTTAATCTCTAAACTAAGTCTATTAAAACACATTTAATAAATATTGAGCATTTCGGAAATATTTCAGAAATATTTGGAAAAATTAGCATTGTGTTGCCTGATGAAGAAAAAGGCTATATACATATTAAATGCATGTAATATGCATCATACTGTATTTTCATATGTTTTTTTATTATTGATTTTCAAATTGAATATAAAACAAAATAGTTGTTATAATAATGTCCAATAGGCAATGACTCTTTTTTTTGTGGCTGAATGTGAAATGTTGGCTATAAAGTGTACTATTTTGATTCTATGATGCCATTATATTACAACCAATAAGCATAAATAGGAAGGGAAGCGAATAAGAGACCATAAGGGATTTGGCCTAATTATGTCAAAAAAATGTGTAAACATTTTGTGTAAAAAAGGTTTTTATAATTGCAATGAAAAAATTACTGTGAGTAAATATAAAAACAATTCTGAAATGTTACAGTTCATTATATCATTGTGATATACTTTGCTTAAGAAAGCAACATTTAAGTGAGAACATTTATTCTGTCTGTGGCAGTTTAGCATTAACAAATTAGCAAAATGCACATTCTAAAGGAATCTGACAGCTGTAGCGTATACTAGGGGTGTGATGATACACCACGATACAGTAATATAAAAACAGAGAATAGTTATACCATTAACATTATCATGTAATTGCATAAATAATGATGTCACAAAACTTTTTTGTGAAACATTTTACTAAAACTATTAAACAGGTGAAAACCAGAGAAAAAATATTCCTACATTGTTTTGATAAACTACTAAAGATGAATCCAACTACTAAATCCTATTAACAGGTCAGTATAGTATTCTAAATATTGTAGCTGTCTTGTTTGAAAATGGGATGTGGTAAGCAGGTTTGTATTTATACAAGGCCATTTCTATTTTAAAAACTGTGATTATTGTGTTATTAGATTATACTGTGAATTTTTCATACCGCTCGTCTCCTAAAATGTAAAAGGCGTACCTTGTCGAACAGAGCGATGTACAGAGAGAAGCCGAAGCGATCTCTGAGGCTGATCTTGTCTGCCAGTGCGTTACACAGCTCCTTGGCCGTGGTGGCTGAGTCGGTCAGCAGCGTTTTTGTGGTGCCATCCATGAAAGTCACAGGCAGCATGATGGGTTTCTTAGACTTAGTCGCCTGACAGGGTAAAGAATACAAACAATATCATAATAGAAGTTCATTAGAGTTGCAGGGCAAACATACGTGAAGGAGTACGTTTATGCGGATTTCATTTTAATTTTAAAATGTAATTCCTCTCTCATTTTCAAAATAAGGAGATGTTTAAAGCATAACCTTAGAACATTTCTTTATCTTTAAGCTTCCTTACTGCATTCTTGTCATTAATGTCCAGCAATGTTAGCGTTTCTCACCAGAGATGCAGTAAGGAGGGATCCTTAATTCTAATGGTATGAAGGTGCATGACAAATGTTCCTTATTTTTCTATGTACAGCTGATTGTATCTCTTGCATGAAACAAAGTAAACAACTTAACTGCACTGACTCACAACAAGTGACGGGTGACAATCACTAACGCTATGATTTAAGTAGTTTTGCTAGTTTGCTACTTTTTGATAGTCACTTTGATTTTTCAAAAACTATTTAAAGATAATGGCCATTTTTAAAATGATTTTAAAAACGCTACTACACTACCTACATTCGTCCAATAGTTACATACATCCCATAGTTAAACATCCATGCCTTACTGTACATATATTTGTCGATCCCTACATAAACTTTCTTGTAATTGTAAAAGCCAGTGTTATTTTGTATTGCACTATCCAATGAATATTACAATCTCAGTGGTTAAAGCTCCATGTAGGCAGTAAAAATTTCAGTTTAGAGATTGCTGGATGAGTTCAAGACTATTTTCGAGGTGTGTATGGATTCTGGATTTAGCCATATACTGAATATATATTTCATGTTTGGCAACATTTTGTAAAAATGGAGATCTTTGTTGGTGGCTTTAAAGACTTTCAGTGGTGAACACTAGGTTATTATTAAATCTGAACATGCATTGAATCTTAAATAGTAAATAATGACAGTTATTTTTGTTATTATTTACCAACTTGTTTATTTCACTTCAGACAAGCATATCTTTGGTGTCCCATTTTTGTCCTACAGTATATGTGCAAGTTCCATTAAAAACAAATAGCTGTCTGTGGATCATCACTGAACAGTTTTAAGGTATAATTTCAGCCGCTGTGTTATTAGTTGGATGACAAAGTGAACACCTCTCTTTGTCTTAGATGTTTGTCTGGACTGTTCACTGTAAAAGGTGCATCTTTTTCTTTCAGTAGGGAAAACACAGGCTACTGCTAAAGCAGAGAGAATTCTTTTAGTGCTTTAAAAAGTCTTCCCTTGAGAGACAGGATGTTTCAGACAGAAGCTATTTATAAATACATAGAACAAAGTTATGTAGTGCCCCAGGTCTGGTTCTGCTAGAGTGAAAGATGAAGGAGTCATCCTACCTGCAGCTCGAGCCAGGAGGGCGGTTGTGTTCTCGTGCCATTCACAAACGTCCTCCTGAGCCTTTCCTCACAGTATGGGGCATATCCTGGAGGCCCTCCACTGATATAATTCCTCAGATACTGCATAAAGATATTTCATAATTTTATAATATATGCCCTGATATATGGTATTAACAATTAAAATTTCCTAAGGTTATTGCCAGCGCTCACCTTCACAAACTTCTCAGTAGGTGAAAAGCAGCCCACACACAGGGACAGGAGGATCCAGCCTCGAGCGTGGCTGCTTTTGGATGGGTTCTGGTTCAGCTGCTTACAAATCTGACAGTAGATCTCATCTCTGTAGATCATATAACAGTTTTCAGGGCCAACATTACAGTATTACTACAGTAAGATATGGCTCAAATTTATTTATCCTAATTTTAGGTGGAATGAATAATAACAAATAAAGTGGTACAGTACAAATAATATGATTACATATAATGTAAATAAGACATGGACAAAGTGATCTTGATACTGAGAGCAATTCTTAAACAATACACTATATGGCCAGAATTTTGTGGACACCTGACCATCACATCTATATTCCCCTCACTGTTGCCACAAAATTAGAAGCACACAGTTGTATAGGATGTCTTTCTTTGCTCTAGCATTACAATTTTTCTTCACTGGAACTACGAGGCCAAAAAACGTTCCAGCATGACAATGCCCCTATGAAACAAACACGGTTTGCCAAGGTTGGAGTGCAAGAACTCGACTGGTCTGCATAGAGCCCTGAACACCTCAACCCCACTGAACACCTCCGGAATTAATAGGAACGCAAAATGAGCCCCAGGCCTCCCCACCCAACATCAGTGTCTAACCTCACTAATGCTCTTGTGGTTGAAAAAGTAAAAATCCCCACAGCCACATTCCAAAATCTAGTGGAAAGCCTTCCCAGAAGAGAGGAGGTCATTATAACAGGAAAGGGGGACTAAATCTGGAATGGGATGTTCAATAAGCACATATGAGTGTCATGGTCAGGTGTCCACAAACTTTTGGCTATATAATGTACATGTTTTTCAAGGGTGGCAACATGTTTACATTCATTTCAGATATTCATTTAAAGCTGTTTTTTAAAAGAAAATTTGGTAACACTTTCTATAAAGGCAAACTGTATAATGACCTACGAATACATACATACACACACAGGCATTTTAGACATTGTCCTAATTACTTATAAAAATGCATTACACTTTAGAGCAATTACACTTTTTTTGGGTTATAATGCATTATGGATTGTTAACAGAAGGCCTAATGCTCGTTACACATTAACTCAACAACGAACCAAAGAAACTCAGTCTCAGTTTGGATACTGCATTATAATACAGACTGACTGATTTATTTATTTTTAAACAAGTAACTGACTGTATATACATATCATTTATGAGTGTGGATTATTGACAGATTATTGTGATGTGATTCGAACTCGCAATCTTCCAATGATAGGGCAAACATTTTTCTGTTGTATCACTACTTATAAATGCATAATGTTAAGAATTCTTATACCCCAGGTTTTTTTTTTATTCTTTATTCTGATTAGTCAGAAATTATTTTCTATAACAGCAGCTCTGTCTGTAGCTGTCATTTAAATGACAGGTTTATATAAATACGCTCGTTCTAATACGTTATGGTTTGTTAAGTAACAACGAATTCACAGGGACTTGTGTGACGTGTTATTTAACAAAGAAAATTGTATTATGATATGGTGAAGTTTTCTGTTAGGAGACATTTATTTAATATTTAGGGAAGGAGTCTCAGTGCTTCCTCCATGGGAAAGTCTTCAGGATAAAGGAGTGTGCATTTCCCAGTTTGTCAACAACATGACAGCCTTAAAGATGTTAAGAGAAAGAAATTAGAGGCTGGTAAGGGAAGAACTGTTTATAACTGCTATAATGTAAGTGATAATAGGACCTAACTTGTCAGAACATTACTTATGTAACTTTAAAAGGATAAAAAGCATGATGTGGCATTCGTTAAAAAAATTATTGCGTATTACGTATAATGCTTTATGAATGCATTATAACAGGTTGTGCGTATTTTTATAATTTAATGACCTTAGATATGACCTTCATAGGAATTTTTATAAAAAAAAATATTTTTAAACGATGTTCTTATGAGAGTTATTTTTTTAGAGAAAGTCTAAGTAGTTTTTTAAATTTCAGTTGTTTACTTAAATGTTGGAATAATTGTGTGTAATGTTCATTTTATACAATCATTTTGCCCATGTTGTAGTTTGTTGTTAGTGGCTGCCACATTCCCTCTATGTGCTATTTACACTAATGTCATGGAACTGTATTACAGTAAAAATTTCAATGCCCTTGCTAAGGAGTGAATATAACACGAAGGATAAACCATGGTGTTGTGTCTTTAGTGAGTCGGTAATTTAGGTCTATTTATAGAGCATGAGCTCTATATACGATGTTGCAGGTGTGACCTGAGTCCTGGTCGGAGGATGCCATTGCCGATGATAAAGTGAAGTTTCTCCAGGTTGGATGTGGGTCGGTCTTCGAGCATGCTGTTCCCGTGCATCGTGGACTCGCCATCATTCAGACGCTTGGTCACCTAGCGTAAATGGTAGCAAATGCAAGAATGTTAAAACACTCTTAACTGGACTTCTTTCTTTTCTTGTGAATCTACATGCTATCCTTTATTCTTCAACCCTTAATTTTACAAATTAGTATAATATTGCATGACAAGAAGGATAAGAAGGCATAATGAGATCATTTCTGTTCCATTAACAGCCAACATGTTCAGTATATATTGAAAGCATCTGAAAATGTGTCTTCTAGGAAGCAGGGCATATCTAATTAAGATAAAGAATGAAATCCACAATGATAGTGAAAAGCACCGTGTGTGTGTCATACTGAGATGTCATGAGCATGCCAGGCACGTCGTCCCTCACCTCCTCGGTAATCTTTGACTTCTTCTTAAGCGTGAGGGACACTAGCTTGTGGCGCACACTGTTCTTCTTATGACTCTCAATGTGGGCATTCTGCAGGAAGCGGGACACAGATAAAGAGAAGCTTATAAATCATGAAGCAGCCAGACTGCAGCTCAAAGAACTGGGGCAGTGAAAACACCCTCACAGCAAGCCATACTTAAAAATAAATTTGACTTTTGCTGGTGATAATGAGAAAATGCCTCAGAGGTATGCACACAGAACTGCCAAGAAATCTCTCCAGCATCCATCCATCCATCCATTTTCCATACCACTTATCCTACACAGGGTCACGGGGGAGCCTGGAGCCTATCCCAGGGAACTAGGGGCATAAGGTGGGGGACACCGTGGACAGGGTGCCAACCCATCGCAGGGCACAATCACACAAACAACGGACAATTTAGAATTGCCAATCAGCCTACAACGCATGTCTGTGGACTTGGGGAGGAAAATGGAGTACCCAGAGGGAGCCCCCAAGCCCCCGGAGAACATGCAAACTCCACACACACAGGGCAGACGTGGGATATGAACCCCCAACCCCGGAAGGGCGAGGCAAATGTGCTAACCACTAAGCCACCATGCCCACTTTTTCCATCAAAAAAGTAGCATTTAATAAGTTATTTGTCAAGTTATATAGCATTCTGTAGTGATGTAGTAAACATCAAAGTTTTGGGAAAATTCATAAATTTTTATTGTAACGTTTATGCCATTTAAGACTATGATATCCAGTATGTATTACGAAAATATCTTACATATATTTACTGGAAATCCCCATCTTGTTCCTCAGTAAATTGACTGCATTAGCAGTGTAGCTTAATTGTAGCTTAGTCTACTAGTCTCAGAGCAAAATGTCGTTTTTTCTTTATCAAAACATGCAGCCAGGAGGATAGAAAACTGGAAATTGTGGTTAAAAATGGTTATAAAATGGCACTGTTGAATTCTCAAATATGTTTGGTCAGAAGCGTTTGATTAATGTTCTATAACAGCAGCTCTAACAGTAGTGCTGGCTGTAATTCAAATCATAGCTTTATATGAATGTGCTCCTTCTAACATGTTGTTGTTTCCATCATTGGAATTTGCAGGTGACCAAAATTGGAGAGAAAATGGGTATCTTTATATTACAAATGTATTCTAGAGATACTGGAGTACGAGTGTAATTCTTCTTCTTTTCAGTTAACTGGTTATTGTGTTACTTTAAGAAGGACTCAGGTCAGTTCGACTTGATTATTGGATCATCCATTGAATATGGATTTTTATCACTATTGCTATTTGGGCCTGTTTATCGACTCTGTTGTTTGGATTGTGGTGTGTGAGAGTGTGTTTGTGTGGATTTTTATTAAACTTATTGCACATGGATCCTCATACTCTGTATTTTGAATCATTTCAAACAAATAATGAGTATCATAATGATTTATAAACCCCACTTTAATACATTCAGCCTGCTGGGATGAATACAGACAAAACAAAATAACACATTTTCCTTCCTCTCACCTCTCCCTCTCCCTGCAGAGCCTGCAGTTCCCTCTTGTAGGTCTTCTTGCCCAGCGTCTCGTAGATCTTGGTCATCACAGGGATTTTCTCACTGCCATCACTAATAGCTGTATGATATTTTGGTTCTGGGAGATCACCCATGAATCGTAGAATTGTGATCCACACCGCAAGCGCAGCCTGGAGGATGCAGAAACAAAAAAAAATGTCATTTACTACAAATATTAAACACTGGAATAAAGCTGAACGAGGTACACCTGTAAACGTTCTACACATTATCATCAAAATCACAGTTCTACTGTTCATGTGTGACTAAAAATGACTGATGTAAAATGACAGAAGGAGATGTCTAAAGCAGAACACACCAGCTGATCTCCCTCGTCCTCATGAAACAGTAAGGGCTGCTTGAGCGGCCGGCGCATGTATGTGTGAGTGCTGGTGCCCTGAAAGTAGGTGGCTGAGAATTTGGCAAACTTATATTCAGAAAGATCTTCCTCCTCTTCATCAGGGAGAGGAAGAGCTTCATCCAGATCCTCTTCCTCCACATTCCTTTGAGTCCGCTCCAGGTCCTAGTGCAACAACACACACACATACACACACTAAGATAGATAAATACATAGATGCACAGATAATAATTCATTATAATTATATAGCACTTTTCTAGACACTCAAAGCGCTATACATTGTATGAGAGGAAATCTCCTCAACCACCACTAGTGTGTAGCATTCTCCTGGATGATGCGACGGCAGCCATAGTGCGCCAGAACGCCCACCACACACCAGATATCAGTGGAGAGGAGAGGAAAGTGACGTAGCTACTTCAGGAATAGAAAAAGATAGAGAAAGACTAACAGACAGACAGGCAGATGGAAGGACAAATGAAAAGATGACAGAAAAACAGATAGATAGCAGACAGATGGCGAGAGAGACATACAAATAGACAGATAGACAAAAAAAACTAATAGATAGACAGGCAAACAGACAAAAGCAATGACAGACAGATAGAAAAACAGACAGACAGACAGAAAGACAAACAGACAAACAGACAGATAGATAGATAGATAGATAGATAGATAGATAGATTTATGATAGATTTCATAAATTAAAATTTATGAAAATGTTTTGCCAATTATAGCAGTAACAAAAATCACCTCTCTCTCTAATAAAATCTCATCATAACCTATCCTGACCAGAAGAGGGTGCTCTTCACCTCAAACCCAGCTGGTGCCTGGCCCTCCAGCCCAGGGAAAGAGTTAGTGGTACCCAGGAAGCCGAACATCTTATCCACCATGTCAGAGTCGTTAACGGGCTCATGACGAGCTCTCTCCATTTGCTCCAGCATCTCCTTCTTCCTGCGCGCCTCCTCCTTCTCCTTCTTCTCCCGCTCCGCGTCCTCTCGTGCCAGCTGGGCCAGTCGCTCCTGGTGTTTGCGCTCGGCCTCGGCTTTGGCACGCTTAGCACTCATCTGGTACCTGAGCTTCTCCTCCTCAGCCAAGCGCATCTTCTCTGCATCCAGTCTCCGCTTGTACTGAGGGACAAGAGGAATGATGAGGAGAAATAGAGAGTGATGAGGAGATAATTATTTCCAGGCAATATGCTCATGTATATGGCTCATAAATTATTACTGATTTATTTCATTACTTACCAAAAACTACTACATTTAGGGTAGAATTTTGCTAAAAACAATTCTCTGTAGTGACATCAGAAGTTGGACCCTACTGTATATAAATCTAGTAAATAAGTGCACTTTACCTCATTAATAAGAAACTGAAATTGTGGTGTAGTGAGTACATCATCACATTTTAACAACCTCTATATATTCTTTATGTACCCATGAGCTCATAATTCTCAGAGCTCTTGGGTAAGTGATTTTCACTGCAGTGAACCACCAAATCCCTGATTATTGGTTTGTGTATCTGTTTATGTGTCTGATGTTGTGTTCTCTGCTTACCTCTCCTTTGAGTCTGTGGTATAAACGGCGAGCGATCATGCCCCTAGTATAGGCCTGGATGGTGATGACGGCCCAGAGCCGGTGTCTGAAGGCCCGGCGCACCATACAGCCTCTACAGCGAGCCTGGAACAGGGTCATCCTCTGACGGGTCACATGGTAAGTCTGATAGAGCTTCCTGGAGCGGTACAGGGCCTGGAGCCGTGAGAACCCGGCACGCATCTGCAACACAGGAAGTAGTTAGTATGTCAAGTCTATCATAGGGTCAGGTTGCTGTTGGCATCAAGTGGGAGCATATGAAAGGGACTGAGCAAATAAGAACTAATGAAGCCCCTCAGATTAGTGTTGAGACTTTCTAATACTATCAGACCCCCTGATCTTAAAGCCTTCTATACTGCTGTTTTTCATTCCTACACAGCATTTCATATTTTCTTAATATGTACAGTAATTGGGTGTTTATGCTTGATTATAGCTAGCATGAATTAGTCATCAATAATAATCAACCATCTAGCTGGTTGTAATATTTTGGTACTGACAGGTGTTTCCTAATAGTAGCTCGTCTCTAATATATAAATATCCACACTGTCATCTATTCAATTTAAAATTGTTTTTTAACCACCGTAGACATTATTTTGGGTCTCACTTTAAACTGAAACTTACCTTAAACTTACCCATCACAACAGTGACAGGCCCAGACTCACTCTTACCCATTAGCTTCACTTTAACTACTGAATAATTCATATTAATCACTGAATAAGTTGAACATGAATTACTAAATAACACGCTCAAAGAGGTCACAGAGACTCACCGCCCCATAGTTCTTCCGACAGCAGTAACCCCTCCAAGTCTTCTGGATCATAAGAGCTGATTTCTTAATTTTCAAGAAGTTAGACCTATTGAAACAATAACAGTTGTGCAACAGGAAATGGTCAGTACCATTCCAAAGGACCTCCTAGACAGTTTTGTGTTTCCTTTGGTTAATATGCTTTACCCAGTTCATTTGGGTAGGATTTGCTCATTTCCAAATGTGTTAGAGTACAAAAAGAACAAAACAGGCAGTGCACGGGAGCAAGAGCCAAGGTTGTGAAATTTGTTATTTTCTGAACAGCGTACCTGTCTTTGAATCCTCGGACGACTTTCTGAATAAGAATAACTTTGTCAGTGATGGCTTTGTCTCTCTCAATCTCCAAAAGCATATCATGATGGTCCTGCCAAAAAATAAGGCCATGTCATTTTACTGGAAACACAAGTACGGTACAGTATTCACCAAGAAGAAAAGGATTTCCTATGAAGCACTACAGCTTAATCTAAATAACAATTTAATGCATTTTCCCAGCAGACTTGTATTACATTTTCCTTTATCCTGGTCTAATGGTGTCACTTCCTGTTAGGAAGTATTGGCAATGCCCTCTCTTTACTCCCACAGTGAGGGACATCCTGTTTCAGACAGCTGAAAACCTTGATAAAGCAACACTGAGTGGAAAACTGTCAGTGGCACCAGGGAAATGGACAAACGTTCTGCTGACCTTTGACCTCTGACTCAAGTTTCTTTCCGGACAGCAAAGAAACAAAACAGAACACCACTAGAGCAGAGCACCACATGACTGTTCAAGGTCACCTGACCACAAGAATGAGCAGGCATTTCCACACCTGCCTCCAGTTTGTTAGTTAAAAAATAAATAAACAAACATTTCTATTTAGCTACCCAAATTTTATAATGCAGCATTCTAGTACTCATTGTTATGAAATGCTTCTGCTTGTAACTTCACACAGACTGTATCTTTTTTTTATTAATCAATTTCATAACTAGTACCTTCTAAATGTACTGTAGTTTTGACATACCTTCAGGAAGATCTTGGTCTTTCCCATCTGCCAGTCATCGTCTCTGCCAAGGACAGCCTCAGCAATTCTCTGGCAGGTCCCTCTCAGGTCCTCCTTAATGAGAACAATCATCAGTTCGGTGTCCTGAAACGTGTGTTTACTGCAACTACTGAATCTTATAGAAATATTAACTTCAGGACCAGAAGACTGGAGTCATATGTTGTCGTTTTAATGTTATACTGTATATTCAATTCAGCTAGGGCTTTAAACAATGGACATTATCACAAACCAGCTTTAGAGAAATCTGGATATAAAATTAATATTTAAATTTTTTTATTTATCCCTAATGACCAAGGGGACGATGGCAAGGTAAAACTTCCTGAGACAACAAGAGGAAGAAACCTTGAGATGAACCAGACTCAAAAGGGAACCCATCCTCATCTGGGAGACACCGGATGGTGCGATTATAAACATTTCTCTTCTATAACTGTATACTATGGAGTCAAAGAGTGCTAATTGTGTTAACAGGAACTTAAGTTTGAGTATCCTTTAAGTCTATCGTATCACACTGAAGTTATCAACTGTTCAATGACTACGTTTACATGCACATCAAATTCTGTTTTAGGTCTATATTCGGGTTGCAGCCATATATTTATAGGCGATATTTATATGCGTACAGGCATCGGAATATTCCTGTATACACGGTTGTTGTAAGTATGCCGATCTACACATGCGCTTTTACTTTCCCGCTGTTATTTCCCGGGAGATTCATGATGCTACCCACAATTCTTTGCAGACTGAGCATGTGCATATATCTCCTTTCAGTGGATTTTCTGAATAAGGTGTTTACATGCAACAAATGTCCGATTAAAACAGGCATATTCCAGGAGCAGGAATAAGAATTTGGGGAATCATAATATTGTCTTAATCTGAATCGGGCAATCGGATTGCGGTGTATACATGACTGCCAAATTCCAGTTAATATTGAAATACTGAGGTGCATGTAAACCTAGTCAATGATGGAGACTTGAGTGTAAACTGGAAACAGCAGCAGCAAGTGATTTTCACTTTTTATATTATTATATCAATTGTTATTCTCTTGAAGTAATTCAGTCACTCAACCAAAGGGCTCTATTTGTCTTGAAGAGTATTAAATGTCCAGTACTTTAGTTCTAAGGATGTACCAATGCTATGCTGGTGTCAAATCAATGCTGCTCAGAAAATCTGAATTGAGAATTCCAGTTCACTGACGTATTGATGTTAATTATGCAATTGTGTTCATTATTTTATATTAATTACACAAAGTTAATTTAAAAATTAGATTGCGTAGTGTCACGATGTTTTCTGTAGATCTGTTAGTTGCATTAGCTTTGTAGCTGCAGTGCAAAACTGAAGAAACCAATTTCGACACAGATGTCGAACATGTCATAGGAATGGAAGCCCATATAACGTATATATTTTAAATTTTATTTCTGCCAGCAGCATTATCTCCAAATTGTTTACTTATTTCAAAATTCTGACTTAGTAACTAATAAAAATTAAAAAAACAGCATCCTACCAGTATAAAGTAGTATAGAGTTTTGGCCCTTGATCCCAACCATTGCATCAATATCGTATTGAAAATGAAAAATCGGGATTGGTGCATCCCTTTTTACAACACATTCAAAATGGCTTGTATGACTGAAAGCATTTATTCCGCATCAACTCAGAATTCATGTGTCCTTATTTACCTGTTTGTAGGAAGGTTTCACTCCAGGCATGAGGACACGATACCGATCCACAAACTCCACAAAAGTGTAGCGGATGGGGTATCCAGCCCGCCGGATCCGAATTGTTTCCATCATTCCTGAGTAGCGGAGCTGCCTGACACACAGCTCCCTGTCAAAGAGCTGAGAGGACAGGATTACTCTTAATTACTCTACATGAAGGAGGACGAGCAAAGGGAGGCTAGGAACACAAATGCACATCCTTGCTTGTTTACCATCCTCACCACACATTAATTCCCCAGTCATTTCCACTGACTTTGCACTCACCATGGGCTTCTTGTACTCGTTGGGTTTGATGCAGCGGACAAAGAAGGGCTGACACACACTCAGTGTGCGCATCAGCAACTCCAGAGAACGTTTAAACTGACTGCTCAGAGTTGGGGAACGCTTTCTCGTCTCCGCCCCCTGAACACCAGGAAACACACACACACACACAGAAAGATAAACAAAAAAAGAAAGTCAGGAATAGTGGAAAGCACATCAAGAGTATCCTTTTAACCCCTTTCTGACCTCTGACTCTCTCTGTCCTTCTCTCTCTTCCTTTACCAGACCCCCATTTCTAGTTCTGAAAAGTTCTTTCTTCTTAAACAGGAAACTGTTTAATTTCAGAAGATTGTTCAGATTATTTGTTTATTTTAGGGTCACAGACAACAAAAAAGGTCGGGGTGAGAACTTCAATTCTGAGAATGAATAAACCTAAAATAGCAAGAAAAAAATCGTTGGTAAAAGAATATTTTCTATATATTTTATATTTTACTGTGTGATACTATGCATCATTGTCATTGAAAACACTAATAGAGTTCAAAATGTCTCCATAAAAATATTCAAATAGCTCAGTTTAAGTCCAGAGAGGTCACTAAGTATTAGGGGGCCAAGAACCAAAGGTATAGACACCCTATTGGTATTTTACCTTTTCTTCTTCTTCTTCTAGCCATGTTGTCTATGGCAACCCATAGAACCGTCTGGTAAAAAGTTGTAAAATTTGGCTCACTGATTGGTGAGGGTCTAAGGAACATAAGGACCACATTTGGGCCAAGTGCTGCCAATTGGTCAAAAATAGGCCTAATTTGGGAGAACATTTATGAGCATAAATTTTGAACCGTGTGTCCAAAATGTAAAAGCCAGACATGCATGAATTCCCCAGGTCGAGTCGAACGCAACGCATCCTATGATGTCAATTATTATTAGTTAAACCCTGGGAATTGATATGGAGTATTCCCCCTTTACTACTTTAACAGCCTCCACTCGTCTCAGAAGGCTTTTCACTAGATTTTGGACTGTGGCTCATTCAGCCACAAGAACACAAGAGGTCATGCACTGATGTTGGGTGAGAAGGCCTGGTGCAAACTTGGCATTCCAATTCATCCCAAAGGTGTTCAGTGGGGTTGCAGTGGGTTTACAGTATATCTGGATGTAATAAGAGTAATATCATTTCTCAGTGGTGTTTTGATACAGATAGTAAAACTCATCAGTGTAAAGAATAGGAGTTGTGAGAATTTATTCAGATTGTAAAAACAACAGCATTAGCATTCCAATCTGGAAATGAAGATGTTTATAGATGTGAACATAAAACAAGTCTCCACTACAGGTTGTGGGATGGAATGAGATTTCAGTAAGTGATGAGTAGAACGGTGTGGTGACATGGGATGAGGTTAGTTTTCAGGTTGAAATGCTGCAAAACAAAAACTGGGACAACTACATAAAATGTCACGAAAAGTGAGTGGCTGATGAGGCTGGAATTTTCAGTTCCTGTGTTACCTTGGGAGGAGGCGTGGCACTGTGCACTGAGCCACACAGAAACTGGCACACATTTAGCAAAGAGAGAAAGAATTTCAGAACACAGAGCAATCCAACAAATAGAGAAACATTTAAGAATTTGAAGCGATTTGGTCCATTATGAGCACATCAAAGTATGCTTATTATATAGTATGTGATATTTAAGGAAAAAGGGTGGTATCATATGGCCCAAAGCAAAGCAGAGTTACAGTTAACACCCCAAAGTTGATTATTTTCTAATAACATCATGCCGCGTAATGTTTTATTTCTCTTATACCACAGAAATGGGTCAACAATTGCAATGTTTTGTTTAATAATGAATAGCTCATCATTCTTTTTAACCATTTATTGTTATGTTTAATGTTGTGGAACATCTGCAAGACAATTTAATTAAAGTTATCCCATATACTGTAGATAGATAGATAGATAGATAGATAGATAGATAGAGAGATAGATAGATAGAGAGATAGATAGATAGATGTCAGTACCATCGCAACATCAGCTTGAAAGATCTGCTTGATAAACTTGTTTTTGGACGAGTGAACCAGCTGAATGATGTCACCATGAAGGGTGTCTCTGTTCTTCTCTAGAAAACCTGCACACATTTTTATGAATATGTTTATCTATTTATCACACAAATGAATATGTTTATCGATCACCACACATTTTAAACCAGTTATAATAATGAGTACAACACTGTGGTAGTGAAATCTGAAACAGTTACTGGGAAATAAAATTTGCACAGATTTTCTCTTGTAGCTGGAGTTGATAAGATGAGACATGTTATGTGTCTATAGGTGTATAGTGTATGGTGTTGTACTTTTAAGTTAACGCTGCTTATGAGTGAGCTTAGAGCCACCAGTTTAGCATCATGTGACTCAGAAATAGTGTTATGTTCGGTTATAGTGTTATTAAAATGAGTGTAGGGTGCTTAGGAGTTCCTGACCTCTGGTCTCATAGTAGACGATGCCAGCGAAGTGCTGGATGCCGAATTGTGTCTCGTAGCTGTTCTTGGGTGGGATGTAGTTTGTGTTGAGCTTGTGTTGAGAGTTTAGTTTGTTCAGCATGGTGGTGTCTGTGCCCTGCATAGTAGTTAATAAAACCTTATTAAACATTTCTCTCTTTCACTTTCATTTTTCTCTTTCACGTTCTAGTTCTTATGTATTTTTCTCTGTCTAGGAAACTGTTCAGTCTCTTTCCCTGTTCTATCGGTCTTTATCTAGATCTATTTCTCTTTCATTCTCTCCCTCACTAAGTTTCTTGTTATCTCTCTCCTTCTTTGTCTCCTTTCCTCTGTCTTTCTCACCTTGGGGAACTTGCTCTCCTCGTCAATAAGTGAGATAATGTTCATGGGTTTGATGGCGATCATGTCCAGTGCGTCCTGGTTGTCAGTGAACTCGATGTGCTGCCAGTTGATGTTCTCCAGGTTATACTCCTCCTGCTCCAGCTTGAAGACATGTCGCACAAAGAACTGTTGCAGGTTTTCATTGGCAAAGTTGATGCAAAGTTGCTCGAAGCTACAGAGGAAAGAAAAGAAAAAAAACAAATGTCAAGAACAAGTCTGTCATATGACCTGCTTTGGTTATCTCTGGTTGCTATAACCATGCAACTGAATTCTGTTATTAATACTATTTGTAATGTGCATTAAGTGACCCATTAACTACCTGTTGACTGTAAAATTCTCAAAGCCAAAGATATCCAGCAGGCCGATGGACCTGCGCACCGCTTTAGGCTCATGAGACGGAGGCTTGTAGATGGCTGCGTTAATCTTTTCAACAATCCACACAAATAGACGTCCATATATTCCCTATAAAAGAGAAAAACACGTTCATACATCAGCATATACACAGTGGAGTGGTGTAAAGGAGGCAAGAAGAAAGAAGGGATGTTCACCTTCACAAAAGCGTCTCGAACATCCAAGGCCTGCTCCATGCTCAGAGGAGTGGACACCGTCTCTCCCCGAGTGATGATGGTGCGACTGGTCAGGCAGTTCATTAAGTCCTTAGAGTCAACCTGTTGTAAAAAAGGGGAAAAAATCATCTTTCAGAGATCAATGAGTGTTTTATAAAAAAGAAAGAAATATCTCAGAATTACTCAAGATAAGCAGTATGTAACATTATGAGTGTATTTTTTTTTATTACTTCATTTGAACAAAGTCTAACCAATTAGAGGATCAGGCTGAGTGACGTGTGTGATCACTGCCCTGTCAGTAGGTGGCACTTAAACCCATCCTTCTGTCCTCATGTTCCAGTCACCCAGTTCAGCTTACACAGCCTCTCTTAATCCTGCTACTACACTAACAACAGCCTGGCAAACACCAGACTTTACACACTTGCATGCATGCGCGCGCACACACACACACACACACACACACACACACACTAAGATAATGCAATAAATATAAAAGTTACCTCTAACAGCTTTGCAGCTATGGAAAGCTCAGCAGATCGTACCACCTCACAGGCATCCAGGTTATCATATGTACGGGCTGGGCATTAAAAACAAAAGTTCATTCAACATATTTATTACTATATAAGTTTCTGTAAAGTCTGAATTTATAAATCATTGTAACTGTGCTTATAATTCTGTACTTTGTACTTATAACAATGTATTGTAATAAAACTTATGAACTTTAAGGATTCCTCATAAAGCTCTAATACAGTATTAGTTTATTGTTTTTTGACTATACTTTCTTGAATAAAAAAAGGTAAATATTTTAAACTGCAGTAACATGTTTGGGGTGGGAGATAAGGCTGCTGTGAGTCACCCTGACAATCCATCCATCTATTTTCTGTACCGCTTATCCTACACAGGGTCTCAGGAAGCCTGGAGCCTATTCCAGGGGACTCGTGGCACAAGGTGGGGTACCAACCAATCGCAGGGCACAATCACACACACATTCACGCACTAAGGACAATTTCAAAGATGCCAATCAGCCTACAGCGCATGTCTTTGGACTGGGGGAGGAAACCGGAGTATGAGGAGGAAACCCTCGAAGCACGGGGAGAACATGCATATTAGTGAATAATTTGTTGTGCTTGGAGTGTTTTTGTGTATTTTATCATTTCATATTGTATCACATTTGATAATATGTACTATGTCATCCACCAATCTGTGTATTTAGCAAGCAGACATAATAGTTTTATTTTCTTTTACCTAATGCTCAGTAAACGTGACAATCACGTCAGTCTGCCCCTTTATTATTATTTACCCTCATAAAACTAATTATTAGAGATGCACCGATGTATCGGCCGATAATCAGTATCGGCCAATAAAGGCTATTTTTCCCGCTATCGGCCGATACTTTAGAAACATCCGATGATCAGGGCCAATTAAATCCTGTCAATAAAAAGAGCACGGGAAAACACATTCGATTTCGTGCTGTGTGTAAAGATGATGTCTCTTGTGTGGAATGACGACAAAACTGCAGTTTGTAAACTCTGTAAT
>JANDJT010000179.1:7980054-7991250 GCA_024331685.1 Stegophilus panzeri | reverse complement strand
AAAAAAAAAAACAAAAAAAAAGTTTGTGCTAAAAAAAAAAAAAAAAAAAAAAAAAAAAAGGTGCCTAAGACTTTTGCCCAGAACTGTACATGTATGTATGTATGCAATAATTTATCAATTTTCTACTGCTTATCTGCTTATTCACTATAATTGTACCTTATGATCAACCAATATAGTAATATTCCTAAACAGATTATTTGGAGTAAATCAACCCAGTATATCCAAATTGTGTGATAATATCCATTTACAAAGGTCATAAATCAGTTACTGCAGTTTGTCTGTCATGGTTAAGATAAAGTACTTCAGTATTTAAGGTCTTTTATTGAAAAACAGTTGGTCTTGGATGAGTGTAAAAGTTTATGGGATCCTTTAACCTTGTACATGACAATAGCTTGGTAAGGTAACAGGTTGCCCCCTACTGTTATCTTTCAGTCTACTCACTTCGTCATTTACAATGTTTTCTGCTGTTTCTAAGGAATGTGTGAAAATATATAGATTTAATCTAGATTATAAATTATATGATTATTAATCTAGAAATCCTTTTAAACATGAAAATGTTTACTTTTATATGGCATAACACACTGCTACAACAATACAAGGATATTTATTTTACTTGTTAAATGAGTGTGAATTGCAATTTAAATGGCATTTAATATTTGAGAAACAATTCAAATGTTCTATTTGTTGTTGGGTTTTTTTTTTTATTAATTTATTAAAAGAATAAATCATAGTATTTAGTTTGCCGAAAAATATAGGAACATCTTTGTTGTATTTTGGTTGATTTTATGATTTAAATTATTCACATCACACAATTTAAACGAATGGTGTGTAAACAGGAACAATTTCATATAAGGACTTTCCAAACAGCAAAAAGTGTGTATATATATATATATATATATTAGTATTTAAGTCTTTGATAAGTGATTAAATAAAAGCTTTTCTTGGTAGCGGACACAGGCACGCAGACCCCACTGTAGGTTATTCTTACCTGTACTAGAGTCGGGTTTCCATGCACTCCTCTATCCCATCCTTGCAAAAATGTACACTCCATCATTATACACTTCAATCCAAATGTCCTAAACACCTGTGTTCTGAATTGTGTCCTCACCTGAGAATCTCAACCTGAACATCTCACACACTCTAATTTTTTCACTATCTTCCTTCCCCTTTCAGAGACCATGAGAGGTGGGTGAATCAGCTGATAGATGGGACAGCTCAGGCCACTATTTGTAATTTGGTCCCCCCGTAAATGCCCACATTTGGCTGGCACTGGATCTTGGTAATGAAAAGGAGACGTTGTCTGAAGCTATTAGAGCCACAGAAAGGCTGACAAGATTAAGCTCTGCATTCTGTACCAAAACAATCAGAGTCAATGGCCTGGAAAATGTCCTCCATTGTTCATATTACAAGAGCAAACCCAAAATATGTGTGCAGATTTGCACATTTGCACAAATAAACCTGAGTAATTATGGTAGAGCTCTTCAGAGAGTGAAATTATTATGTTATTGCACAGTTATATGTAAATATGCTTTGCATGCGTATAGAAATAATATGATTATCAGGAAATCATTTGCATATCAGTGAATAAAAAAATCTAACAAAGAAAGAATCATTAGGATCGCCTCAGCCCATCCTTACAGACAATTCACAGTTAATAACCATACCTTGTGTTTGAACCTTGACCCCTGACCTCTAAACTGCCTTGTTGTGCAAACCCCCGCACACACAGATAATTTAATGTTTCTAAATGTGCAAAATGATTCATTACATCTCATTAGTTTCTTCATTTCAGGCTTTTGATTGCATTTCTCCAGCCCAGAAATAACCTCTGGCCCCCCAGCCAAAGAAGGGACACTAAGCTCTATCCCTTTTCCTTTACTCTTTCGAGAATGAAAATCGACTTAGTGGACATTTTCAGTCAGTATAAGCAAATAAATTATGCATGTATAGACATGTCAAACTGACGACCCTACGATTAGTAGACAACCCGCTCTACCACCTGAGCCACAACCTCCCAAAACATTAGAAGGCTTTAAAAAATTACAAACTGCTCCTTTAAATGCCATATTTAAATGCGTTTGTAACGTTTCAGGATGCAAATGCGCAAAAATTGGGGTCAAATGCAGAAATCAGGGTAAAGCTACAGCAAGATTGAGTTATCACAAGCATTTCCAAATCAATAGGCCAATTAAACAGACATAGATCAAAATAACAAAGAACATGCATAACACAAGAAACTACAGCTTGGTACAAAACATTACCAAACATTCGACACGATTTGGCATTTTGCAATTTAGAGAATCCAATCCAGTAGACATGTTTTGTGTGAGGTGGGAGAACACTCAGACTACCTTCAAAGTTTATAGGAACTGATCAGCTTAGAGTTAATTAGTTAAGCGTGTTGCTATTCTGAACCTCTACAGTATTTCTGGCTCATGTGTTTACATGCTGTGTGTTTACTCTATTTTAAACCTAGGAACCAGCAGGTCGTTTCGTTTTGAAAAACATTCACATATATTCTGTATTTTAGGAAAGATGGGAACATCACGCACTACGTTACACAATCTCTATTATCCTTATCTCTTAAAGTACTTAATTAATACCCTACACACAAAAACAGGCAATAAAACACTGTTTTCTGTGGTATTTCTGTTGCAGTTCCATTATAAAATGCTCTACAAATCTACACTGAAGACCACTGGTCTACAAAAACACCTTCACTCAGCGCCAGGAAGGAATATTTAATCCAAAAATTTAAATGTACACCATTTTCGTGTACATCAGCTGCAATTTTAGTGTTTGATGTTTGCTTCCTCAGCTATCTCTCATACTTGTGTCTATTTTTACCGATTTTATACTGTTACAATTACTTAACACGGTTTCAAATAAAAGTGTAATGACTGTACACTGATAAATGGTTATCTGCAGTAACAATGTAGCTCCAGTACAACATTAAAATGCAAACATGTTTTTGCTGATCGTGTACATTTGGGGTAATGAATGCGTTGTAAGTGTATTTTGTACATGGTGTGTAAGATATTTCTGTTACCTGCTGCAGAATGACCATGGCTGTAGCCTGTGTGTTTATTTCTAGACATCAGATGTTACCATGTGAGGCCCTGAAAGAGAAAAAGCAGAGCAGATTAGTGGAAGAACAGAACAAGGCATGAGCTTTTCTACACCCATTATGCACTGTACGTAATTACTCGCAAACCATGCATGCACATGTGCACACGGACACAGGTGCACTCAGTAGGGGGCGTCACAGCACTATTGTTGTGTGTTGGTTGTTTGTCATTTGAGCTGAAAAAATCAGACATCACCTCCCAACAGCTTTGTCTGGGTCATTTCCTCTGAGGCTCTTCATAGGATCTAAGTCATCACTATTCAACTGGAAAAAACATTCAAACTGTCACTCCTTTCTCTAAATGATTGCTACATGACATATACACTAAAACTCTAGAAATATTCATTTTAGATTTATTAAGGACTCATATAGACTGGAACTGCTGCCTTCTGTGTAAGACATCAGAGCTGGCTTTAGAGCTGGCTCTAGGAAAGGTCTTGAGAATTAGCCACACCAACATAACATGCAACAAAATATATTCTGATGCAAAAACACCCACAGACTTACTTAACACCTAAAAAGTAATAATGTTACGTTAGCCCAAATATCACACTAGCAATTGTGGTACCAAGCATTGCTAGTTAATAAGTAGTTAGCTGCATCACTATGTAATGTTAGCAAGGAAATGCGACAAAGTCCACAGCTTAGACAAAGACTCCAGTCCAACAAATAATAATAAGGGAGAAAATGTTAAGGTTTAAATTCATCGTTAAAAAAAAACCTTGATTTTTTGCTGAAACTAGAAATGTAAGTTAGCTAGTTATTACTTTAATTTCTAGCCCTAAGAACATAATGTATTTTCTTGATAAGGTTATATAATTATGCAGCTAGCTATCTATTAGCTAGCTTTGTTTGGTTTGATGGTTGCTAGTAAGGTATTTAGTGACATTAGTTTTTATGTATGAATTAATTCTATGGGTGTTTTATGTAAGATATATATGAGATTTTGCTGGGTAAAATCAACAAAATTCATTTCAGTCCGGTCTGGTTATGTGACTTTGTCTAGCTTGCTTAGTTCATTCATACTGACAAAAAAAAAGCATATCACTATCCTGGATGATTATGGCTTTCTATTCAATATTAATATCTACAGTTATAAATCAATGAATTCACCACAACTTTGGGTAATGAGATATTACTCAGTAAATACACTATACAGTATTAAGAGATATTACTACATAAATCTGAATTAATTGTGATAAGACCCCTGCTACAGTACCCTCCACTAATGTTGGCACCCTTGGTAAATATGAGCAAAGATGGCTGTGAAAAATTATCTTTATTGTTTAACCTTTTGATCTTTTGTTAAAAAAAAAAAAAATCACAAAAATACTCTGCTCTCATGGATATCAAACAATTGCAAACAAAACATAAGTTTATCAAAAAAAAAATTTGTTTTACAGGGCACTGTAAAAGATCGAGTCAGACCATCTATCATTTTCTAACTGCCGTACTGTTGTGATGTTTACTTAAAAACATCTTGTCGATTAGTTTCCATTAGTAGTGGGTCTTCCTACAAATCTGTATTTTACCTAGTAGCGTTGTGACAAAAGTATCAGGTCCACATTGACACACTAGGGCTCACTTATTGGTCTGCTGTCTTAAAAATGTCATCTTAAAATCTCTCACTTAAAGAATAGATAGGTCAACTATCTTAAAACAATATGTAGTAAGGTATTCTCAGATTTCTGACTCAAAACCTATGCAAACACTGTACTGTCAGCATCCTCTCCTTTTTCTCTCACAACAGATGTAAAATGAACATCTTGCTCAATGGGAAGACAATTTAATGACCTATCCACCGGTTCCTAGTAATGTCCAGGCAGTTAATGTGGTGTGGACACGCAGGGGTGAGCAGGCTAAATGAGGAGTCATGCTCACTGTCATTAATATTTCAGTGTCTAATTAAGCCAAAAGAGAGTTGGACATAAAGGCCACAGAGTGCAGACCAGAGTGAAACAGATCATGCTATATTGCATGCAAAGCACAATGTATCATAGGAGTTGTTAATTTTGCACTGAATCTAGTTGTTACATTAAGACAAAACATGATAAGTTAAGAACACATCTTTCGTACAACTAAATCTCTTACACTAACAGCCTTATACTTATTTGTAATGACTCGGATTTCAGATTTTAGCAGCTCATCATTACATAATACGTTAAGCCTTCACTGGATTTGTATTTGAATTAAAACATAACATAGCACTTGCCTTTGTCATATGTCTATCAGCTGAGTGCAGAGAAAGGAAAAGAAACAGGAGGAGCTTTAAAAAAAAAAAAAAAAAAAAAAAAGTGCTGACAAACAGAAAATGGTAAGCAGCTTTTTTTTTTTTTTTTTTTTTTTTTTTTTTTTTTTTAAAGTAGTTAATAATTGTTATGATTGCTCCTGTCACTCTGCAACACATGAATCTGCCCCCAACAGGTTTACATTTAAAGATCACCTGTGGTAGAGTAAGTGGCCTTGTTTTAAATGGCAAGAGTAAATGTAGTCTGTGGTCTGCACACAGTAAAATCCCTCGTATTGAATTAACACCCAGTGTGTTCATTTGAGTCCAGTGGACTTATATAAACACTGTAGGGTGTAAATTCAACACTCTGGGTGTTAAATCAACACGGGCAATTTTGCTGTGTAGCGAAATAAGAAACAGAACAGAAAACAATTCTGGAAAAGCAACACAAAAGAAGAATGCAGCAGTTTGGTGATGTCAGTGGGTCGCCAGATTGATGCAGTTATTGCAAGCAAGGGATATGCTACCAAATATTAAGTGTTATTGACTTTCATTTACTTTAAGACTTATCTGTTCCTATACTTGTGCTCACCTAAAAATTGGGTGGTCTGCCACCATAGGTGCCATATTGTAAGTTGTTTAACACATCTAGATGTAAATATCAGGACATGAAAGCTGAAATTCTGATCTTCGGCCTCATATTCATCTTTTGATCCCAAATCCAAGTGTCTTTAGAATACTGAAATTCAAAGGAACTGGCTTTCCCATTTCAGTACTTTCAGAGTAGACTGTAGATTAGGTGTAATTAGATGTAGGTCTAGATTAGATGTAATTTCTTGACACATTTAATAGCTACTAATGTCAAGCATGTGGTCTGGTTAGCCCAAAAAGAGTGTGGCATTGATACTATACTAAAATTAATGAAGTAAAAATCAAATGCTATTTAAGCTGTTTAAACCAAAGTAAAAGATTAGCTCAATTCAAGAAAGTGTTGAAATGTGAAAACCTGCACTCCCACTAGCTGTACAAAGATGACAGTATAGAATTAAGCCTGCATCAGTCACATTCTGTCCTTTCATATAAAATAAACCTGCTCAAATTTCACCCAGTCAGAGGGTTGGAGCTGATAAAAGTGGCCACTCTTCATAGATTACACTGCAAAAACTCAGCACTTGCTGTAGGGGTGAAATAATTGTTGACTAAAGAAAAGAATTAGGGAATGAGAAAAGGGAAAAAGAAGGAAAATGGTTTTACAGAACTAGGAACAAATGTGATTGTCTTTAAACTCATATATTAAACACACTTGTTTTTGAGCAGGCACTGAAAAGATGTTTTTTTTGATTGCTCGCCATGTTAGCTAATGTTAAACTGTTTAACAAAGACCATTAATATTTAGGAATATGACTTAAAAATCCTCTCAGAAAACCCATTAGCATGCCTTAGTAATGAAAATTATATATGAATATACGACTATGACTTAAGATCCTGTCAGAAATCCTGACGAGTTAGCTTATATTATCCAGCTAGCCTCAGCAGTGAATATTTTTAACAAATATATGATTTTAAAATGAATGTTGTACAACTGCATGAATATGATTTGAGATCCTCTTATGTGTTAGCCCATACCTAGTCTCAGCAGGTAGTATTAGAAATCTGTTATTATAATTATCCAGCTAGCTAGCCTTAGCAACAAATATTTGATCAATGTATAAATATGAATTACGTTCCGGTCATAAATTGTTAGCTTATTAGCCAGGAAGCTAATCTTAGCAATGAATATTATATAAATATGACTTAAGATTCTCTCACAAATCCTGACATGCTAATTTATATTACCCAGCTAGCTAGCCTCAGCAATGACTATTATTTTTATTATAATATTATATATATATTAAGTAATATATATTATATGATATATAATATTATAAATAATGTTTTTAAAAAAAATCCAGTTAGAAATTCTGTTAGGATATCCCAGCTAACAATTTTTGTTTCCCAGAACATTCTGGGAAGGTTTGTATATGATTATAAAAATAAAACCTAAATAAAACCATTAGAAAACATTTTGTATAAGTTCTCTTTAGGTTGCTACAAAAACTTCCCTGCAACATTCTGGGAAGGTTAGTTTTTGGTTACAAAAAAAGTAAGAACCTACAGAGAACATTCCTAGAACATTATTATTTGGTTCCCTAGAAAATAACTAAACAGGAACCATATGCTAACGTTAGGGGAGCGTTCTGTGTTTGCTGGGATATTAGCTAGCTAGCCTTAGCAATGTATGTTAGATAACTTTATGAATAAGATCCTCTCAGAAACTGTTAGCTTATATTAGCCAGCTAGCTAGCATTAGTAGTGAATATTACCAAAATGTATTCATTTGATTTTAAAATTCTCTCAGAATTGCAGTTATGGTTAGCTTATATTAGCCAGCTAGTTATCTGAATACTTAAAAATCTGAATAATTATGACTTAACGGTCCTCTCTGAAATGCGGTTAGGTTGGCTCATGTTAGCTTCCTGGCTAATAAAATCTGTTTAAAAAAAACCCCAAAAACAATATTCCTATCTATGGTCTAAGGAACGCCAATTCAGAGCTGCTCACATTTTCATATACAGACTCAGAGTCTCTCCTTATGTCTCCTGTTATCTGCTAATAGATCCTACTGATGCAAACCTCTTAGAAAACATGCAAAAACATTCCCTGAGAGAGAAACAGATATAAATTGCAGTCATGAGAGCTTAGCTGAGATACAAAGAAGAGAGAATCTAGCTACCAAAACTATGACAATCATTCATGAGTTTAAAATACAAAACTTAAAAAGGTACTGGTGGAATGATATGATGATAACTCAATATCGAGGTTTTCAGTGTATTACGGTATCTGCTTTCAAACTTCATATTTTTTAAAGACGATGACAATAAATACCATAAAACACTGCAGTTTTAGTATTCCTCTATTGTTAGAGGAATACATCAGCATTTTTCGATTTTCAGCCTAATCGCGAAGGATGATTACCTTTGGAAAGAATGTCAATGTATTTCTCACAAAAGAACCCTGAAAAAGAACCAGGAAAAGAAATAAACTATTTACTTGAAACTCAGTAATAGTGTAAGTCTAAGGGCAGTTGTTGAATTCTGTTGATAAATGATCTTGCAAAACCTGTGTTTTTATGTTTCATTAATTCTTCAAAGTTATTGGTTGATTAAACTCAGATTCTATTTAATTCACCCTTTTAGAGATGGGAATACATTTGCAGAGGGTTAGGGTTGTTTACGCATTACTAATGTCAATGCTTTATTGAAATTCTTTAAGTTTTGCCTGATCATACATGGACGCCACATAAACTTTGAAAGTCTAAGTAACCAAAATGACTTTTTACAGAATTCAGTGTTGAGTACTTTAAGAGGAACACTCGTTTAGTATGACAATATATTAACATAATAATACTGTTTCTTCTAAGAATTTGAAGGGAAAGTGGGGTGAAATACTACATACCATCATACCATGCTATCTGAAGGCTAACAACACCCCAGTCGCCTTTTCACTCTGTATTTACATCATATTGCAAGTCACTACTTAGTTCTTGTAAGGTCTTATCCGACTGGATAAGGTCCAAGGTCTTATCAAACTGGACATATCAATAATAGAAATGTGATCATAAGCAGGAAGGGACCATTACTTTCATACTGTAAGGAGACTTAATAATGAGAACGCAACATACCTGAATAAGTTTTAGGTCCAATCAGGTCCTTGGCTCTTCAGGTTACCTGAGGAATACAGGTGAGTGAAGAGGTAGGTGAGGATGATGACTGATAATGAAGAAAGTTTATATTATCTCTTTCGATCTACGTCTCAAAAGTGGTGTCTCCTCCACCACAAGCTACTGGAATTAGCAGTGACTCTGTGCCACTGTTTTATTCTCCAACTCTGATCCCTCTTAAGGGAGGGAGGGTGCAGGTCAGCCTCTGAGAGGGAGGAGGGACTCAGCAGGGGTGCTGCGCATCATGGGAGGTAAACTGAACCCCCCCACCCCCACCCATGGGGCAGAGAAATCGCTGATACAGTAGACACAGTAGACACAAATAAAACATACAAACGAAGATGCACTACCTCATAGGTACCCATCTCTCTTAGGCCATTTTTGCCTGGTGGAAAAGGTCACAGGTTCCATCATGCATTCAATATCCTCACTAACTTACACATCGCTGGCTTTTACTGCGAGCATGGAAATACACACAGGGTCATTTTCCGGCCTCTCGTATCAAAACTGGGATAAATATGCATGTAATTAGCAGTTCAATTTCTTCATCGCTATGTATATACCAAGTGGTCATGTGGGTGTGTCAATCTGCCAAATAAACAATGCGTTCATTGTAAAAATAGCTAAGATCATTAATAAAACAAGAGTCCCAACTTTAAAAGGACACAAAGGCTGGAGGTACAATAGACTGGCTAACAATTGGAGAATGGACAAACAGACCATGAGCTATTCTCAGTTTTATATATAGTTAAGTTTTAAATCAAGTTTGATTTATTCTTACATACAATACATCCTATATATTTAAATACTGTATATGCACGTAATGTATACATATTATTTATACCACAGCACTGTTGTGTAGTGCAGGTAAATCACAGGTATATGTTAATGTACTTATTCTAGTACTTTATAAGTTCTATAGTAACAGCTTACACAGGGACTTGTATGGCTCACATACATTTTTATATGATGTGATTTTTATAAAACTAATTGCCCCCTTAAACTTAAAATCTGGTTGTCCCACCTTTAGCAGCAATAACTGCAACCAAACACTTCCGATAACGAGATCAGTCTGTGTGCTGTGGTGGAATTTTGGCCCACTCTTCTTTGCAGAACTGCTTTAATTCAGCCACACTGGAGGGTCTTCGAGCACGAACTTCCGATTTAGGGTCCTGTCACAGCATCTCAATTGGTTCAAGTCAGGACTTTGACTAGGGCACTCCAAAACTTTAATTTGCTTTTTCTGAGCCATTCAGAGGTGGACTTACTCCTATGCTTTGGTTCATGGTCTTGCTGCATAATCCAGTTGCGTTTGAGTTTCAACTTACGGACTGAAGGGCAGACATTCTCCTTTAGGATTTTCTAGTAGAGAGCAGAATTCATGTTTCCTTCAATTATTGCCCAGGCCCTGAAGCAGCAAAGCATCCCCACACCATCACACTTCCACCACCATGCTTGACCATAGGTATGATCTTTTTGGGGAATTTGGTGTTTGGTTTACGCCAGATGTAATGGGACCGCTGTTTTCCCAAACAGTCCACTTTCGACTCATCAGTCCACAGAACATTCTCCCAAAAATTTTGAGGATCAAGGTGTGTTTTAGCAAAATTCAGACAAGCCTGAATGTTCTTCTGGGTTAGCAGTGGTTTTCACCTCACCATTCTTCCATGATACCATTTTTCCCCAGTGTCTTTCTGATAGTGGAATCATAAACAGTGACTTTTATTGACACAAGAGAGGCCTGTAGTTCCTTCGATGTTGTCTTTGGCTCTTTTGTGATTTCCTGGATGAGTCATTGCTGTGCTTTTGGAGGAATTTTGGAAGGTCAGCCACTTCTGGAAAAGGTTCACTACTGTGTAGTTTTTCCATTTGGAGATAATGGCTCTCACTGTGGTTCTTTGGAGTCCCAGGCCCTTTGAAATAGTTTTGTAACCCTTCCCAGACTGATCCATTTCAAATCACCTTCTTCTTCATCATTTCTGGAATTTCTTTCAATTTTGGCATAGTGTGTTACAGGGTAAGACCTTTTAACCAACTTCATGCTGTTGAAAAAGTTCTATTTAAGTGTTGATTTGATTG
>JANDJT010000179.1:7961663-7974402 GCA_024331685.1 Stegophilus panzeri | reverse complement strand
ATGTGTCATGGCTCACACTATGTTCCTAAATTCTGTCATAATTGACAAGCTCAAGTTTTCTCATGCCTACTTGTGTGCTATATTGTGGCATGAGGAAACTTAATAAATGTGAAAGTGCAATAAAAATATGTTGTCATTAAAATCAATTAATAACCGGGATGAATAATCGAGATCTCAATATTGATCAAAATAATCGGGATTATCATTTTAGCCATAATCGTGCAGCCCTAGTTGAAAGTTTTACATAAAAACAGGGCTTTTATCAATTGATCTATTTGAAATTGATCTATTTCCAAACTTTTGACTAGCATATTTTTATACGAATTTTGGGATAACGTATTTAAAAATGCTGGATCAAAACACCAGATGAAAATAAAATATCTAAAATGCACATGGTGGTAGTGGTGGTGGGGGGGGGTGACAAAACAAAAAAAAACAAAAAAAAACAAACAAAAAAAAAAAAAAACCCTTATGCTCTCAATTGATAATTTTTTGAGTCGATAAGTTGACATATGCATAAACTACAATGGAAACACATTTAAAGAATGAATTCCTTATACAGTGCAATGGCAATGCGTTTTGCCTTGGGAGCTGGGGCACAGTGTGTCAGCATAACCGGACTAACCAGCCGTCCACTCTCATTGCACAGCATCTCAAATGTAGTTTTTGTCATTCTGAAATGCCTGAGCCAAAGTTTTTTTATCGCAATGATTTGGTATAATTACCTCCCAGAACTGCCTCACACAATTCCATTCCCAAATATCAGGCATCCGCCTCCGATCGCAAGGTTTGTGACACCGTTTCCCCTGAGCGCTCTGTAGCGAAAGTAATTTATTATGCTGGAAAAAAGAGCCACAGTGACTTCCTTGGTTGCAACTACTTCCGTTTGTATTAATACTTTGCGCCAGTTTCCCCAGAAGTGACCATTTTGTCCTCTTGAACACATTTGATGGCAACGGTGCTTTATTCGCAAATGCTTTAAGCAATATTCAAATTTTTCGCATAAGTTAAATTCGCAACTTGGAGGGAAACATGGCTATTGATTGTTGTGTGCAGTCATTTTTAACCTTTAACCTTTGTAAATCTATGCAGCCACATCACAGACACATCAAATCTCAATTTGATTCATTCACTTCTATAAATGAATAGGCACCTATTGTTTTGTCACTGTGAGCATTGCATTAGAAGGAAGTGATAACCCACTGTTCTCTTTTTCTTTACAGAAAAAGCAGTCTACTTACTATCAGGCAGCATTATTTAGCATATTATATAACATCTGATTTTCAAAAAGGGACATTTTACAAAAAGTAAAAAAAATTAAAATAAATAAAAAATGTGTCATTTAAAGAGTCTCTTACCAGAATTCACCATCGTCTCGCACAGTTACTCCCAGCTTCTCCCGTTCACTCTTACTGACCTTCTGCCATTCCTCTGAGCTAGACAGGAAGAGGAAAAAAAGCATTTTGCATTTAGTCTATTAGAAGTTCAGTAGGTTAATGTGTCAATATCCTTGATCTGTACTCCTTTTTCTATTACATACTGTACAAACCATTAGATGTTCTAATCATTAATATACACCCTATTCATTTTACCTTCTTTCTTATTCTACTCTTATTTCCTGTTTGTATACAAAGTATACTTGGTCAATAAACAAAACTAGAGGAAAAAGGGAAGTGTCTTCTGCCCTTTTTCCTGCAGGGGGCAGGCTTGCACCAACCTGTCACTCCAAGGCCCGTTCCACTCTTTCTCCCCCCAAGGGTTCCTCATGCGGATCATGGTGAGCTTCTCAGACTTGAAGAAGGCAAGCAGGCCGTGACCCAGACGCACCTTGTGCACATCGGTCACTGCGTACGCGTGACCTTTGACCAGACCGCAATCGAGCCGAGCCTCCATGTCGGCCTGAGAAGTCGCCTGGGAACATGCACAGATTACATTATTCGAAGTATAATTTTCTATAAGATTTTTTATTTATTTTTATAACTGATAAATTTAAGAGAGTTATATTGTTTGTAACTTCAAAACAGTACAGGTCACACATCACGGAAACGAGTATACTAATGAAGTCAACATCAGGTATTAGTCATTAAGAGATCATTTAACACTAACTAATATGAATCAAATAAGTAAGTCTGGTATTTCTTTTGCGCACAAGCATAAATATTAACACAAACTCTCTCAGTCGGCTACAGAAAACTCACCCTGATGGAGCAGCTGATGAGGCCTCCTCTGTGGTGGACTTTGAGGACGCGCTCAAACAGCTGGTTGCGTGCTTCTTCGTCCTGATTGAAGCGACCCTCCACCAGGTCAATGGGTTCTGAGATGCCTCCAGTAAAATCCACCAGCGCGTCGGCTGTGTTTCCACCATCCAGAGCCTCGTAGCAGCCATAAATCCTGGAGGGTCAGAAAGAGGCCAACATTAGTGGATGCTATCAAAGTCAAGTCCAATTTTGGTTGTTACTTCATCTATATACAGTACATCTGGGGAAAAAAAACATTATGCCTACAAGATCATCGTGCAAAATATAACGCAACTGTGTTTACTGACTGTTAGACTGCATTGTCAAGACAATGGCAAGTTAAATTAAATTAAATTATATAACAGCAAGTAATACAAGCTAAGTGAATGCAGTAGGAATCTCAAGTGCTATGCCACACACGTTACTATTGCCCTTTAATAAAATAACGGATTTCACTTGCTTGGCGTAGGCTTTTTCCACCAGCGCGCTCCAGAACTCATTGCTGTCGTTAGAATGGCAGTACATCAGATGGCCGTTGGTGGTGGGCAGCCGATCATCAATGACCACGTCCACCCACTCTCCAAAACGCCAAAACCGAAAGTGGAAGATCCCAACGTAATTCTCTGGCTTGTCCTTCTGCCATTCCTGGTCCTTCCAGTCTGGAATCACCTAAAGAGAAAAGCATATATATTCTTCATAAATAAGTTCTCACAGTTCTGTGCTTCATTTAGAGCAATGGATGACAACAGATACATACTGCTGTTATGAATGTCAGTAAAGAGGACACATTAATATGAATGCTAACAGTAGAACTCAACACAAAATGTATGATCATATTCTTCCTCCACACCTGACAGACTTCATTAGGTTCATGTTTACTCATTTACTCACACTTAAACCTCACTTGTAGGATAGATCATTGTTGTGGAACTCTCAATTGTCAAGAAGTGCCTAAGGGAGAACCGGTAAGCTGCTGCTTTGCACGTCATTAGCCTTCTGTTGCTTAGTGATGCAACACATCACAGACCAACCATGAAGGCACTATTCGCTCCTGTATTCCACTAGTGCAGATGAAACCGAATCAATGCAGTCCTCAGCAAAATTAGGCTTATTGCCCTCTGGGAGCAGACAGAGAGGATGGGGCGGGGTAGAAAAGTGTGGGACAGAAAGAGGAGGAAAAAGTAGAGTGCTCCCAGGCAGACACATTCACACACACACACACACTGCCACAGAGAAACTATTTCAGTCATGGGCTCGGAGAGTGTGATAGAGCTGGAGTTCACTGAGGACCTGCAGCTGACCGAGGTGATGCGGCTGAGGGTTCAGTCTCTGCAGCAGCGTGGGCAGAAGAGGCAAGACGGCGAGCGCTTGCTTCTGCCCCATGAGGCGGTGTACCGGCTGGACTTCACCGACCAGGAACTGACCTTTTCTCACTGGAACGTGACCCTGACTGGGACAGGCCGTCTTTCAGTTACAGGTATCTCACAGCTATGGACACCCGACCTCACCAATCTGATGACGCGCCAGCTGCTAGAGCCCACGGGCCAGTTTTGGAGGACGGCTGGTGACCCAGACGACGTGCCCATTAAATGCCTGGAGGCTGACATCCAGGAGTTTGGAGAGAGGATCGCTGAGCTGGCCAAGGTCAGAAAGGTCATGTACTTCCTGTTCGCCTTCAAGGAGGGAGTGGAGAAGGACGGTGTAAAGTGCTCGGTGGTGTTCAAGAGGAGCGCCTAGGCCGGGTTATGAGTTTGGAAGAATGGAAAGCCTTCTATGTAATATTTTTCTGAAACATACTAATGCTTAAGTTCCCTAATTAGCGTTTCTCCCCTTTTATATCTGTCAATTAGAGAATGAGTTAATAGTGAATGTGTTTGTTGTAAGAGTTTAAAATCAGACTAAGTTAATGTTGAATTAACGTGATGTGTACACATAGATATATACACACTCTACGTCCAAACTGCTGCTTTAATTATAATTATTTGTGTGTGAAAAGTATATATTAGTTCCTTAAATGCTTATTGAGATTACAGAGCATTCAATATAATGGAGTTATGGAGCATTTTAACAAACCCTGTACTGTAATACTTCTCTTATTATACTATAGACTGTGTTGACAGAGAAATACATTAGCTTATATTACCACTACCTCCAATGTTCTGCTTAAATTGTGATTCATTTTATGAAAAGCTCAAAATATAAACACATGTAAAACTTAATAACACAGCGTCCGATCAATTAAAATATTTTTGTCATCAACATATGTCTCAGTGTCTCTCTCTTAATTAGAGAGAGTGTGTGTGTGTGTGTGTGTGTGTGTGTGTGTGTGTGTGTGTGTGTAGAAACCCAATCAGACCGTCAGTTGTTCACTCACTTCAAGGTCAGTCCTATCAGACAGTAGGTCACTGTACACTTTAATCAATATTACAGCTCATCATCATCATCATCATCATCATGTCCTGCCTGAGGCAGACAGTGTGGACAAACATCACAGATTTCATCAATCTATACATGACATTCAAAAGCAGGGACAAGACAGTCAAAGGATTTTGGTGTAATTATAGGCAGTATTATACATTATACCCAGTATTATATATTATACTCTTACTGAGATCCAAGCACATCTGACTGTTTAGGACAATATATTACATATTACACATTTAACATGAAAGACAGAACATGAGCATTAATATAAACCTAACACAATCACTTCTCATTCACAGAGACTTATGTGGCACATCCACCGTATGATCCAAATCTAATAATAAACACAGCCAATCAATTTCACTGTACGAAGACCGTTAAAATGACTTCTTTTGCTCCCTGACATTTGAATTAAAATCTTGGGCTTTGGTCACCCGTCTCCTTTAATTCTTTTCAGTCTCTCCTTATAAGTATGAGCATCAAAAGAATTTTCTAAAATCAAGTCAACATTAGCAGTGTTTCTGTGACTGGCAGTTTGTTATGAGGTTCCACCATTTTGAGAGGTATACCAATGATGATAAACAGAAGCTGCACTGTGCAATAAACGTTGAGATGGGGTTTTTTTCCTGTGCAAAACTGATGTTGGTTGAGGAGACCTGGTAAGCACTCAGCGTCCATTTCATCCCAAAAGGTGGATTTGAGGCCAAGGCTGTGCAGAATACTCAAGTACTTGAACACCAACTTTGGCAAACCATGTCTTCATGGACCTTGCTTTGTGCACAGAGGCAGTGTCATGCTGAAACAGATTTGGGCCTCTCAGTTCCAGTAAAGAGAAATCCTTAAAGCTAAAGCATACAAAGACATCCTATGCAACTGTGGCAACAGTTTGGGGGAGGCTCACACATGGGTGTGATGGTCAGGTGTCCACATACTTTTGGCCATAATGTATGCATATAAAATACATTTAAAGCAGCCAAAGCTCACTGCAATAAGTTTGTAGTCAGATTTTAAATGATAAGGAAAATTAGAGCGAAGCCACACCCCCTTCACAGAGACTAAGAGGCACAGAATAAACACCTCCTTCACTGGGACTGACAAGCACTTAAGCCACAACTCCTTATGACCTGACACCCACAGAACCAGGCCTGACAGCCTCCTTCACTTCGACTGAGATTTAGACCATATACTTCCTGACAAATATAAAAAGGGAAGACAACAAATAAGTATCAAGAAGATAACAGAAAACCCCGAGGACCACCTGCATATATGCCTGTGTGTGTGTGTGTAAGCAGAGGAAAGCATAACAATAATGACTGGCTCCTCAGGGAGAGAATGAGATGAATGTGTACAGATGTGCTAGAGAGACGACAGTAATGAGACCTCAGGAGGGAATGAGGTACAAACCAGGGAGAGAGAAACCCCACAATGGAACTAAGAAGGAGCCGAGAGATTAGAGAAGTAAAGGGGGAAAAATAAATAAATCCACCAGAGGTGAGACATTTCAGGAGTTGCACTCACACAACACTCTATAACACGCCTTCATATAAAGCTGCACAGAAAATGCATTTGGATTCTATGTACAGCGAAAAGCCATGAGAATGCACATTAACCTCAGTGTCTCAAATTAACCAGTCACTGAGCAGATCACTCATTAAACACATCTTTTACCTGTATAGAAATATTGGTGCATTTTTTGGAGGACAACTGTGTAAACCAAGGAATGAACACTGTAAAACTTTGCATTACTCTGGCCCATGTTTAGAAGAACTCAACAGCCTTAAATTAATATATTTTAGAGGTTTTCCAGAGACGTTTGATCCAAGGGTTGAATGTATTAGAGATAGAATAAAAATTTTTTTTTTTTTTTTGAAACACCACCACTTTCAAAAAAAAAAAAAAAAAAAAAAAAATGAGCAGTGAACAGAGAAACAACAAGAAAGCTAAAGTTGGTCAATAACTGCTTAGCGTACACACAGTTGCCAACAGGAAACCTTTTGAATCCGTTTCCTACAGGAAATGACATGGTATGCAACGTGTCTCTTCCTGGCACTGTGCCCAAAACCTGTCACTCATAATTAGGCCAAAGCGTGTTAGATACAACTTCATGCACACAACAAATCAACAGTGAGGAACGATCCCCCCCAGTAGACAAAGGGCCCTAGGGGGACCCAGTGTATCCCACTAATTTACTTTTCCAGATGCTGTCTGAATCTCCATACTCGATAAACAAGTGCCTTTTTCTAGCATTTCCAGCCCTACACAAGAATCCAGTCATTTCTATAGCATGCACCAGAAAATAAAATGTGCAGAGATTCATAACTAGCACATTCTTGAGATGCAAACTTGCTTAACAGCGATTTACTATCAGTGGCTAGTGAGATTTGGATCAACAGCTCGAGTGTCGAGCTGAACTAAATATACTGACCAAGTAAGTAAGTAAGTGATTTCCACTACAAAATACAAACACCAACTATACAGAGGACCACATCCAGAACGCTCTCCAAAATTCACACCACTGAAGTCTCTACCTCCAGGTCAGAGAGCTGTCCATCCAAATCTCACTAGCCAATGAGATTAAATCGGCATTAGGCCTGCCCACATGAGCGGTTTGTGAATGGTGAAGACATGAATGGTGAACACAAACTTGGAGCGTGAACTGAAAACTCTGGTAGAGCATTCATAAACTACGATTAGAAAAAGGAGGCTTAAAGAACTGTTTTGAAACTGTTTTTTTAATAAAAAAAATAAAAATAAAAAAAAGAATACCGTTTATTTGAAGACCACATTACATTTTTGCAACCGAGTTCACTGTTTTCAGTTTAAGAGTGTTTTTCTTCTTTCTCATTGTATATTTTTGTTTGTTTCTTGAGAAATTACATTCAATACTTTTGGCACAAATTTAATTCTATAGTTTCACCATTGTCTGTTCAACCACATGAATGTACAGTGACTATTTTCCTTTAAAAGAAATTTGATCATTGGAATTGACTAACTAGTATCTGACTTGGTAAGAGAAAAATTTTAATTCCAGACTTAGTGTATATAACTGTGTGACAGGATTTTTTTTTATTTATTTTTTTTTTTTTTTTTATATTTGTCAGTGAATAATGCATCTTTCTTTCGTTAGTATACTCATTTTACATCACTATATTTCATTTAAAGAGACATGCATTATTGAATGAAAGAAGGTGAAGAAAAGATCTATACTTACTTTAAAAATTATATGTACTTTACTTCATTTAAAAATGATTATGTCCTTTAAATGAATATTTTTACCAGACACTGTGTCCGGCAAGATCGTAATTTTATTTATTAATTTATTTATTTTTTTATAAACGGTATTTACCAGTTAACAGAAATCCTCATTTATTTAACATTTATGGAAGGAGTCTCCAGTACTTTGTACCAGTCATCTCAGAAATGTTTGTGCTTTCCAGTTCCTCTCATTCTAATGCATTATACATTCGTGTCGGTGCTCTGTAACAGTCAGCAGTAAATCTGTAACTTTCAAACAGAAACTGTTCCACCAACAGAGAGCATTTGGGACTGACTGCTTTGGGCGTTGCGGTTTCTCTGTAAGGTGACAAGTTGCGTTTTCTGTCTTATCAACTTCAACAGAGAGGTGAAAGAAAGAAAGAAAAAAAGCGAGGCGCATGAAGGAACGACTGTCAAAACTGTTTTCAATTAACAAGCTATTTATTTAGTGCACACCAGGTCTGAAAATCATTAGAGTTAAACCATTACAGAAATATATAACATCTGTAGCAAACATGTCAGTGAAGAGATTTTTATTTTTATTTTTACAGATACCCCAAACTGTTTTTAAAACACCAGTTTACGTCACTGAGGCGATTTAAATGCTTGTAACTAAACACAAAGCCAGTGCCTGGAAACAGCCATGGTCGAGTCAGGGTTCAGGATGTTTAATTCATATTACACTGAGATAGAGGAGCACATGAGTATTAATGTAGAGAGCAAATGAGGCCCCTGGAGGGGCAATGACACAGAGTTTAGTGCCACTTTATCTGGCTCATCAGTAATGCAGCATAAACAAGAAAAGGAAAGCAACATACGGCACACTACACTGGGTGTTGCCTTCTCAAAAAATGGGAACAAAATAGGCATGTAAAGAAAGCACAGGCTTCATATTTTATTATATATTTTTTTTATAATATATATTACACACACACACACACACACACACACACACACACACACACACACACAGAGTAAAAGAGGAGTATCAATGTAAGAACTCCTCAGCAACAACTATAATTAGGGAAAATGCTAACTGCATAATAAATCAATTAATAAATATCACAGGTGGTGTTATTTGTACACAATAATTTTGACCTGTCAACTAGATTCTGTACAGCTGCAAAAAAAAAAAAAAACAGGGTAATTTACAAAAAAAAATATATGCTTTATAACCTACTACTTCATGTCTGCTGTTAGGCCACTGTAAAATAAAGAAAGAAAAAATGGCCCCCACCATGCATTGCAGTTAAATCTACCGAGAAGGGAATTAGTAGCTAATCCTGGTTGCTTGACTTTAAGCCCTTTCGCTATCATACATATATTGATCAAATTGGCATACTCATACTGGTGACTCAGTAGATCCTGGTTTGGTATGTACTTTGTAACTTTACTGTGTACTCTGTTAGTAACTGCCCAATCTATCCACTAACCAAACACATGCCATGACAGGACTTGAGTTCTCACACCCCCCCAACTACCTCATTAGAGGACAAACATGAAGATAAAGACAGGACATGAAGACAGACATGAGGACACTCACTTTGTTCCACAGGGCCTCTCTGGAAGCAAGGCTCGAACAGGCTGCTACAAACCAGCAGTTTCCCAGTTGCCCCTGTTGCAGGTCATGAGCGCTGATGCCATTGACAAAAAGGTGTGGGTCATCACAGAGTTCCTGAAAAGAGAAGGAGAGTGAAACGACTGGTTAAATACCTAGAGTATAATTCATTTTCCTTCCGCTATTCCTGCTGGGGGTCACGGTGGCAACAGACTGACTTCATCCCCAGCCAGCAACTCACCCTAGGGGGATCCCCAGACATTCCCAATCCAAGTGGGAGACCTTTCCAGCAGGCCCTGAGTCTATCCTGGGGTCTACAGCTAAACCATGAGCCTTAAAACAGAGCTAGTAATTGTTTAAACAAATCAATTTAACGGGTAACACCTGGGCAATAAGAAACACCCGTCAGTCACATGTTCCAATATTTCTGATCACTTGAAAATTGGGTGGGTTCAAACTTTCAAAGTTATTTACATCTAGATGTGTTAAACATCAGGAAATGAAAGCTGAAATTCTGATCCACCATCTCAAACCCAAATGCCTTCAGTGTATAACAAAAACAAATGAACTGGCCTTGCCATTCCAATACGCTCGGAAGGGACTGTATATACAATATCATCACAATAAAGACACATGCACAGCTGTCCTCAGAGTGACACTAGCCAATCGTGGGCATCTGTGAGCTTATGTATGTAGAAGAGGGAAAGCAGTGCTTTCCTCAGAGTGTGTTAAACTGTCCTGTGATGTAGTATGAACAGCAGAAAAGAAGTAGTGGCTTCACATGTATAGGAGGAAGCACATGCTAGCTTTCACCCTCCCTGGTTGGTAGCTGTTGTGTGATAGGGGAGAGCGGACTAGTGGTTGGGGAACGGGGTACGATGATGGTGCAAATGCGTTGCTTAAACTTTATTAGTATGATCTAGCTTCAACAAATCTTGCCATATCGATACATATGACGTATATGACAGTTACACTAGAGATTATTGAAATAACATACTACATACATGATTGGGGGTTCAAAGCCTGCCTCCGCCCTGTGTGTGCGGAGCTTGCATGTTCTCCCTGAGCTTCAGGGGTTTCCTCTAGTTACTCCAGCTTCCTCTCACAGTCCAAAGACATGTGTTGACAAAATATTATACTTAGTCATTTATTTATTGAGGAAAATGATCCAATATTACAAATCAGTGAGTCGCAAAAGTATGTGAACCTTTGTTTTCTGAATCTGGTGTGACCCCGTGTGCAGAAATAACTGCTAATAAACGTTTCCAGTAGCTGTCCTGACCTTAATCCAATAGAAAATGTGGTGGAAGGACATGAAGCAAGCAGTTCACGTGAGGAAACCCACCAAGCTGTTCTGTACTGAGGCACAGGCTAAAATTCTGCTAAGCCGATGTGCTTAGATCAGTCCTGCACATCGGTTTGGAGGAATTTTAGCCCGTTGTTAGGGTTTCCTGCTTGCTTCAGGTCCTTCCACAACATTTCTATTGGATTAAAAGTCAGGACTTTGACTTGGCCATTCCAAAACATTAATTTTATTCTTCCTTAGCCATTCTTTGGTAGAACAACTAGTGTGCTTAGGGTCTTGCTGCATGACCCACTTTCTCTTGAGATTCAGTTCACATTCAGATGTCCTGACATTTTCCTTTAGTATTCACTGGTATAATTCAGAATTCATTGTTCCATCAATCATGGCAAGCTGTCCTGGCCCAGATGCTCAAACAATGATACTAAAACTACCATGTTATAAGGTTCTTATGCTGGAATGCAGTGTTTTCCTTTCGCCAAACATAATTCTTCTCATTTAAACCAAAAAGTTATATTTTAGTCTCATCCGTGCACAAAACATTTTTCTAATAGCCTTCTAAGCCAGAAGTCCACGTGATCTTTAGCAAACTGCAGAGGGGCAGCAGTGTTCTTTTTGGAAAGCAGTGGCTTTCTCCTTGCAACCCTGCCATGTTCACCATATTTATTCAGTGTTCTCCTGATAGTGGCCTCATGAACATTAACCAGTGCAACAGAGGCCTTTAGTTGCATAGAAGGTACCCTGGGTTCCTTTGTGACCTCACAGATTATTACACGTCTTGCTCTTGGAGTGATCTTTGTTGGTCGACCACTCCTGTAGAGGGAAACAATGGCCTTGAATTTCCTCCATTTGTCCATCTGTCTGACTGTAGATTGGTGGAGTCCAATCTCTTTAGATGTGGTTTTGTAACCTTTTCCAGCCTGATTTGCATCAACAACTCTTACTGAGGTCCTCATAAATCTCCTTTGTTTGCCATGACACACTTCCACTGTTTTAATTTGGTGTTAATTTGAAGTTGTTTTAATTTGGTGGCTCTCATCCACCATCTCTAGTAAAAGCACTGTAGAACACTTAGTCAGTTATTTGCTCTTTTTGTGGGTCTGAGGAACACCACTTTAAACAACACAGACAGGAAAGGGAACTTCAATACTAATAACTACACACAATTTCCTCACTAAAAACATGTTTACATGTTACAGTAATACATCGAGTCTTTTGCTCTAATATTAAACACATACAGCTAAACATGCAGTATTTTTTCAAATATATTATTTTGCTAACCAAAACAAAACTATGCAATTTTGACATGACAAAGGAACTGAAAATCAGCACACGCCTGCAGACGACCATGAACTATAAATCCTGGAACATACTACCTCTTGTGACTGCATAAGTTAAACAGTGAGGGGTGTACTCCATGTTGTAATACTGTATCTTTGCGCAAACAAAACCTCACCCACACGTGAAACCATCTCCACCCATAACATCATTTCAACCAACCTGTCTTGATTTACAAACAGTTATTTGTTCCCTCCACCCGATCACATTATAAAGCCTCTCCAACTGTACAATTGCCACACAAACCTCAAAACAATTATATATAAAATAAATAAATAAATTTTTAAAAAACATTTAAAAAAAGGTACACACAGCCTAATGCACAGACATTACTTTCAGTTCTGCATTCTTAACTGTGGGTTTTATTAATATTTAATGCTGGGATGTAATGGGGAAATGTACAATCGATTTTGCAGAGCCACAGTAATGGCCTCAGCTGTATTTTATCCAGATTGTATCTGATAGTAAGCTCTCAATGATCAACATGATCATTGATCAATATAGCCGCTGTTGTAAAGGGGTCAAATATGCAAAAGATGCTGGAAAGGCAAAGCATGTGCAGGACCTGGAGGATTTTTCTGAAGAACAGTGGGCAGTTTAACTGCTCAGGACAAACAAGGGACT
>JANDJT010000179.1:7945881-7961601 GCA_024331685.1 Stegophilus panzeri | reverse complement strand
AAAAAATTAAAAAAAAAAAAAAAAAAAAAAAAAAAAAAAAAACCTAAATGCAGTTTCTAATGATCCCTCTCATCAAGTTAAAATTATTACCATTTTGCAGATTCTGCAAGGCTTATGTAAACTTATGACCTCAACTGTAAATAATAATAAGAACTAACTGCTTCACAGACATTCCACAGCATTAAAGGTAACTACAAACAGATAAAAATTATGATGAGTTTTTTTAATTAAAAAAAAAAAAAAAAAAAAAAATGTTAGCATTGGGAAATTGCTGTGATATAAGAGGAATAAAACACCACACCACCTCATCGTTGATTATTTTACTATAAAAGTATGCCCAGTCACATTTTATTCCTTATATATTCAATTAATCATGTTATGTATTTACTGTTGGTTGGCTAGAAGCACACTGACTTGAGGTTACTGCTTGAGAGTTGCTCTTGAGTGAATATCTTAGTAAATATTTATTTTGGAAGCCATTTATTTTAATGGCTTTACAAGCTGACTTTTTAAACCAAGCCAGGACACAAGCTCTATTTTAGTTTATCCAAATGTTTGACACATGCACAGATGTACATGTTCCACATGGGCGAAGAACCTGATTACTGGACTAAAATCCAGGTATTAGATTTCTTGATATCAGATAACAGCAGTAACTTGACACAAGTTATTACAGAATACTGTTTACATGAGCACTTGAATAATCTTAAAACCAGTATAGAAAAGGTCAATAAATTGATAATGATCAAAAAATGATGTATTGTGCAGTTCTAGTCTGTGAACCTCTAGTATTTGTTTCCTCTTGTTTCAGTCTCCTGTAGTACTACAAGGACACTACGACTGACAGCACTGGTCTTTAAACACTGGCAAATAAAAATTACTTCATCGTTTATTTACACATTCGGTATCACAATCTGGTATTGCCGTGATTTAGTCCTGTGTACTCCGTTTCTATTTCTTTACAACATGTAAAGTATTCTGCATTCATTTCCAATACAAACACTATACACATGTTCCTCTCCATAGGATTAGCTCATTTATCATTTGCTTGAGTCTTAATTAACAAGTGCTCTGCTGCAGGTAATGATGTAATGTGCATTGAAAGAATCACATCCACAATAGATTTTCTGGTTTGGAATGGTTAGGAGAAAAATCTAATGTAGATGATTAGATTTGTTAAGATATTTGTTTGATGGGCAACGTTATTTTCCTTAATTTTGCACTAAAAGTATAAGGCGAACGAAGCTGTAACAATTAATGGAAGTCTATCTGACGTAAAATCTTTTTAGAAATACAACAAATCTTCTTACTTGCTTCAAATGACAAATTTTATACTTTATAACCTCATTTTCAAAATAGCACAGATTTTAATCCATATATAAACAATTAAGATTAAAGTGAAAATTTTTGGGAGGCGGGGCCTATGGGGCACATTGTAAAAACATATGTTTGTCTTGAAAAGGAAACAAAACTAAAGATGCAAAACATCAGATAGCAAACATATCTTGCCTGACTGACTCGTTTTGAAGTGAAGGTTGTGTACATTTGATTTTTCACCAAACTATCCCTTTAAAATAACCCTCGTTTCATCGCTTCTTCAGTTCCTCACCTTGGGCCTCTTCCATGTTACTCTGCCGAAGTGGTTGCCTTGGAAGAATAGCGAACGGTCCTCAGCAGGGAAGAGTGGGTCTTCAAACAACCTCCCGTTCTGCTGGCATTGTTTCCTCAGAGCAGCAAACTGTTGGTCCTCGAAGGGAATGACTGAGGAGAACATAGTGAGCCTGTAACAACAACAGAGTAGAGAATGAAGAGGAGGAAGGTGAGGTGTAAAACCGACTGCACATATCTTGTGGACTGGAAAAACCAGAGGCTGAATTGTGGCAAACAATCACAATAGGCATTTTGGTCAAAATCTGTTTGTTCTGTTTTTTTCTGGCATATAAACCAAAAATATATTTCATCAAAATTATGTTAAAAAAAATGTCCATGTACTTTCGTGTTGGCTACCATGTTGTGTAAGGAGCCAGTTTAATGAACACGGTGGTAAAAACTGTCATTCTGCCAAAAGATATCTAAAACCTTGCTAGTTAAGTTGTTGGATGGCTACAATGCTGTAGCAAAATGGACATAATCCTGATCAGTTCAGTTTGTAATCAAATACCAGCTGTCTACATGTCATGATACTCTTGTGCCTCATTCAGTTTGAACTCTTTAATTGCAAGGTTATCCTTTTTTTTTTTTTTTTTTTTTTTTTTCCCCCCCTCACTTTTGGCGGTAACCAGATTTTAAAATGCTATAACTACACTTCTGGTTGGGATAAATGCAAATATTTCAGTTTAGGAAATAATGTGGTTATCAGTCAAATATGTCAGAATTTCAGCAACATTTTTTTCCAGACTGCCACACACATGTTCTTATTCTGTTTCAGCTCCTAACACTCCTGATCCAACAAAGGCTGGAGAACAGTTGAAGCAAAAAAAGTTATATCCCTAACACTTGAAGACTTTTTCCCAAGACACGCGACACATTATTTCCTTGTTTAAGAAAATTATGAAAACTGAAATTTCGCATTTATGTGCTTAAAAGATAAACACTTTGTTTACAAGGTCTCCGTGATCTTCTGTGAAAATAAAGCTATGGTTTTAGAATTCTTTGGCCTCTGCTGTAGGGCAACAGTTCCCATCTGTTTTTGTTCAAGCACAAGCGAATTAGTTTTTAGGTAGTGATAAAATGCATACAGCTCCACACCAGCCATCTCCAGTGTTTCCTCTATAGCACTGCAGCTCTCAAAGGGTTTGAACGAGTAAAACATACTGCTGCATGCACCAACAACACATATAGTACAGAATTGAGAAGACAAAGCTGAAAGAGATAACAGATAACCGAGGAGGAGTTCCAAATGGCGTGGCTGTTGAAGGTTTCGCTAATCCTGAATGCCACAACAGTCTCTGGCTGGTCGTAGTTTAGCATACTTTAGGAGAAAGCACAGGTCTACAAATTCAGACCATCCTGAATTTGTAGCTGTTCTGAGACAAGAGGAGACCTACACTCTTGGAAGAAATGGTTGCCCTAGGATCCTTTGGATAATTAAGTGACAGGGACATACAGGGGTCTCCCAAAGAGACAAACCAAAGAACACTTATGGGTTCTAGATTGAACCTTTTTCATAAGTGTGGAGATAATATCTTGGAATTGAAACTTGGAGGAAACTGTTTTTAAAAAAATTGAGAGAGAGAGAGAGAGAGAGAGAAAAACAGCAAATGAAGGACAACTGTTGAACTCCAAGGCCAATGGACTGGCCGTAAATCCTGCGGTTTTACTGTTGTGGGTTTAATGCTTTCTAGTTTGTTTTTTTATGTTGCCACTCATTTTTTACGTGGTTAGGTCGAGTAAGTTAAGAATAGAGTTATGAGACACTATGTAATAATCGAAACTGAAGCCCTACACAGGACACTTCCTGTGTTTTGTGTGTAGCACTGTAGGCTTTTGTATTATCCATACAGTACAAAGCAGTAAGCAATCATGCGGGGGAAAAGTCATGATAATGACTCACTCACTTATTTCCTCAAATTGCCCAAATGCCGAAGACATAAAATTACTATAAGACTGAAAAATCAGTTCAGTTGCCCAGAGTAAAAAAAAAAAAAAAGTCACCAATGATCATGTCACTCAAATGCACAGTAGACCACTCCTTTTTTGTTAGCTCAGACACGCTGCTTTTCAGTTCTCAACTGCTGAAGTGGACTTGCAAAACCTGAACAAAGGGGAGGGTTCTGCTCACAGCTATGGAAAAGCAAACACAGGCCTGTTGTCTGGGAGATTAGTCAGATGATGATGATAACTGGGGGGATCCATCATTCAGCTAACCCTGCTTATGGACTCGATAAGCACACTGAAAGAAGCAGAGACTGCCAGAGATGCATTAAGTATGTAGATGGTCTGTAGGAGATTACGTAACTGGTTTATCTGAGATGTTTCCCAGCTGCCCGTAATCAGGTAGAACCACAAGATGCAGTATAATTGTTGTGGTGTGTTAGTGGGTTAATGGAAGAATGCATCCATGTTTCAAAACAAAAGTTTTACGCTTGCTGTAGGTGGACTCCCTCTACTTGTAGGGTTATTTACACTGGACATCTTCACATCTTCCCACTCTAACATGCTTGAGTCAACTTGTTGGCTTGTTCTCAAGGCGGTTATTTAACTGCAATTGTTGTGTTTGAGCAGGTAAATACAATGCAGTGCAATGAAACTAATGGAGCAGGGTTGGGAAACACTGCAGTAAATAATTTCAGACAAACCTGCCTAACCCGTTATGTAACCTGTACAGATTGGTGATCCAGTCCAATCCATTAGAACATTCAGAGGAAGTCCTGTTCGGCTGACGTACTTATATTTACGCGTGAATGTTACGCTTTTCAAGCAATTTTATGTGCGGTGCTGATTTGCAGAAAGTACACATAATTAGACCCAAAACAGAAGAGGATTTCTATCATATTTTATTTAACTCTAGTCTAGCTCCCAGCAAACATCAGCCAGGAAATAAGCACTGTTAAAGGCAGGTTACCTGGCCAGGTGTGTTAGGAACAGGAAGTGGATTGAATCTCTGAGTGCTGGGTTTAAAATACTGCAGTAAATATCCATATGATGTTCAGATGTAGGCTACTCAAGGATTAAAGAAACCAGTTTAATGACAAGGTATGCAGAAACAAGCAGAAACAAGCATTGACAACTTGTTGGTAGGAAACAAACATTATCCATAAACACCAAATCAAGCCCATAGTTGAAACTGCTTGAATCAGAGGAATCAAAAGTTTTGCTACATCATTATAAGATAAATGAACTGAAAACACAAGTTTAATTCTGCATGTACAACTTGTACATGTAAATTGTAAACACTTCAAGAATTAATATGGATAAAGACCGCGCGCAGACACAGTTTCACAGCTTGTCAGCCAAAAAAGCTTATAAGAAGTTTTCACTCTGTTTTAGTTTACCTGTAACGTGTCCTCCCGTCCCTAATGAGCCTCGTCTCTCCCCGAGGGACTTCACGGCACACTCTGGAGCACAACAGTTCGTTTGGTTTGTTTGTGATGATTATTATCCTCCTCCTCCTCCTCCTCCTCCCACCTTTCAGAAGGGAGGGGCTATTTTGTGGGGAAGCCGCTCTCCGTCCAAAACGACACTCATGCTGTCTGTATCTGTGATTGGTCGCAACGTTCCCGCGCTGAAATGGTCTTTAATCTGATTGGTCAAAACAGTTAGCTCTGTAAACTTTTATCATATTCTGAGATTTCAAGAAAGTGGTCCTCTTTTCTTAGTATAACTGTTTATATTTACGTTTTTGGTGGTCATTTTCAGACCTCAGTAAACTTAACCAAGTCGATCTACACTATCTGGCCAAAAGTTTGTGGACACTTCATTGTCACACTGTATTTGTACTGTATGTGCTTGTTGAACATCCCATTCCAGATTTAGTCCCTTCTTTGAACCTCCACTCATCTGGGAAGGCTTTACATTAGATTTTGGAACATGGCTGTGGGGATTTGTGCTCATTTAGCCACAAGTGCATTAGTGAGGCCCGGCACTGATGTCAGGGCTCTGTTATGGGGAGTTAGCTGGGCTGTTATCCAGGGCTGAGCCCATCAAAAATTATTTAAAAAAATATACTTCTAAATAGTTTCCATGCATTTTTTTTCTTGCATGTGAGGGCTAATTGCTTTAAAAATGTGAAAATTTATCATAAGACTTGCCTCGGGTGTTATCACTGATTGCAGGACTACCAGACCGATAAAATATAAAACTTTTTGGCTATCTAACATGAGAGGCTAGTTTGGTGAGGCTAGCCAAGGGGAGGCACAATAAAGCTATCAATGTATGGGTTTATCTGCTAAAGTGCCATGCAGAGTACGTTAGTTGTCCTTATGCTCTGCTCATATCATGTTCACGTAACTTGGAACCAATATAGACATTTACACACCTTGTTTTCCTGCTCAGCATAAGAAGATGTTTGTGATTCAGTTTCAACCCCTTTACTGGTGAAAAATTGGCATATATAAATTTTTCCCCTCATGCTAACTGACTGTGTAAGCTAGCGTTTGGCAGAATTGAGACCTATCAGCCAATAAGACACAAGTATTTCCACATTTTTTCCTGTAAACCCTGTATGATTGGTCTCGCCTCCATTCAATGAAGATAAAATACAATACTCCGTTCACTGAAGATACAAAATTACCACACTGCCATCTTCTTTGATTGACGTTCAGTTACGTAATGACAAACTGCTCCAAGTCGAGAATTATTCAGGACTAAAGAAAAATTCACTCAGTTTCTACGAAAACCAAACTTACCAATTAATGTCTTCATGGACCTCACATTGTGCACAGGGGCATTGTTATGCTAGAACAGGTTTGGGCCTCTTAGTTCTAGTGAAGCATACAAAGACATCCTATACAATTGTGTGCTTCCAATTTTGTGGTAACAGTTTGAAGGTCCATATATGGGTGTGACAAACAAACAGGTGTCCACAGACGTTTGGCCATATAATGTATTTATTTGTCTTCTAGCGATGGTGCCTCAAATGCTGGTGTTGTCCTACCTCATTAAACTGTTCTCTCATATTAGTATCTCACATATCATGCAGTTATAGGTATGCATAAAACAACACCACAAGTATTTCGTTCTATTTTGACATCTTTATAGTGTGACCTTATCAGAAAATGCCTTGACAGAAGACTGCTTGATATGCTATCTTACAATCAGAAAATTCCTTGCCAGAAGACTGCTTGATATGCTATCTTACAATCAGAAAATGCCTCCAGAGAAGACTATAGGTAGCATATTTTGATACATTATCTTATCGTCAGAAAATGCCTACAGCATTAAAATGCATGAAGCATGAATTTATGGGTGTGTGTGAAAGAGAAGTGTGATAGGTATCAGAAAAGATAGGTATCAGTGAAAAGTATCAGTGAAAAATCTCAGTACCATACTGACAGCAAACCTTAGCCACTTAGCTAACATTCAACAATAAATAGTCAGACGGAAGATAGTTATCAATCACTGAGTTTTCAATCACTGTTTATTTATCAAGCATCAGTCATATAAGTCATATCAGTCATATAACTTTTACATACTTTTTCATGAACGCTAGACTGACGAATGTCTTACTTTCAGGTCAGAACTAGATAATTAAAACGAGGTAAAAACAAACTACCAATTGCCGATAACAACCAAACTATCAGCAATGATACTGTATAGCAGAAGTGTCCACTGTTATTCGCAAAGGGCTGGTGTGACTAAATTTTTTCATTCCAGCCAATCAGGAGCCACACCTGACTGGCTCCAGATTGGTTGGAATGAAAACCTGCAGCCACAATGGTGACCTAATGATTTATCTTACAACCCCATTCCGAAAAAAATTGGGACAGTATGGAAAATGCAAAAAAACAAAAAAAAACAAAAAGAGTCATATGAAAATTCTATTCACCCTGTACTATATTGAAAACACATTATTAACTTTTTTTTTTTTTTTTACATATTTAATGTATTTTTGAAAATTTACACTCATTTTGATGACTGCAAAACACTCCAAAAAAGTTGGGACAGTCGACTGTTTACCACTGTGTAACATCACTTTTTCTTTTAATAACACTTATTAAGCGTTTGGGTGCTGAGTGAAGACACCAGTTGGTTAAGTTTAGCAAGCGGAATTTTCCCACATTCATCCATTATGCAGTTCTTCAGCTGCGCAACTGTACAGGGCCTTTGTTGCCTTATTTTGTGCTTCATAATGTGCCACATATTCTCAATCAGAGACCGGTCAGGATTGCAGGCAGGCCATGCTAGCTCCCTCACTCTCTGCTTATGTAACCATGGGCTTGTAATCCGGGCAGAATGTGGTTTGGCGTTGTCCTGCTGTGGATGGCAGCATATGTTGCTCCAAAATGTGTACATATCTTTCCGAATTAATGATGGAATGCAAACTATGCACCAAGCCTCCTCACCCGACATCAGTGCCCGACTTCACTAATACTCTTGTGACTGAATGGGCAAGTCCCCACAGCCATGGTCCAAAATCTAGTGGAAAGCCTTCCAAGAAAAGTGAAGGTTATTATAACAGCAAAGGGGGGACTACATATGGAATGGGCTGTTCAAAAAGCACATATGGGTGTGATGGTTAGGTGTCCACAAACATTTGGCCTACAAAAGGCAAGTTGCCCAGCTGCACATAACAGGGTTTATGTTTTCTAAAACATGTCTGAGCATAAGCTCTCTTATCTCCTACACATTTGGTGAAGATAGGTGGAGATGCTCACTGATACATTTCAAACCTTGTGAAGCTCAATACTGACATCTTATGGCATGTAGATCACAGCACTGTGCACACTTCATGACATGTTTTTAGTAAATACACTGAGTTGCCATTTTATCAGATACTCTCTGTGTGTGTGTGTGTGTGTGTGTGTGTGTGTGTGTGTGTGTGTGTGTGTGTGACATAAACATTCTTTTACTTTCTGGCCACTGTATTAAACATTCCTACCTTTTTGGTTCCTCTTGTAGGATTCCAGTTAGAAATTATTGCTTATTTTTATGCATGTTTTGTGTCAGAAGAACTAAGTTAACATTAGCTTAAGTTAAAGTTAAACTTTAGTTAAACTTAAGTTAAAGTTAAACCAGAATCAAATCCAGAACAGGGATCTGAGGGTTCTTGGTCCTCTCATATTTTAGTCTAAAACACACATTAACATTATGGATCCATCCATCTTCTATACTGCTTTATGCTTTTCAGAGTCACGGGGAAACCTGGAGCCTATCCCAGGAAGCATCGGGCACAAGGCAGGGTACACCCTGGACAGGGTGCCAGTCCATCACAGGGCACACAATCACACACACCAATCAGCCTACCATGCATGTCTTTGGACTGGGGGAGGAAACAGGAATACCGGAGGAAACCCCCACAGCACGGGGAGAACATGCAAACTCCACACTCACAGGGCCACGGTGGGAATCGAACCCCCAACCCTGGAGGTGTGAGGTGAACGTGCTAACCACTAAGCCACCATGTGCCCCAACATTATGGATAAGAATGTTATATATTGATATCTATAGGCCATTTGCATATATTTTCTGTAACAGAAGTATTTTACTCCCTGTTGCACATCTGAACATAAAGGAAAATAGGTATTTTTAATATATTATGACACTTTTAAGGGTGAAGAAGACTGGAACCATGTTAACTCAATTTATGTCATGAAATTTGGATCAAACATTAAACATCTCAGCATGACCCAAGGAATCAAACAAGACCAGTCTGATGATAATATGGCGCTGTCTTGAAACTTTTTCAGTGCCTTTAGAAATTCAATAGGTGCCAATGATGACACACTATATTAACGATACGCCGAGTCTTTTGTAAAATAATTTTATTACTAAATTCAAAATGGCTGACACCCAAAATGGCCAACCTAAGAAAATTTCATATAATTTGACTCAGTATGCCCCACAGAAGAGACCAGTTTCATGATTTTGGATTAATCATTCAGAAGTTATAAGCAAAAATGTGCTTTTTGCATATCTTGTGAACACTAGATAGTGCTATTCTGAAACTGTGTAGGTACCCTCAAGTCATGATGACTATGACACATAGTAAGTTTGGTCTGAATACGCTAAAGCATTACAGAGATATAGCCTCATGAAAATTTTGGCGTACTTGCCGTCAAATTTGTTTATGCATAATTAAAAAGCTTTTAATAACTTTTTGCCAGCATGGTCTGATGATGATCTGAGTTAAATTTGGTGAAAATCGGACGAACACTCTAGGACGAGTTTGAAAAAGTATGTAAAAGTTTTTCAGAAAATTCAAAATGGTGGAAAAAAATGATGATGTCACAAATTACGCCACAGAGTGCAATCGAATTGTTTTGAGCCAAGGAATCAGGGGGAAAGGAATTTTGTTTGTAGGCCTCATGGTTCAAATGTTATTAGCATAAACGTAAGTAAAAATTTGAGCAGTTGGTGGTGCTAGAGGATTAGCGATAGAGTTTCCAAACATGCTAGGCTTAATGATGAGACTATCCTCTATCTGTGTGCCAAATTTCATAACTTTCTCATAAGCGGTTCTATGGGCTGCCATAGACTCATGAGAAGAAGAAAACCTGTGGTGCTTAGCCCTTAAAAAGTAAATAAACATAAAATAAAAGTAAAATGATTTTTAAAAAATAGCAAAACAAGCCAATAATAATAATTAAATAAATAAAAGATATCTATTTGAGCATACAAAATATATTTCGGCTAAAATGCTCCATAATTTATTCTGAAAACTTTAGTGGCAGTGAACAAGATTTTATTAATATGGTTAAATCCAAATACATCTGGGGAATTGTTATACATACAGTGTATTTTCATATCTGATCTTTGGACTAATGAAAATATTGCATCAACTAGGGAAGTAGCAGCAGTTGCTCACACACAGGTGAGTCAGTTACTTTTACTAGTATTTCAGATTCCTGTAACATTTCCTTTTTCCTTTGGATGGACAAAATGTTAATCTTTAAACATGGAGCACGAGATGGAACTTAAAATGTGTCATGTGAGGGTTGTACTTTACTCCTCTTTTAGAAACAACACAACCTGTGAAACACAGCAATTAAACTTCTCCAGCAAATGGACTGTTTTAATGCTGCGTTCATCTGACTGCACTGAAGAGGTAGGAATTTCTATCAAATTAGTGCACAGGTATTATTGACTATAATCGTAGAGGATAAAAACACAATAAAGCCCAAAGACTTATTTCCATTGTGGTCCTCAAAAAGATGTGAGATGGTAGCTTATAAAAACTGATCTTGTAACAAAGTGCTTAAATCTTAGCAATGTTTTGTTTTTCATAAATGAAAATGAACATCAAATGAAACAGACGCACTTCTCAAAATTAAAAAAATTTTCAGCACTTCTCAAAATTCTAAATTTTTTCAGCAGTCCTGAAATCTCATGTTTTCTGTTTCTTTGGAGCCGCCTTGTCCACCAAATTTGGCAACATTAATGTAGACTTATACACAATTTTGAGAAGGGTAACGAGTTCATGAATTGTTTTTTTTTTTTTTTTTTTTTAAACGTCCTTAGTGGTAGGTCTTATTACTTTTCATTTTTAAAACATTTTTCAAAAAAATTATAACATGTCTGAGGCCATAAATGACCCATGACCTTTATGTGGGACACCGATGTTCAGTATCAAGTGTCAACCAAATGCATGAGTTGCCATTTTATCAGTTAAACCTACCATATAGGTCTCATTGTAGGTATACAATTAGACTGTAGTCCATACTACTCTGTACAATTTATCAGCTTTTTTCCATTTGCCCATTTTTGCAAAAGGAACACCATTGACCAGGTATTATTTGAGTGGTGGACCATTCTCAACACAGTACTGTCAAGTTTGGTGCGGTAGTGTGTGTGATGCTGGTATACATGGTACGTGTGTATCATGTGTATTTTCTTTCAAACAAGTGTGTGCCCTATGTAATATTTATTTTTTAAATGCAAACAAATTGTCATTCTTGAAAAACTTTGCCATCAGAAAAATAATTTCCTATTGCTACTGAAAACCATGTCCTGTTTCCCTGAGGTATAAATATGAGGTTGCATACGTGTAAAATCTCTTTGTCATCCCTTATCATGTGTAAACCAATGAACTCTTCAACATAAAAGATCCAGATGGTTGTTGACCTGTGCCAATCAGGTAATGGATATAAAAACATAAGCAGTAAAAAAAATACCATTAAGCATAATTAGGGACAAGTTTCATATGTCTGAAACAGTTGGATATTTAGTAGACACAACTGATGACTGTGCACAAGTAAAGGCACCTGATATTCACTGTAAAATGTGGAGTTGGATCAGTGATGGTTTGGAGCTGTTTTGTGACTGGTGTTTCAGCGTGTTGTGTGTAGGTTGTTAGTATTATGAATCCTGCTAAGTACCAGGATATTTCAGCCCAGAATCCTGGTTAGCTCTGTCAGGAGGTTAAGACACTGCCATAGATAGAGCTTTCAAACAAGATGAGCTAAATACTTGCAAATAACATAGAAACACAAAATCAATGTTTTGCAATGACCATCTCAGTAACTGTACGTCTACAAAGTGACCTATATAAACAATCCCAATAAACTAGCCAATGGCCAAAGGGAGGTGTGCCTAATAAACTGGCAGCTCAGTGTATAACACGATTGTATTGAATCTTTATCTAGATTTGAAACAATGAAGTTCAGGCACCTAACGAGGCTGCTTCTGTTTTGGAGTACACTTTATCTTCAAACACCTGAGACAAACTCCAAAGCGAGTCCTGAGTTTCTGGAGGAAAAAAGGGGCACATTACAAATCAAGCCTAAAATCACAGTCAGTGTCATTCTGGGAAATGCTACAGAGCTACAATGTAGGAATGAGAATAGCGAAGGTAAACACTACATTCACATATTACGTCTTAGTTTGTTGCTAAGAAAAAGTTTCAGACTTTTAAAAAAATGCTTAAAATATTCTTCTAAGTTGTAAATGTGTTCCTGTTCATCTGTTCTGTAGGACTGGTTATATGGTGGCAGAGCCCATTTGGCTCATTTGGTGAAAGACACAAGTTTAGCAATAAGGACCCAATAGAGATGAGTAATGGGAATTTGAGGATCTCAAAGGCTACATTAAGTCACACTGGACTCTACAGTTGCCACCTTGTGGACAGTAGAGGGACAGCAGTCATTCCATATAGAGTAAATGTATTGAGCGAAAACACACACAAGACAAGAACGAGGATAAGAACAGCCAGAGAGGTCGAGATGTCCACCATCCTTTACTCAGACGCTCACTTTGCAGCAGCTGTGTCATCATCAGTGTTGGTCACCTTTATAGGGGCGTTTACACTCGGTGCATTCAGTCAACCCTACGTCATTAAGTGTCTACAAAGAACAAGGGCCAGGATGTGTCCTAACAAAAGTAGCCACAGAGAGACAACGAGACTCGCTAGTCATAGACTCGGGGCTGTGTTTTTCCATAGAAACCCAAACTCTGAAGAAGACACTGTAGACTTTGCGCCAGAGACCTCAGAGCCCATTAAGGCTCCTTCTACCATCAAGACAAACCAAGAGAACCAAGTTGGAGCTTGTCTGGAGGGTGACTCAATAAGCAGTGATGCTGAAAATGGCATAAACTGCACATTAAATGGAGTAGCTGGTGATGAATCAGATCAACCCAAAGACCAAGAAGGAGAGGAACAGAACGCTGGACCTGGATCAGAGACGACTGCACGCAAACAGCCCAAACGAGTCAGTAGAGTTATTAAACTATACAACTACGATGAAGATGGAAACCAATACAGCCACATAAAAGAACCTGAGGATATTCCTACACCCAGACAGAGAGTAATGTCACTCACTCGACTCCAAAGTATCATGAATGAGGTGGAATCACCGGATTTCTCCAGCAGCAGAGACTCAACCGAACCAGATGAAGCTCTCAGCATGAAAGACATTTAAACACCCTATTTGGACAATTTTAAAAGAGAGGTTTATGCACACTCTTACCATGCTTTAAGATTATATATATATATATATATATATAAAAAAAATTTAAAAATCTCATTTATACAATTTTCCATCAATCACAAATATGTTTATAGGATATAAACAAATATGATACAGGGTTTGCTTTAGAACACTGGAACTAAGGTTAATGTGGTTAACAATCAATGGCAGTCTATCTGATCCAACATTTCCCCCCTAAATACATGCTGAAATCTTCCTGTACTTGCTTCTGTTTAATGGGCTGCAGACCACATTGGCAAGTCTGTACAACATTACTGAAGAATTGGATGTGGTTTGAAATTGAGATAATTACAGAAATGATTTTGACGTATATGAAGGCCTGTGCACGTATCAGAAATGTAACATTTTCTGTGAGGATTTATCTATTTGGTAGAACACTTGTTTTATTTTTCTTAATTAATTAGTGATAAATATATACTGCCAGTAGTGGATAAATTATAATAAAAAATTTTTTAGAAACTTTTGAGTGTGTATCTGTTCTGATTTTCTGTAAAGCAGGTATATGATCAAAGAATTATGAACTGAGGTTCAGATTGAATCCATAATTTACATTCTGGCACATTATGTGATTTACAAAAAAAGAAATATACTGTATAATGCAGCAGCCTGAATGATGTTCAGGTTGAATGAGTGCTGTCTATAGGAAAATAATCCTATGATAGTGTGTTGGTGTGATATGGAGTTGTTCATTTTCCAACAGCATGCATGTCCCAAAGTGCTTTATTTCTCTTGTACCTGGGCGATTTGCCAACAACTTAAAATGTTTTATTTATTACTAAATGACATGTCATACTTTTATAGATACATAGAACATCTGTGAAACAAGTTCTTGCCCTCACTTACAGGTGCATCTAAAAAAAATAATAATAATAATTTGGATATCGTGGAAAAATTTGTGTTCTGTAATTTAATTTTTTGTTTTAATCTTGATTACAGCTTACAGCTCATGGAAGTCAAAAATCCAGTATCTCAAAATATTAGAATAAAGAATTTATAATACAGAAATGTTGACCTGAAAAGTATGATAATTTATGCACCGGATATTGGTCAGGGCTCCTCTTGCATGAATTACTGCATCAATGTGGCGTGGCACGGAGGCAGAGGCACTGCTGAGGTGTTATGGAAGCCCAGGTTGCTTTGATCGATTAAAAAAAAAAAAAAAAGGGCTTGAAATATTTCACTTTATGTGTAATGAATCTAGAATACATGAAAGTTCCACTTTTTGAATTAAATTACAGAAAAAAAAAATCTAACATCCATCCATCTTCTATACCACAGGAGCCTGGAGCCTATCCCAGGGAGCACGGGGCACAAGGCGGGGTACACCCTGGACAGGGTGCCAGTCAATCGCAGGGAACAATCACACACACATTCACACACTACGGACACTTTAGACACGCCAATCAGCCTACCATGCATGTCTTTGGACTGGGGGAGGAAACCGGAGTACCCGGAGGAAACCCCCGCAGCATGGGGAGAACATGCAAACTCCGCACACACATAAGGCCCTGGCAGGACTCGAACCCTGGACCCTGGAGGTGTGAGGCGAATGTGCTAACCACTTAGCCTAAAAACCTAACATTTCTATTGTAATTTTTTTAGATGTACCTGTATACTATATAAACTATAAACAAACGTCCCCTCACCAGTAGGGATGCACCGAATGTTCGGCTACCGAATATTATTCGGCCGAAAATAGGAAAAAAAAAAAAAAAAAAAAAAAGCACTTTCGGTGTTCGGCCGAATAAGTGAAAAGGCCGAATAAATTTGACCAAACAATGACGTGACCAAATAGCCTAGCAACCAGAGTGAGACCCGTAGAGATGAGGGGGCGCACGCATGCACGAGCTACGTGCACAAGTGCATGCTCTTAGTAGGTTGAGAACCATGACATTGTTTACTGTGACTGTGGACAAGTGCGTTTGTTTTGTTTCTGTTCCCTCTCCTCCATGTTTTGTCATTGGTTGTTGTTCGGGGGTGTGGCTTTATTGTTTTCAGCTGCCAACGCTTAGCACTGATTATATTCAGGATATATACCGCTCACGCCGCTGTACACTTCACTGGAATAAAGTTGGTTTGACGTTGGACATTCGATATTCACGGATATGTGGAAATTAAGGGACCATTTCTAACTTAT
>JANDJT010000179.1:7931356-7943060 GCA_024331685.1 Stegophilus panzeri | reverse complement strand
GATTTTTTCTTTGAAAAGCAAGACAAAATAGTAAAAAGCACATTTTGACTATTTAATTTATGCAATGGTGAAAAAAAATGGCAAAATAAATGGAAAAAATGTGTTCGGTATTCGGCCAAGTTTTTCATTATATTCGGTTTCGGCCAAGAATTTTCATTTCGGTGCATCCCTACTCACCAGCCTCTCGTTTATTCTCTCAAAGTTAAAAGCCTAAGACAAAAGAAAGGAAACTCATCACGTTACCAAGAAACCAGAAAGCACAAAGTCCTCGGTCCTGAACACTTTCCTGTGGAAGAAAACTGTCCAATACAAAGTGCCGACATTGGACAGTCCTTCCATAAATATTGAATAAATGTCTCCTTACAGAAAACTCCATTATGTCTCAACAATTAGATGTCTGTCTTTGTTATAAAACACGTTGTCTAATCCGCTTATTATTAGACTTGGAATATGTTACAACAGAAACAATATATTAGATGGAGTGCATTAATAAAAACCTGGGATTTGAATTACACTACTGTCAGAGCTGCTGTTATGGAAAATTGATCACTGTCTGTCCAATCAGAATCGAGAATTCAACAGCATAGTCAATAATGAATACTGTTGGGTTTTTGAGCATGCTGCAAATACATTCAGCATAATTCAAATACACCATAACCAAAGATAAACAGTAATTCCATACAGTTCCTTTATTTTCTTTTGAAAACACTATAAACAAAAATATTACATAAACAGATGACTTCCCTCCACCAGACCGAACAACACTGGCTGAAACTGCTGTGAAAGATGCAACACGCATAAAGCAGTTCCCGCCGTTTCAGACATTTTTCCTTTTCACGTTAAATTAACACTGTAAGTCTCTGGGTTATGATGGGTGCACAAGAAGCATGATGGCTTTCCTGGGAAGGTGTGCAATTGATACTCTGGACTTTTTATGGTGGAGGGATGGCGTCCATTGATGTGCTTTTGCCATTACATTTCTTTGCCCTTAAATTCTGCAAGCATGGCCATGTGGTGCTATAAAGTCTGTCTGGCTTTATACCATTCCACAAACTCGTCCAGCATCACCGGCCCTGCGGAGGAGGAGATGGGGTTAGCACGAGACTGGCTGGGAAACAAAACAAATAGTAATGTTTTTTAATTAAAAAAAAAAAAAAAAAAAAAAAAAAAAAACTATCAGAATTCTTCTTGTTTGCTTAAACAGGCTTAGATATTTGTCTGGCTGATTACCAAGAGCTCACTAATATGATTCTATGTAAGCAATAAAACACAATGGGATGTGCCATTATATAAATATATATAAAAATAATCAGGGATGGCATGGTATGATGCATCCCAACATGAAGCCAAGGTGATTATTAACTGATAACAGCACATCTTGAAGTGTTTTATTCCTCTTATACCACAACAATTTGTCTATGATTTTATTTATATTTTACTAATTAAAGAACAACACTTTTCAGAGTTATATTTAACATTGTGGAATGCTCGCGAGACAAGTCAGTACCTGTTTCCACAATAGCCTCTCTTTTTACTCTTAAAGTTAATTTAAAAATAAATCAAAAACACCACCACCACAGCCTTTCATGTTCTACTGAAATCAGAAAGCACACTGTCCTAAAGACTTTCCCCATGGCGGAAAACTTCAACACATCAATGATTAGACTTTTTCTGTGTTAAATGATACATTTTTTAATCTATTCATTATTATCCTTAAATTACGTAGAGATACGTAGAGAATAAGTAGCAGAAACGGTAACGTATTAGAACGAGCGCATTAATATAAACCGGTGATTTGCCTCGTCAGAGCTGCTGCTATAGAAAATTAATCAACACCTGACCAATTAGATTCAAGGATTGAACAGTGCTGTGGTATATTTTACCACACATCAACATCATAATATAGATTTACACACAGTATTATACAGTCATGTGAAGAAAGGGGGGGAAAAAAAAAAAAAAAAAAAAAAAAAAAAAAAAAAAAAAAAAAAAACCCCAATGGAAATTGTTGGCTTTTTGACATATTTGAGCAAGCAAACATTTCATCCTCTTTTAAACAGTGCCTATTAATAAAGGTGACACTAACAAATAACAAAACTGACATTTTGTAATAATTTTAACAATTTAAGTTCACATGGAAAAAGTAAGTACACCCCTATATTTATCACACTTTCAACTCCACAAAATTAGAATCAGGTGTTTGGTGATTGGGTGCCAGTGATTAGAACCTGCTTAGACCGTCTTATTTATACCACTCTCATATCTAGTGTCTGATGTTCCCTTTGCTGTTGAGGTGTGTGGTGTAATCATGAAAAGATCTAAAGAAATCTGTAAGGCCTCCAGATTCTGGCAAGGGATTTAAAAGATCTCAAAATTATCTGAATTACATCATTCAACTGTAAGGAAAATAATCTACAAATGGCGCAGATTTCAAGAACTGCCAATTTGTCAAAGACCGGCCATCCCAGCAAATTCAGCCCAAGAGCAGACAGTCTGATGCCCCAAAAAAAAGCAGTCTCCAGGAACCCCAAAATTTCATCACAGGATCTTGCAACTGTTGGTGTCAATAAGTCTTGCAACTGTTGGTGTCAAAGTGCATGCTTCTACATTCAGAAAGAGATAAAAAGCACTAATTTGACCTGCAAGGGAGGCGTGCCAGGAAAAAGCCTTTGCAAGACTACAGTTTGCCAATGAGCATATCGGTAAAGACCAGGCCTTTTGGAATAATGTGCTCTAGACAGACTAGTCAAAGATAGAGTTGCTTGGCCACAGTAACAGCAGACGTGTTTGACACAAACCAAAGACAGATTTTCAGGAGAAGCACCTCATACCAACTGTGAAGTACGGTGGTGGAAGTGTTCTGGTTTGGGGTTGCTTCACTGCCTCAGGGACTGGACAGCTTGCATTCATTGATTCAACTATGAATTCTGCATCATAAAGAGTACTTGAAGATAATGTGAGACCATGTGTCAAAGTTGAACTGAAAGTGGACCATTCCACAGAATAATGATCCTAAGCACACTAGCAAATCCCCAAAGGAATAGCTCAAAAAGAAGACATGGAGGGTTATGGAACGGCCTAGTCATTTGAATCCCACTGAAATGTTGTGGAGGGATTTGAAACGGGCAGAAAATGCAAGAAAACCCTCAAACATCTTGCATCTGAAAGAATAGTGCATGGAAGAATGGTTAAAAACTCCATCAAGATTGGTGGACAATATCTGCTAAAAGGGTGGCAATACTAGATTTTGAGGCCAAGGGTGTACTTACTTTTTCACAGAAGAATATCACATCTATAAATATTTCTGTTGAATAAATGATTGAAAAATCTAATTGTCCTAGTGGTTTTGTTCAAGCATATCATCTTCATTAAAAGGCCCTGTTTCAAAGTTTCACGGTCCAAATATGTCAAAAAAGCCAACAATTTCCATTGGTGTAGTTATTTCCCCCCCACATGACTGTATAATCATGATATGCAACACACCGGACCTGGGAATGTTTCTGTGGTACAATCATCTAGATCATTATACCATAACAGTCATAGTATAACTAATTTCTTTATCTAGGTATATTGTCGCATCTGGGACTATGGAACAATTTTATAGCCCAAGAGATAACAACGTGTGAAGCTACATTGAAGGAACTCAAGTGACCACAAAAGAAATGAATGATTACAGTACATTAAGCCTTCAGACTTACAAGCTCCGTCCTCGTCGTAGTTACTGAGGTCCGAGTTAACAGTGCGGCTGAACTCTAACACGTTGTACCACTGGTCCTTGTTCATGACCTTATACTTGGATTGCTAAAAGTTGAAGGGAAGAGAAAGTGTGAGTGTAGATGTACCATATTTGGACAAGTTCAATTCTGCATGCTTGGAATAAAAACTAACCACAGCACCAAAATAAAATGTCATATAGTTTGAAAAAACACAGGAAGGTTTCAAGGGTGATTTCTGCTTGTCATGTCTTTTTAATTACAAGTGTGATAACTACTCAAGTATAAATTGCGTTTCCAGTAGTGGTTGGTTTTAGTAAACTATGGTGATATGTATGTTCCACATACCACAATAATAAGTTTCCATAATAAAGACAATAAATAAAAACACACCAACCTCCAAAAACTGGTGAAACACGGGAAACAGGGGCCACGTCCTTCCAAGAAGCAGCGCCAACATTGACTTTGTAGTGTCCATGTCTAGACTACGCTGGTCTTTATCCTAGAAATACACAAAAGACATGACGGATAAAGATATTCTATTGGATCTTATTAAAGGATTGTATCTCTGTATATGTTCGGATCTGACTATTTATTAAAAACATGGCCACAACTGTAGCACATTAATTCTTCCTGAAAGCAAATCTCAGAGTAAAATTTTAAAAAACAATGTAGTCTAATTTTTCTAGATCCTAATACAAATATAATATGATCAAATTTTTGTAACATTTTACAACGTTATCAAGATATTGTATTAAATTAAATTCCTACATGTTCAAACAAACTTAATTGTTCTGAACAACAACATTCTTTGTTTGGAATTTAGTAACTTAAGCACATAAAGATGGATAGCTACAAATGGATGACAAAACTACAATAAAAACCCAACATAAATGCCACCACGGGCCACTAGAACAGCTTCAACACACATGGGCATAGCAGCATGTAAAATGCAAGAGCAGCAAAAGCTAAATAAAACGTATGTACAATGTAGAAAGTATAGAATTGCACTAGTTAACGTATTCATTACAACTTAACACTGTACTTAGAAATATGCCGTTATGATATACATTCACTGAGCACTTTATTAGGAACACTATACTAATATTGGGTACAGCCTCACTTTGCTCTCAAAACAGCCACAATTCTTCGTGGCATGGAATCCACAAGATGTTGGAAACATTCCTCTGAGAGTCTGGTCCGTGTTGAAATGATTGCATCATGCAATTCCTGCAGGTTTTTCTGGTACACTTATGCTGCGAATCTCCCGTTCTACAACATCCCAAAGGTGTTCTACAGGATTCAGTTTCGGTGTCTGGGAAGTCCACTGAAGAACACCAAACTCATTATGTTCATGAAACCAGTTTGAGACGACTTTCGCTTTGTGACACGGTGCATTATCATGCTGTAAGTAGCTATTACAAGACGGGTAAATTGTGACTATGAAGGGATGCACATGGTCAGCAACCATACTCAATTAGGCTGTGGCATTCAAGCAATGACTGATTGGTATTAATGGGCCCAAAGAGTGCCAAGAAAGTATTCCCCACACCATTACACCACCTCCACCAGCCTGGACTGTTCACATGAGGCAGGTTGGGTCCATGGATTCATGCTGTTGGTGCCAAATTCTGACCCTACCATCTGTGTGCCTCAGCAGAAATCGAGATTCATCAGACCAGGCTACGTTTTTCCCCCAGTGTTCAACTGTCCAGCTTGGGTGAGTTTGTTCCCACTGCAGCCTCAGCTTTCTGTTCTTGGCTGACCCAAAGTGCAACCCAACATGGTCTTCTGCTGTTGTAACCCAATGGTTTTCTGCTCACCACAACCGTACAGAGTCATTATCCGAGTTACTGTAGCCTTTCTGTCAGTTTGAACCAGTCTGGCCATTCTTCGTTGATCTCATCAACAAGGCATTGAAATTAATTTTTATATTTGCTAACTTGTTGACTTACCTATAACAGAGATGTGCTATAATGTAAAAGCACACAGACCTCTATTCCTGTGTAGAATGTAATATAGTGAAGTTGCTAGGAGCAGCAGCAGAGCTGATACTACTGCACCACATAGTATTGAGCACAAAGCTGAGCTGGTTTTTAAAAGAACACAAAAACAGTTTGACAGATTTTACTTGCAACACACAGATTCCGCTTATATAACAAGCAGCCAAAGAGCCATCCTGCTGAATGCAGAGAAAAGGTTTAATGAGGTTCAGTGCACACAATAAATGAACCCATAATTCATCGTGGATCACCAGTACATGCCTAAAACATTCATAAAAATAAAAATCTCACCCTGGCAAAGTCAAAGGCGTATCTGTAAATGTTCCTGAACACGGCTGCGTCGTTCAGCTGAGAGCGCAGGTAGTCGAGTTTGCTTTGTAACCGTTCTGTGCAATCACACCTGTTTCAGAGGAAAGGGACGATAATGTTAAAATGCTGGAGAGCCAGACACAGCATTCACAGCTTCACCAGAACACCAGTGAGGGATTCTCTTACTGCAATGATGTCATTCCCTTCTGCCACTCTTCTTTTGTGAAAAATCCCATATTTGGTGCTTCTAGTTTCCAGGCTAAGACTAACATGATAATCTAGAGGAGAGACGCAAAAAAAATAAATAAAAAAAAATAATGAATAACATTTTAGAAATGTTACGTGGCAAAATATCAGGTGCTATCAAGAGCAAGGCAGAAGGTAGTAAGGAAACAAAATGGGCTGAAACACAATGGGCCTCATTTATCAAGCTACATACGAATGGATGTATTTGTCAAGATATTTAGCTTGAATCAAATTTCTGAAATCAGAAGCAAATTCGATCGGATCAATATGAAAAGCTGCAGTAGGCGATCAGGGGGTAACTGTGAAGCGGATATTTGAACACATTTTTCGCCAGGAAAAATATCTGCAGATATTTCAGAGTGAAAAGGCATATTCTAGCAGGCAGGTTTATCCAGAAGGACCTGACTGGTTTGTGAAAAATGGCCATTCCAAAACAAACATTGAGAGGCTAGCCTGCAGTCGACGGTGGAGGGTTACACTTAAGGCAACATTTTCTGCTACATTTTTGCTCCAAAAGTGAGGTCAAACTCAAATGCAGAGGCCAATGTTAGGACATAAAATGATTGATCGTTATATATTTATCATCTCACTCAAAATTCTACCATGGCATAACCCAAAAAAAAAATAAAATAATAATGTCACTGCACTTTAGTGGAAGATTACAGAAAAAGAGGAATTTTGTATTTTAAATGGTTAGTACAGATAGAAGCATGCACAATCTGATTGAAAACATGAGCTAGCAAAGCAAAAAGTTCAGCTTTGACATCCTATATTAGAATAATCAAATAGCTTGCAATATATTCAAACACGTTAGATTTTTCTGAGTGCCTGAAAATGTACAGAAGTTCTAACAGGCCGAGATTACTGGTGACTGATACAGCTAGGAAAATAAAATAAAAAACTGCTGAAGAACCACAGTGATGGAGTACAAGCCCGACTTTGCCTTACAAATGCACAAAAAAGGGCAAAAAACAGACAAAAGCAATTTAAGATTACCAATGTTAAACCCAGTATGCAGTTTTATTTCTGCATTCAGGGTTTTCAAACCTGTGTAGTAAGTTCTTTAGGGACTGTGGTGAAAAATCAATAAATTGAGAAAACACTAACGTTCTCTGGTTCAACGCCTATATCCTCACAGAACTTCTCCATGCCCTCGGGTCCCACCACATCATCCGACCCTGAAGACGACGCACAGGTTATCCAAAATTACACATCAGGACAGAAAATAGACTATGGTTATGTTGACATGATGAGCTCATTAGGCAATACTTTCAATCGGCATCAAAGTCTTTAAGCAACAGCAGAAAAATGGCATACCGGCATACTCGTAAAACCATGCAAGGCACTTCTTGCTGGAGAACTGATCTTCAGTGTTTATCAGTCTCCCAGGAGTCTGCGTCCTACAGTAACTGCAAAGAGTGAATTATTACATTAAAGTTACTGTCGTGTAATTCCATACCTAGAGCCTAATCTAATAAACACACAAACTAACAAAAAGCTGAGAGAAATAGCAGGAGTAGCTTAACGATTAATTCCAGAAGGCTGCAAGTTCAAATTCCACAAGCGCTGTGGCTGTAAACACTCAAATCTTCAGCGCCACACTTGGATTGGATTGTTTAGAAGTCGGTTAGAATACCCGTCCATTTTTTTGTGTGTGTCAGTAACCAACTAAACACCAGGTGTATAATCTGATGGCAATCACACCACTGATCCTTAATCCTGTGACGTGTTGATCTTCTCAAACTAGTTTATCGTAATGTGAAAATGCCAAACTAACATGTTGCTCCAGTGCTCCAAAGTAAGCATGTCTTTGCTGATCAGCTATATCTGTGCTGAATTATTGTTTTAAAGTTACATAAGATCAATTAAGTGTGAACCCTGTCATGTACACTTCTAGTTACACAGCAGGCTGATGATGGAGGAGGAAAAGCTCTTTGGGGCGTCGGCCTACCTGCTAATTTTGCACTTCCGGATGCTGGGGTCTTCAGAACCAGAGGACTTTCTTTTCTTTTTTACAGGCATAACGGGGTTTCCAAAAGGTTGATTTAGCCTCGCAGAATCTGGAGAAAAGAAAAACACATAATATTGCTCAAAGTGGACATTAACTCTTAATCGATATGTCCTGAACAAAAACTGGAAGCCTGTTATACCTGTGTACACACGGTCACTTTGTCCATTCAAGTCGACAAGATTCTTGAGAGAAAAACAAAAACAAAACAGCATCAGAAATTATTATAATTTTTATTTCTGTCATATTGCAACTGAGAAAACAGATTAAACAGCCGAATGACTTTTTGTGCCTAGTTGGATGAACGAATTTAATTTGGACTGCTTTAAAACAATACTGTGAAGTGGACAATGGTGACTACATGTTAATTATTGTTCAACTCCATTTTTTTTTTTTTTTTACTCATTGAATTTTTACTTTGTTTTGTTAATATACTGAAGGCTAAGAGAGATCCGTCACAGTGCCACTGAACTGCTATATTACTGTCATCTTCTTTAAAATCAGGTCTGTCTAAAAATAATTACAATACCCTTTAAAAAAAAAAAAAAAAAAAAAAAAAAAAAAAAAAAAGTCATGATAACTGATTACATCACCTTGACCGCACAGCATGTGTAAGACGTTTTACTGCAGGGTTGTCATGGTAACCTGTTTCTTACTGATCGTGCTGGCTTCCTGTTCTTACCCTGGCATATTAAAAATGCAGAGAACTTAAAACACCATTTATAAGCTTCTTTTATAAGCTTATTTGATTTAAACATGTCCACAGACAGATCATTATCCTCCTCACATGGGGAGCCGTGATCGCTCGATACTGGTGGAAATACCCAGCCTGAGCTGACAGCAGTGAAGAGGTGGATGACGAAGTACATGACTAAAGATTTTTCAGTTTAGGGTATTTTAGTCATCAACAAGTTAAAATTAGAGATGGCATATCTGATTACAACTTCTTATTTGCCAGCCCTAAAACAAAACACCCTGATGTTTAAACAAAAAAATAATAATAATAAAAAAAAAAAGAAAAGAAAAAAGGAACATTGGAGATTTATCTCCCTTGATAACTGCACAGCCCAATCTTGTTTCAAATGTGATCCGATACAGATTCTTTAGTAATCAAATCAATGCATCATGAAGTCACAAATTTCAACAAGATCTGATTGATCAGTCCCTCCAGGATTTCGTGATCGCAGAAATTAACACAAAATCGAGCAAAAACCGCAATATTCGAAAGAGCTTGCAATTTTTACATAAGTACTGCAGATTTTCCGCAGATTTGGGCCAAGATCTGACATCACAACGCGCATTCAGCCTCTTCGATTCACGTGCGTCGAACGAGTATAGCTAAAAGATCCAACCAATGAAAGGTCCATATCAACAACACTGCAAAAGACCATGCAAAACAATTTCACACGATTGCAATTTCACCAATTCAAATAGTTTTCTGAAAAAAAAAAGTAGCATAAAAAAACTGAAGTTGCATCGCTGCAGTAAATCAAGTGGTTTAGGCCGCAACAATCACCCAAAAAAACTAAAATTAAAAATAAATAAATAAATAAATAAATAAATAAATAAAAACCTCTACAAAATCCTGTACGGACTGATTAAATACTCTGAAGTCAAACCAGCGTATATATTTTCACTATGCACCAAGCATTATATCACCTCCAGATTGATATTTTTTACACCACTAATGATTAGATTATCTTTTTTATAATAATCTATATTATATATTATTATTATTATTATTATTATTATTAAGTAGTTCGTCTGATCTAATAGAAAAAAACAACAACTATAGTTTAGCTCAAGTACAGTTCAATAATTAGAGAAACATGAACACACACTGTTCAACAGATAATCTCAATACCAACAAGTGACTTACAAGTCTATCCAGTGTTTGAGACACGTTCTTAATGTCCTCCAGTCCGTACCGCTGTCCTTCACAATTAAACAGAGATGATGAACAACCTATAGCCTGTAACGCATATTGACCTCCAACAGTAATATTATTCGAGACCAACCACAAAGTTATACTTGGGTTTAAAAAGGAAAAATCTAAAAGGTTCGTTATGATAAATGGATAGGAATGTGATTTAATCTACTGTAACCTATACCTAAATCTGACGTTTCAATTCAGTCTGTGTTTTAACTTCAACATCTCAGAAATGTCTGAAACCAGGATTTCATTAGTCGCTGATTAAATCAGATCGGATAAATCACCTCGCAACGATTCCATTTGTTTTACAGTTCATTAGGAATCAACACAACGGGTCAAACTCTCGAATGTCACGTATTTAGGCAGGATACCTTGAAATAGTGAGCATTACTTAGAAGAAAAGGACACGAAGATAACAAAACAAATCAGTGTTTGTGTGTTAATTACAGACTCGGTTTTGATTATAACCAAGTTAGTGCTTAGCTTTCAAGATAAATAACATTTCATTCTATATTACATAGACAGTTTATACTACAAATAAGCCTCATATGAGAAGCCTCAATCTGAAATATGTTGGGCTGATTTATGGGAATGTAGTATTGTACTATTATTATAACATTGTGCTATTATTCTAGCATTGTACTGTAATTGTAGCACTTTACTATTACTCTAGATTTGTATGGTCACTCTAGCACTGTACTACTGGTGCATTTAATTCACGAAATCATGTCAGTGAGATCATATTTACAAGTTGAACGCACATGAACGCCACCACAAAGTCGGAATTATAAGTGGGAAACGTTCAGAGGATTTCCTTTGAGCTCAAGGTTTCCGTGATGGTGGCGTCAGTAAGAGAACGCTAGAATCAATGGACGCAGCATCTGCTGTTGACGGTAAATTTGTTGAAATTTAACGTTTACTCATCTCAGAAGCTGATTTCTGAGGAACATGACCGAGGGAGAGGGGGAGGGAGAGGGGGAGAGAGAGAGAGAGAGAGAGAGAGAGAGAGAGAGAGAGAGAGAGAGAGAGAGAGCGCGTGAGATAATAAAAGTAAAATATAATCCACAATACTTATGGGTATTTAGCAGTGGCATGTCTTTGTCAGGCATTTTTATTTACAATAAAACAAGCTAATTGCCTGCAAAAAAATACAACAGCATCGTACGATTACGATATAATATGTAACGATACAGTTTACAGTGGCTTCATAAAGGGATTAAAAGAGGAAAAAAAAGAGAAAAGCAACACCCCCAATGCGCATTCTTTGTTCTTTATTTACTAGAAGCAGAGTTTTATAAAAAAATTTTAAAAAAAACACACCTTACTGTATTTTATTTTGTAGTTAATTAAGAGAAGGCACACCACCATCTTGCTCTGACCAAAGTGACTTGGTTAAGGCAGTGGTTAAGGATTACGGCAGTGCTGGAAAATAATGGTGGCCACACAAAATATTGACACTTTGGGCCCAATTTGGACATTTTCACTTAGGGGT
>JANDJT010000179.1:7913921-7930957 GCA_024331685.1 Stegophilus panzeri | reverse complement strand
CTTCAGTGTTGTCACATGAAAAGATATAATCAAATATTTACAAAAGTGTGAGGGGTGTACTCACTTTTGTGAGATACAGTATATATATAAAAAAAAAATATTACATATATATTTTTAAAAACAGGCCACTGTGATGAGATCATCTCATTCCCATATTAAATACAGAGATGCTGCTGCTGTGAACAAATCTATGTACTTAATTTAGATATAAAAGCAAAAATACTCATTAAAAAAAATAATTCTAATTACATTTTGATGATTACTACTCATTCACACGTTCATTCTTCCTTGATTTTTTCCCCCCGTGTATGGATTTTGCTAATGCAGTTTTTCTTTCTTCTGTAGTCACCCTTCTGCTTCTGACTTTTGGCACATTTTTAGAAGGGGGGTTGGGGTGTTGTTTTCTTAGAAGGCAGCCTTCACCCTATTGGTCATCTGATTTTGATGTGGGAGTGGCTCTGAAAGTTAGCCCTGCCTTCTCTATTATATTACATTACTCATATTACAAAAATAATGAGTAGCTACTGAATTGGTTGTTGATGCATCCACATATTTCTTTATCATGCAAGTGCCTTCATTCCTGCTGAGCAGCAGTTTCAACAGCTCACATTAGCTAGGTGAGCAGGCTGAAGTTGGCTTCTTACTCAGATGATGCGTCCCAATTCGTCTACTATCCGTCCTAGATAGTATCCGAGATTAGATTTAGTGTGTCCCAAATCGTAGCATGTTGAAATGAGTATCCCAAAGGTACCCGGATAACCTACTATTTCCGGTAGATTTTAAGTGGAAGTATGGATACGCGGACACTTTTAGCTAATATTGTGCATTCCATGATGGTTTGCTTCACGAATACAACCTGCAAACATGGCGGACGAGCGTAACGTCGGTGACCCGTATATTAGAGATGTGCAAATGAAATGCGGACAAACAAATCCGACAAACCTTTCCGTTACATGACGTGTGAGTATGTCCCAGTACTTGCATACGTTTTCGCCGCATCTGGAAACTTAGGCATCTGACTTGTTGCCTCGCTGCCCTATCAGGCAATGACTTCAAAAGGCAGCGTTTGCGCACAAAGGCACCTCCGGAAACAGTTTTGGACAGGTGTCTGAAGCCTCTGGCATAGCTTTTCAAACTATTCTCCATTTGACATGTACAAGTACACAGGCGGTCGATGCATGCGCGTTTCGACAACTTGCACTACCCCTCCTGGCCTACAAGAGTCAGTACAGAGCAGTAAAGCAGGTCTTTTGGTATGAAGGACGACAACAAAGAAGAATCACATGAAGAATGCTTGGGCAATCTCTCGCCACACTTAGCACCCGCATACAAATCCTTATACGCTTTAAGACTAGAATTATACAAATGCGGGTACTTTCTAACCTGCACTAGTTTCCGTTTATTCAATTTTTTTCTTCAAGTACCTTGAGATTCAACAGCCCTGGGTCACTGTTGCCACCTTGTGGAACAACTAAATAGTGCAAAAGAATTAAATGCGCATATTAGAAAAATTGGGCAGCGTACAATATGGGTAAACTCTGCTGATGACGAAATTTGCGTCACACGTATTGTACACTGCTCCTAGTTCCTACTACTACGCGTAAAAAGTGAAGCATACTTTCTACTTGAGGCAACATAAGGTAATGTCGTTGCTAGGTTACCAGCTGATCATTACCACCACCTGGTGTATTCAGTGTAGGATTTCATCTAATAAAAAAGGGAAAAAACGAGCTTATACAGTTATGTATTAAGTGTATGATGATACTTGAAGACCTTCACGAAGAGGTTTCTCGGTAGAAATGGCAAACACAATCAAAGTTGTCAAAAAATAAAACTTTCATTTGTACAAGAACTGCCCTCCAAACGCATTCTCCGACGCCATTTTATTTTTCTAAACTCGATAATAATCTATGCTGCCTTCAAAAATCGATGTGATGTAGGTCTCACGAGACAGGAAATGAAGCAAACTTTGGAGTCGGAGGTGCCTTGACGCCTTCCCAGCCTGGAACACGTCCTCCGAGGGCAGCCTTTTGCTACACACCCAAACCTATGTACTTGAACGTTAATTGAGTGGGCGTGACTAACCTTCAGACCACCTCCCACTTCTAAATCAGTTGACCAATAGCATAGAAAATGGAAAAAAAAAATAACTGCGTGCACAAAATGATACAGTGAATTTAGTGGTCATCTTTTTTAATATTGCATTTTGATTCGACTCTCAAAGACATGGCATTTACAATAAAAATATAAAAAAAAAAAACACATTTGGATAATTAATATTCTGCTTGTGGGTTTTATTATTTTACTTGAAACTTTTGGCACAAAATGAACTCCATACAAATCTCACCTGAGGTTTAGGACGATTCTTCTCTTCACTCTTTAACTCAAATCCCTGAGTGTAGTAATGTTTCTAAAAGCCAAAGAAATATACAACAACCAAAAAAAAAAAACCTCAGCCAATATTTGTAAACATATTCTCAGAAAACGGATATCACGTTTGTCGTCCCATAATATGAGAAGTATTATTCTATATAAAAACAGATTACCAAGTAAACACAACGAATACACAAATAATAACTGATACATACAGCTAATGCCTAACTGGATATTTTGCTAGCTAGCTAACCTTAGCAAACTCGCTAACCTAGCTAGAAAGCCGGGTGGTTAATAAAAGCTACAACCGGTCATAAAAGACAAGAAAATTATCACACTAAAGCTAATGTCAGCATTTCGAGAACACTTATTATATTAAGATGTTCTTCAAACCTGAAAACTCAGCGTCCACAGACTTTGGTGTAAATAAAGACGCCAAGAGCTGAGCTCTTCATTCACCACAGGACAATCGCAGACTGAGTGAAGAGAACTGTGAAACTAATGAAACTAACATAATGAAAATGACTTCCGGTCGCGGGGTTGCAAATATTTCAAAATAAAATCCCGAACGAACATATTTTGTCAAAAGACACGGTAGAAATACAACAAAACAGTCTTTATCCCCAAAACCGTTTCCACAAAGTTGGATGCACACAATTATATAGGATGTATTTGGGTGTTGTAGCGTTACCGTTTCCCTAAACTGGAAGTAAGGAAGCCCAACATCTTCTAGCATGAAGTTTGTGTAGCTGTGTTTGTGAAGCTTCCTGATTTCTCCATCCAATCCCGTGCAGTGTTGAAAACATGGATGGAGTTTATATATGTATAGATCTAGGCACAAACATGTTTGATATTTGCAGGTTGCAGGAAATGTGGAAAGAAAATGAATGAATGAATATCATCACAGTGAACAGGCCTCCGTGGCATTCCATGCTGAAAACTCCCCCAAAACAACAGACACCATCACAGAAATTCTAATGGCTTCCACTACAAATACCATTACAAACCATCAGCTAACCATTAAAATCATTACTGGTCCTTAACGGTATCCACTAGACATAACATGCCACCAATAGAAAGCAACAAATTACCAGTAGAAGCCCACAGGGATCATTACAGTTTCCATTAAAACCAATGGAATTCCCATTATAACCATTAAAACCATTACAAATTCTATGAAGGATTTTATTGGCAGGTTTTTTCAGCAGGGTTATTCACTATGTAGAATTAGCGTGGCCAAGAAAAAACGAAAAACAGTAATACCTATACATTTATAACAGTCAAAACAACCTTGCTGACACATAAATCTTCCTAAACCGGCTGGTAATCGGGCACCTTCCTGCCTGGAGGTTTTGGCACACAGACCCCGCTGGTATCTAGACGTCCAAATGCCTTTCAACGGGCAATCAAATTGCTGATGAATTGAAGCCAGAGAATAAATCCTCTACAGTGATGACACTGGTCATGATAAAAGGTGCACAGACAGCCTACAAACCCAGACCATGACTGGAATGTTGTCACGCATCAGGGTACAATTTGTTTAAAAAAAAAAACCCTGAGGGGGGTATTTTAATTTATGAAATTTTAATTGCACTGTTATTCATATCAAACACATATCAAGCAGTCTACAGTTCTTAAACTGCACACTAAAACTACAGAAAAATTGCTTTAAATTATATATAGCCTATATAAAGGGCCGTATGTCTTAATTTTAACTAGTTGACAAGTAGGAATAATTCAGAGAAGTGGTGGACTAGTTATCGATTCCACAGTTTAACCCCTCTGATCTAGATGGAATTAGATCTAAATTCAACTAAAATAAATATTCATGGTGTACTTGACTGTTCTTTATTTTTCTCGCTGATGGAAATTTCACAACATATATTTGGAAGCTTGGACAAAAAACTTTTTAAACAAACCAAAAAAATTACAACCCAAGGTTCATGGTAACATTCAGGGTAACATGGTAACACGATCATTCAGACCGTTATGTGTGCACTGAAAAAGCTTCCCTCATAAACTTTACAGAACATTGCATAGCAATAATGCCTTCAGAGGACCAGGCAATGTTTCATTGATTAAAAGAGGAAGAATAAACTGTAACACATTTATTTGTTCATGAATGTTTATGTTTATCTGGGATCGAGTCCAGCATGTGCTCTGGTTCAGCTCCTTATATGCATTAAGCTATAGAACAGTAGTGCTGTGAATGGTCTGGAAAATTAGTTACAGCCCTAACTCTAGGTTCTCGAGCTCCTTCAGCAGCTGTGCCTCCTTCTGAATCTTCTCCAGCTGTGGGATGAGATTTAAACACAGTTATATCATTTTAAGGAATTGATGGTTTTCCGCATGATTCACGGATTCTTTATACGTTATGCTGCAATACGTACTGTATATATTCATGGAAGAGTATAAACAAGGCCAGTGTCATATGTCTAAAAAAATTTTTTTTTTAATAAAATAAAATAAATAAATAAAGTCAGGTACCTGATTTTTCTGCATTTGTTTGCCTGCTGCTTGTTGTTCCTTTAACTCCTCAATAGCCTTCAATTTCTGAACCAAATAAACAGAATCAGATTAGCCTCCACCATTTAAATAAAACCTGAAGTAGCAGCTCATCCCAACACACACAGTTTTCCTACTCACACCAAATAGAGCGATCAAGCTGACAGCAGGTAGTTTAGCACTGTGCAAACACAGGCACTTCAAAAGACATCGTTTGGCTCAGTAATACTACTAATACTACATAAACGGTTTTATAAAATAGCAGAAGATGGCCACTACGAATGTTTTGGCCCTGAAGTTTTCTTTACTTGTTAGCACTATTAGCTTTGTAGCTCTAGTGCAAAATAAAGAAGGATCAATTTGGGGTAAGTGGATAATTCTGTGAATTTTGTTGGCTAAACAAATATAAAAATGAGTTAAAAAAAAAAAAAAAAAAAAAATATTGCACATTATGCTGCTTTTATACCACAAAGCGCTGTTGAAGTCTCAAATCCGATTGAAGGTTCTCAAATAATTTATATTAATCTGCTTGTTCTAATACATTATCGTTTCTATAGTAACAGCTCATCCACAGGGCAGGGACTTGTATGGTGGATGCGGAACCTTTATGGAAGAAGTCTCTAGTGTAAATGCTTTGTAGCATGACAAGCTGCATTACTGCATGGCATGCTGCTCTTTAATTAATAAACACTGCTGGCAAATCGCTGTGGCATAAGAAGAATAAAACACTTTGTGGCAAGCTGTTGGCAAATAATCAACTTCTGGCAACTAATCACTTCCACCATCACCTTGTCGTTGATTATTTTCCAATAACAGCACGCCCTGCTGTTTTTAAATAAACTGCACTGTCTACATATGTAGTATGTTGAACACTGATAAAGTTCTGCTCTAGTAACAGTAAGGTTATGAGAAAGCCACTGTAGGGCCAGAAAGCAATGCCCCTTAATCCTCAACCGCTAAAGGCCTAACATACCTTTTTTAAGTTCTTAATCTTTTTGTCAGTTTCAGGATCTCCGTGTGTAGACTCTACAGGAGTCTGTCTGGTGGGTGGAGGCTCTGAAGGTGGAGTGGGAACGTCATCAGATTTATTTTCCTGTATTAACAGAAACAAACCGATATGCCAAGAATAATTTGTAGAATAATGTAGATAATCAATCCCAAAGTTAGGTTAGATACTGGAACAATGATATATCTGTTAACAGAGGAAACTGCATGGCCAACATACACGAAAAATGATCACTGACACTCGTTTCTAGCTTATATTTAATTGTATTTTGTAAACGAATATTATTATGGCGATGATTCAGGTAACCCTGGTTAATAGTGGTACATCAATGGCTAAGGTACTTTAAGTTCTAAAACAAAATATCTTGAATACAGATAATGCAGAAAATCACCAGAACACACCTGTTTAGCTGCTTTCTTTGCTTCCCGTCTTCTCTGGTTTTTCAGAGCTGCCTTGGACATCTGCTTGTCTCCAGCACCAGGCTTCATGTTCTGTGGTGGTTCCTCTTCATGCTAGCAGAATGGGAGACATTTTTAATCAGCTTGGATTACACACTCGCATCGGCAGAACAGAGACGGATAACACAGACCATGAGGTTGCATAAATATTCATTTTTACCTACTAATTTAATTTGCTAACACCTAGTAACCATAGTAACTAATCAACATCTTCAGACAGGAAGATGTTTGAGGAAAGTGCTACCCTGCTGTCTTTGTACAATGATATGAGCTCACCAATTTGGTGCTGCTGCTCTCTGGTTTGTTGCGCAAGGCAGGAGGCCGGTAGGCCTGCGCAGGCTTGGCTTCAGTGCTGCCGAGCTCGCTTGCAACTGCCTGGTACTTCACCGCCTTCTCTGGGAATGTTCCAGGTAAGAACGGTTGCCAGACCACCTCCCAGAGTTCTTTCCCTGCTGGTGTGTCCTGCTTGTACAGAACTGTGCCGGTGTAGTGCCAGATCTTATAGCCATTACTGACCCTGAGCCTGGGTGAACAGGTTGCCGTAACAATGTGCTCTCCATCAGGACACCAGGAGAAGAACGTGCTGTCTGCGGCCTGTGGTTTGGACACCTGCTTGTACTTCTTCACATCCCACACCTCCATCTGACCCCTCAAGTTTCCGAAGCCTGCCAAGACCAGGATGTGGCCCTGCGGGCTGTAAAAAGCAGCGTTGCGTGGACCTGTTCCAAAGTCAAAAATGGGCTCGCACTTCAAGTTAAACACTGTGGCTTTGGCAGGCATGAAGCCGTAAACGACACAGAATTCCGAAGAGTTGGGGTTCCATATCACATCATAAATAGGGCCGTTCTTTGCTGTTCAGAGAAAGAAACAAAACTGTACATAAGAGAATATCAAGTAACAAGAGAACATTTGATAAAATGGGGATGGAGCCGAAACTATATTATATGCACAGTTTAATAGCCATACTGCCCAATATCACAGTGCTTATAACATGATATAGGAAAGTGGATGACTTCAAATAACAAAAACCTTAGCGGTGTAGAGTTATAAGGGAATTTACCTTCAGTACTTTACCAAAACAATGTCCAGCATGTGTAAGAAATACAATTACTGCAATTACTGATCTCAATAAAGACTCAGGCAAATGTTGGAGTATAGCTTCAACTTCTTAACTCAATTTAAAGTAAAAAAGTCTGAAATTTCCTCAAAATATCGCAATTAAAGAACAAGAAGCATTTACAGAAGAAAAAAAGTCTGCCTCAAGCCACACACTGATTTTAGTTACTGATTTATAATTCAAGGGAATGGTAAATTACATTCTATAGTATAAATTATATAAGGAATAATGAATGAATGAATGAAGGAATGAAGAAAAGCTGAAATGCAACAAGAAGTTTGTTTACAGTGACAGCATGTGTAACTACACAACAACGATCTCTTCCGTTATAAGATGTGTTAATATGTCCCAGTACTTGCATACTCTTGCTACACACTCAAAAGTACGTACTTTTTCCTTCACAAAAAGAGTACACAATGTTTCACAATAATTTTAGTGCATAGTATAAAGTAGGTGAACTGAGACATGGCATATTTTCCTGGTTGCCGTAACAGTCAACGCAGCTGTCGAAGTCCTTAACGCTATGGAGATTTAAACTGCATGGTTTCAATTTGTAAAGGACACTTACGGAGCTGGACCACTGCACTGTCTCCGTTTGTTGCGAGATAGTGTAAAGTCTGCTCTCCATAGTACGATGCGCCAGTTTTATCCACTTCTGTGCTAGCTGTAACTAGAACCGCACTGGCTACAGGAGAGGGAAGAATTAAGACCGTCAGTAACAAATATGTATACACACACATTTTCAAGATATTGTATTAGCTTTAGCTATTTTGAATATTAATACATTTGAAGGCATGACATTTACAAATAGTGATAGCTGGAAGCTCAAAGCTAAGGTCCAGTGCTAGTGACCAGATGGTCGCGGTTGAGTTTTAAATCTCAGGACTGCCAGAAACCCAGAAGTCAGTCAACATGTTCACATGCAAGTTGCTTTTGAGAAAATGTAAAATAAATAAATAAATACATAAATAAATAAAAATAAAAAGGAAAATACAGATACCTCTTTTGTTCCACAGCATGGTCACTTTATCAGCCTTGAAAAAGCTTTTGTTGGCTAGAGCGGAGGTAGGACCACTGAAATTAGGGTACTGATAAAGTCGGACAAAAGAAGGGGCGCCCTTGCTTCCAGGAACATAGACAGCGACCTTGAGTAACACAAAGAGATTAAATGATTAGCTGTAAACATAAACTGGCACATGACAATAATTAGTTATATCAATAATTACGATATTCAACACACACATATTGCTAATTGTGGTCACTTCAAAATATCCTGTTTGTCCCTAACTGGGGTGTAGGCTGCCTAGGTAGCCAGCATTTTTAGCTGTATATGTACTCCTGAGATAAAATTTGGAAAGGATAGCTTTATTGTACGAAAACTCATTTTGAGCAAACTTTCGAAGAACACTGCATGGAGCCTTCCAGAAGATAGGAATCTGTTCACCAGACAAGAGTTCTAGGACAGTTTCAGAAAAATAGGGCAGACTGAATTTCTCTCTGCTGTTACAGTGTCTAAACTACTGACCGTGTATGTTGGCTCCGTCAGTGTCATAATCAAAATCAGGATTAGAGAAGTAAGGAATAAAACACTTTGTGGGCATGCTGTTTTAGGAAAATAATCAATGACATGGTGCTGTTATGTGGTCCGACACAAAGCACTTACCATCCAAAAGATTATTTTCTGATAACATTTCTTCTTCTTTTTTTTTTTAACCACAGCAATTTGTCAACAGTAACAATTTTTTATTTATATATTTATGCATTTTATCCCCCCAATTAGGTCACCTATCAATTCCCACCTACAAGCCAGTTCTCCCTATCACACAATAACTACCAATCGGAGAGGGTATTGGCTTCTTCCATGGTTCCTCCAGCAAACTTTATCTTTTAGAACTGCTGCTGCATCACAGGGCAGTGTAACACAATCAGAGGAAAGCTCTGTCTGCCCTCTTCTGCATACATGAGCTCACAGAAGTCTGTGATTGGTGTGTCTATCTAATTGACAGGGGAAAGAGAGTATAACCCCCCTCCCATATGTAGAGCACAGCCAGTTTTGCTGCCTTGGTTTCTGGCTACGTATGACCGTCGCATCAGGGTGAACAGCTTTCTGCTGCACCACTCGAGAGTACAACAATTATATTTTTTTCAGTTGGCACTACTGTTGCTACGGTACACAACTGCAGGCATACAAACTTAATCCACACCTTCTGACCAATCAAAATCGAGATTTCAACAGAGCTCATGGGATCACAATTTTTGCAATACCTTGCTTGGCTGGTTTCCTGGTGACAGAGCAAAGTCTGATACCTTCTGAAGATGAAGTTTGTTGGCAATGGTTTCTGCACACAAGCAAAACACACGTTTTGAGACACACATCAGCTGATTAACATTCATTAGGATCACGTAGAATTTTGTAAAAAGACATTGCACAACTGTTCGGCTGCAACATGTTTATGTGGTACTTGTAACAAAAATGGTGGAGAAACAAAGCCTTACCGAAGTTATTATTCTCAAAGAAATGAAGTTCGTTGTTCACACATCTCACCGCGACGCTTTCATCATCCGCCCAACCTGGACACCTTAAAACCCAGCATCGCACTCATCATTTGACAAATAACAAAAGTAATATTGATGACAAACTTAGGTACAAATCATGTGACTTCGGTCGACCTAAAATTTGGAGAGTAAAGATTTGAATCAGTGCACTGCTCTAAGTATTTATGATACAGCTGCATTTCTGCATCAATAAAGTCTGATTGCATACACCCTGTTTGAGCAATGTTAAAAAATTATTTATGTTGGCACACTTGTTGTTTCTCCCCGTCAACGATTCTCTGTGCATGTCAGTCAAAGTGGTTAAAAAAAAACATTTCCATGTAGTTTTGTTGAAATATATTTATGTTCCTTTTAAATTTGAGGTGTCAATATACTGTACTGTACGTTTTAGGCAGAAAATTGTCACCCAAACCAATATTTTTCGTAATCTTTTTGCCAGAATTTAGCCACAGCAACATCTGATGGGTTTTCATCTGATGGTAAGAGACTTATGCACACCTTGCTAGAACTGATTAATTCATTCAAATAAATGCGAGTGACTTGACAACCATGTTGTTATTGTATTAGTTACTCACCATCCCTCTAATTTTTTTTGGTAAAATGCTTTGGTACAGTTGCCTGTTTGCAGATCCCACAGCTGGAGGTTAGCCTCACCCTGAGGATTATCTTGTGATTCTAAAATATTACAGGAATACACTCATGATGAGAAGTTTCTACTAACTGATTATACAGACAATTACTATAACATGTAGCAAACTGTATCCTGTGAATACTGAAAGTTTCTCATATTTTAAATACGCTATATTGTTTAATCATATTGTTTAATCATATAATCAGTAGATATTCCTATCATTAATACTCCCATGATTCCTCTACTAAAGCAGTGAGCAACAAAATGGCATGAGTTACAGAGATTACATCACAGGTAAGGGTTTTTTTTTAAAAGGTAGGACACAAAGGGTAGTGGAAAAAGTGGAGTGCCTAAAACCCCTTTACCCATGATAAAGTCACTACATCATACTATACATAATTTATTTATATATGTAAAAACTGTATAATCATACTATACACAAAATCATTACTTTGTAATGTTCTGATGTATGGAATGTTTCAGAGTTATAAACCAATGTAGCTGGCCCAAAAGCAGTTAAGAGTCTGGTGATTTTTCTTCATCAATATCAGTAGGTGTGTTATAACAAGCAAATCATACACATCACATTGCACACCCATGTTCCCATTAGAAGCCTTCCCATTATACTCACTGGTGTATGGCTTCCATGTAACCAGGACTTTATTAAGAGGAGAAAATTCCAGCATTGTGGTTTTTGGTAGATCAAAGTACTTCACCAAATCTCCGTTCGCAACTTTAATCACGCTGACCCTGCGGAAAAAAGTTTGGGGGGGGATGTAACATTTCAAGCCACAATTATTTCTCAGTAAACCTTCTCAAACATGCCGGACGTAACTTAATAACTGCAAATATAGCTCATTAATGAATTGATTGATTATTCTTCTGCTTTTCCTGGTGGTAAAGTTCTGTCCGGACTTCTCGATCCCAGCCAGGGATTCCAGGTCCTCTTGGGGCTCCCCAGATGTTCCAAAGCCAGTTGTGAGACTTCTGCCTTGGGATCTCCATCCAGTGGGAGGGGCCTGAGACATCTCTACCAGGAGCTAACCAGGGGCTATCAATCTAATGTGTGTGATGAGTGTTAATACATACTTCTCCCCATTGCACCAGCCAAACAAAGTACCATCCCTGCTGAAGGTCACATATCTGCTCTGTCGTTCATCTCTGAAACATAAAGATGATACTTAGTTAAAGATGAAAGAGATGAATTAGCGCTGAAAGCATCCTGTGCTCAATTCTGCTCATATAAATAAAAAGCTCACCGGTGGAAAGTCGGACTTTCCTCACAGTTCGGTGGTCCGCGGAGCAGAACTGTCCCATCTGACCCTCGAACTGTTATTACAACAGATAGATCATTATGGTGTTACAGTAACAGTAGTTCAGTAGTAAACGTGGGACCGGAGTCGGTGTCTGTGTTTTTCTCATCCAGAAACCCAGCGAGATATCACATATCAACTCCTTACCGATTCTACTTCACGTGACATCCATGTACGTGTAAAACGCAACAACACTTTAACTATCCGTGTTAATAATAGCTTTAAATGAATTTGCTTACCTGCTAAGTGCGGTATGGGAGGCGCCATGTTGAAACGGAAGTAGTTACGAAAGGACGCGCCCACGTGACAGGCTGGTCTAAGATTTGTAAAAATATCTAAAAAATATATTTTTAAAATACTTTTTAAAAATCAATTTAAATGAGAAATTATCTAATTATATCTATTTTTTTCGAATTGCATGACGATTATTAAACATGTATTATTATTATTATTATCATTATTATTAGTAGTAGTAGTAGTAGAAGTAGTTGTATTGTTGTTGTTGAAAGATAAGCGGTATAGATGATGGATGGAAGGATGGGTGGGTATGTGTGATTGTGCCCTGCAATGGGTTTGCACCCTGTCCAAGGTGTGTGCCCCTTGTGCCCCGAGTCCTCTGGGGTAGTCTCCATGTTCCCCTGTGTAGGATGAGCGGTACAGAAAATTGATGGATGGGTTGATAATAATCAAATAAAAGCTGAATAAGGGAAATGTGAAAACATTGTTGATTGAGTTGTTTCTAAATGACAGCAATGAAACCATCTGTAGTGGAAATGTGCTAATATATAATAATAATATTATATTTATATTTTTATATATTATATTTAGATTTTATAAGCTATTAGGGTTTCACACAAATATTTAAATACTTGGCCCTTTACTGGGGAAACACTTACAGACAGGCAAATCACCCTTTAGAGGGTTAGGTAATAAATCTTTAGATTTTATTAATCTCTCAAAGATATTATTATTCATGCATATGATTAAGAGTGGTACGGTTTCCCAGTCAGTAGCATGACTTCCTCACACCTCCAGGGTCCCCAGTTCTCAGATTACTGTCTGTGCAGAGTTTCACATGCTCTCCTCATGTTCATGTGGGTTTCCTCCTGGTTCACCGGTTTCTTCCCACTACCCCAAAACATGTCCGTAGGTAGATTGTCTACACTAAATTGCCCTTAGATGTGAATGAGTGTTTGAATGTTGAATGTGTGTGTGCCTGGTGACCTGTGATGGAATGGCATCTTACATCACCTTGTGTCCAGTGTTAATAGGATTGGCTCCAGATTCACTGCGTGAATTTAATTCATTTCATTCATTGAATGAATGAATGAATGCTCATTATTTATTTTGTATTATTGTTTCTTTATTACATATTCAACTGTATTAATAACATTAATAATATCCTGAATATGGAAAGAAAAAAAATATTATAACACACAAGAAATAAAGAAAACACAAATTAATTCAGTGTACAAAAAAACGGACAGGGATGTGTAAAATGCTTATGGATGATCAAACTTTTTTTTCGATTGAAACAATCAAATTCGTCGTTCAGTTCATAGTTGAGTTCAGGGGGCGTTTCCCCCTAGCGTCACTCAGTCTGGATTCGCCACGACGGCGGAATAAAGACGAGTGGGCGGAGTCATCCTTGTGCCTACGTATCACATCCGAATTAAGGGGCGGGGTCATGAGTGTGCGTACGTGTAAACGCATGGGTTAATGGGCGGAGTCTTTCCCCTGAGTACGTAGGCACGTATGGGTTAGTAGGCGTGGTCATCCCGTGCGTACGTATGCACAAAGAGGTTTCGAGGGCGGAGTCGTGTTTGTGCGTACGTAGACATCTCTCAGAGTATCACGGAGAGCCAGTGATCTTTTCATAAGAGGGAAAGATTTGCTTTGGGGTTTTTATTTTCAAATTTAATTTAGCCACGACTTAATTTGAAATCGTTGTACGTTAAGACCGAAAATATGGTGGCGAAACAGAGGATACGCATGGCGAACGAGAAGCACAGCAAAAACATCACACAACGAGGGAATGTGGCCAAGTCATCAGTAGGTTGAAGCTTAATTGAATTATCTAAACACTGATTTAGCCTGCTTAAATGCTTCTAGGTGATACTTCAATACAACATTTTTTTATTTAGTTATTGAATGTGTATTTTTAGCTGGATAGTAATCAAAAGGCGGCCCGGTGAAGAAGCCTATAACCCCCATTACTTCCTACATTATACTGTTGATTGATGAAATGTTGCAGCTACACCATGATCACTTCCTGTCATCAACATAAGCAACACTGATGTGTGTATATTTATTCATCTTTCCTGCAGAGAGGCACACCAGACGAGAAGGCGGCAGTAGGACCCTGGCTCCTGGCCTTATTCGTCTTTGTAGTGTGTGGATCAGGTCAGTTTTCTCAATTTCTAGTTTCCTTTCAATTACTATTTGTATTAACATATGTCAAGACCAGCTTGCAATGAAGGGGGAAAGTACATTTGAACCCCCCATCCCAATCCCAATCCTCTGCTGTCATTCCTGTCAACAAGCCTAGATTTTGTGTTGAATTTGCAGGGAGATGTCTATTAAAATTCAGCGTTTTCTCCCTTAAATTAACATAGACACAGTTTTTCTTTTCCTTCTATTTCCTGTAGCTTCTAAGCATTTATTGATCTAAAAAAAAAAAAACAAAACCCATTGATAATCAGTCTAATGAGTGTTAATGCTGACTCGGTATCTAATCTGTCCAATCTAAACGGCTCATCATTTGGACGTAAGCGGTGATGCTATCTGTTTTAAAATGAAGTACTCCAAACATACTGAACAGCTACAGATCCAAACGCTCAGCCTGAGTATTAAATCATAGTACTGATTTGATTCTACTCTATTAGGTTAACGCTATTGTTATTATTTTAGCTTTGTTAGAATCTCAAACTGTTTTTTACTTGAATTGCAACTCTATAATCAGATGTATAAATCTCCAATTGTGACTAGTACAGTTTCCGAGTAGCCTATACATTCCAGCTCATATTACAGCTGTTTTCCTTCTAATGTCCATAAATCACAGCTTACAAAAAGGAAGCTTCAATTACGAAATACTTCAAGTCCCCCTGAAATCAAAATCGAAGTTTTGTGGCTTTTATTAGGAATATGTTCGCTTTAAGGTTATCTATAAACTAGTGTGCTTCAAAACAGTGAAGAATTTCACATTTAGAAGATATATAGTTTAGATACACGAATTGACTTTACTTGTGACGCGCTATTAATAAAATAATGATTATATACAGCTACTTTTGACTTTAATAAGTTATAGGATGCTTTATAAAAAAAAAAAAAATAATAATAATAATAATAATAAAAAGAAGAAGAATTAGGATTTTTGATAATCAAGCAAGTCATCACTATTCCCCATCTTTGTAGTTTAAACATGTAATAATTTAATCTTAAGGATCTCAAAAAATTTGATATCTTCCTTTTCTTCCCAGCCATTTTCCAGATCATTCAGAGCATCCGAATGGGGATGTAAGAAGACAACCGGACCACCACCACCACCATCATCATCATCATCATCATAGCTCAATATTCCTCTGTTCTCTTTTTTCACTCTGCTGGCAAGGATAAAGATAAACTTTCAGCTCTTTGTGTCTTATTTAAAATATCCGTAGCTGTGACCACAATACTCTGAGATCACGTGCCTTACAGGAATGGTGGAGGAATGAAAAATTAAGAGAAAAAGTCTAAGCCATATCTTACCAAACATTCCAGTCTAAAGAAGACTGCTGCTGGAACACCATTGTTATTACAAACCTTTCTGCCTCTGACTTTTACTACAGTGATTCCTCATACAGCTGTTCTTTTTTCTCTAAAGGACTGTTTCTATACACCATGAAATGTTTTAACTCAGAGGGGTGCCAAAATATCAGGTCTTAATTCAGGTCACAGTTACATAAGAGTTGTCCTGAACTGCAATACAGTGATGTCGATTATGTGGAGCTATGCACCTTTCATGCATTCCTGCCAGTGTTTATTACTGTTTAGGGCTTTTTTTTTTCTTTTTTAACCTTTTTTTTTGTTGGCTGAAATAAATGAAGGTCTTTAATGTCAGGTTTATGTATTGGACAGCAGCAATTTGTAAAATTATGTATTATTTGCTTTCCACATGAATGATCTTTAACAATAAAACAGTTAAATGAAAGCTTTGTTTCATTTTTGTTCTCTCGTCACAACTGATTTGTGCCATTGTCATTCATGCCCAGCACGAATGACCTGTTTATTATTGTCACCTCAGAAATGTCAAAGGTGCTAACATTTACAGTTCAGCTGTAGCATTTATGATTTTTAACCAACGGTGATACAGGAGACACCTGAAAATTACACTTTTGTTTTCTCAGATGAAGCAGCGGTCAGGCCGAATGCAAATGAAAAACGTCTGGCTGAAAATCCAATTTACTTAAGTCATGGTCACATTAAACTTTTGCCTTGCTGTTTTCTTACCATTGCTTGGTGCTCATCTGAGAAAACCCCACACAAATGAGCTATTTAGATGACATTTACCCTTACCTTCTTGTTAACATTAGTTAGCATCAAGCTGTTCCGTTCACTGACATACACTAAGGTTTCTGAAGTAAAGTTTCCTCACCCTTTCACAAATTTCTTGTTAGTGATGTTGGCACATCTGGTACGTACAGGAATGTAGACCAAATGGAGAAAAGAAAAACGTATAAATAATATGGTGAACGTTTCTGTAAGGAAACATTTACTTAACATTTCTGAAAGGAGTCTGAGGTGTCAGTGCTTTGTAAATAAAAAAAAAAATTAAAAAATAAAAAGTCACTGTACTGTGAAACTGGAAATCAGAAAACACTGCATTACAGTCCCAGTGAAATATCAAACTGTGATTTTTTTTTTTGTCTTATGTTTCTAACTGCTATAACAAAAGTGATAACAGGAAGTAAAGTGTTTCATGTACATTCCACAACATTAAATGTAATTATAAACAGTCATGTCATTCATTAATAAATTAAAAACGGCAATCATTGGCAAATTCCTGTAGTATAAGAGGAATCACTTCAGGATGTTTATA
>JANDJT010000179.1:7894644-7906849 GCA_024331685.1 Stegophilus panzeri | reverse complement strand
TAAGGGAATTTGGCCTATGTGTTACCTCATATTTATACCCCTGTGAAACAGGAAGTCATGGTTGAACAATTTCCTGTCCTAGACACTCAGGTGTACTTAAAAAATATCAATGGGAATATACTTTAAATATATTTTTCTCATTTGAATTCATAGGGGTGCCAATAATTGTCACACACCTGTATTTAACAAAGATATTTTTTTTACAAACCTGTGTTTTGTTGTTTTTAGTTGTTTGATATCCATGAGATCAGAGTATTTCTGTGAATTTTGTGAATAAAAGATTAAATAATAAAGACCATTTTTCACAGCATTCTTTGCTCATATTTTCCAAGGGTGCCAATATTAGTGGAGGGAACTGTACCTAACCTGCTTCTTGAGCACTTTCTCTGATGGTAAACAGCATTAAATTATACAGCTTTCCCACATGTAGGGCATGGAGGGGCACAGTTCAGGACTCACAAGGAAAAGAAGAAGAGAGGGACCAAACGGAGAGACGGACAAGGAGGAACGAGGTGGAAAAGTCCCACGAAGGACTTCGGTGAGTGCAGTGAAGGCATCTGCAATCAGTCTGTCATACAGTTTTGCTAACTATTTTCAAAGAAAAATAGCTAAAGTAGCTCACAAAGGTGCTGGGAGTCGATAATGTCTTAAAAATCTGCATAGTTATTAAATTGTTTTAATCATTTGTGTATCAAATCATGTTACATGAGGAAGGAAGTGGTTTTTTCTTCTTTTTTTCTTTTCTTCTGAAGACAGTTTGACTTGAATAGAACAGAGGTCTATCAGAATGGAAAATAGGTAACATATTTCGTATAGAAAGAAGTCTACTCTAACTATTATGTATTTACAAAATGCCATAATTTCTATCAAGAACAAGAGAAAATTAAGTAGTCGTAGTGTGTAGTCTGGAAACAGTCACAAAGGAAATAGTTACAGTTGGAATAAATCACTTTTATTACATACATGTACTGCCAAGAAGAGAGTTTAAAAGAAAGAATAAAGAGATTACACCGATCAGCCATAACAGTAAAACCACTGACAGGTGACGTGAATAACACTGATATATTTAACAAAGATTTTTTTTATATATATAAACCTGTGTTGTGTTTGCAATTGTTTGATATCCATGAGAGCAGAGTATTTTTGTGAATTTTTTTAACAAAAGGTTTAAACAATAGAGACAAATTTTCACAGCCTTTTTTGCTCATATTTACCAAGGGTGCCAATATTAGTGGAGGGCACTGTATATGAAGCAGCAAGTGAACAGTCAGTTCTCGAAGTTGATATGTTGGAAGCATGAAAAATGGGCAAGGGTAACGATCTAGAGACATTGACAAGAGCCAAATTGTGATGGCTAGACAACTGGGTCAGAGCATCTCCAAAACGCCAGGTCTTGTGGGGTGTTCCCGCTCTGCAGTGGTTAGTACCTACTAAAATTGGTCCAAAGAAGGACAATTTGTGAACCGGCGACAGGGTCGTGGGCGCCCAAGGATCATTGATGCGCGTGGGGAGTGAAGGCTAGCCCGTCTGGTCCAATCCCACAGAAGAGTTAGTGTAGCACAAACTGCTGTAAAAGTTCATGCTGGCTATGATGTCAGAAAACACGGTCCATCACAGCTTGCTGTGTATGGGACTGCGTAGACACAGACCGGTCAGAGTACCCATTCTGATCCCTGTCTACCACTGAAAGAGCCTACAATGGGTACTTGAGCATCAGAACTGAACCAAGAGCAATGGAAGGAGCAATGGAAGGTGGCCTGGTCTGATGAATCACATTTCTTTTACATCATGTGGACGGCTGGGTGCGTGTGCGTCACTTATCTGGGAAAGAGATGGCACCATGATGCACTATGCCAAGAAGGAAAGCCCGCAGAGGCAGTGTGATGCTCTGGGCAATGTTCTGCTGGGAAATCTTGGGTTCTGGCATTCATGTGGATGTTACTTTGACACGTACCACCTATCTAAACAGACCAAGTACACCTTTTCATGGTAACAGTTCAAGGAGTTGACTTGGCCTCCAGATTCCCCAGATCTCAATCCGATCGAGCGTCTGTGGGATGTGCTGGACATACAAGTCTGATCCATGAAGGCTCCACCTCACAACTTACAGGACTTACAGGACACCTTCAGAGGTCTTGTGGAGTTCATGCCTTTCATGAGTCAGAGCTGTTTGGTGGCACAAGGGAGACCTACAGAATATTAGGCAGGTGGTTTTTAATGTTATGGCTGATCAGTGTATCACAATGGTGATAAGTGATTGGTCATTGGGAACAATGGTAACCAGTAGCTATGACTCACTAAGTTGGCAACAATCCAGTCATGGGACATATTGAAAGTGATTTCACGTGTGTGTGTGTTTGTGTGTGTGTGTGTGTGTGTGTGTGTGTTTTCTCCAGATCCTGACAGAACCTGCACCCTTCTCTGATCAGCTGGAGACTGTGTCCACTCCATACACTCGTGTGAGCCTAGAGGAAGCCCGTTGTGGCACACCAGGTGCTTGCTTACAATTTCTCTTTTCTTCTGTTTATTTTATCTTCAAAGACTTCCAAAATAAACATATGTTTAATGTATGACTACAAAAATGTTCATTATAGTGGTCTGTTTATAAGGAACACTTAGATATACAGTTATTGACTGTAGTCCATCTGTTAGCCCCCTTTACCCTGGCCATCAGTGAAAAGACACCTGCACAGGACCACTGCTAATCAGATATTATTTGTATGGCGGATCATTTTCAACACATCAGTAACACTGAAATGGTAGCGCGCGTGTGTGATGCAGTTATAGGTGTATTGGGTACAGCAGGATTTCTGTGTGTTTTTATTTATATATATATATATATGTATGTATGTATGTATGTGTGTATGTGTGTATGTATGTATGTATGTGTGTGTGTGTGTGTGTACATCAGTATGTCTGCCAGTTTGAGAGCAGTCCACCGAGCAAAAATATCCAGCCAACAGCTTTGCTCTGATCATGAGCATGAGCTAGAGCTATGTAGTAAGTGTATACAGTGTTATTTGTCACTGCCATGCTAAGAATGGTCCACCATTAAAATAATATCTTGTCAACAGTGGTTGGGTGGTGGTCCATTTCCACTGGTGGGCGGGGTTAAAGGAGTCAAACTCTGCATAGCAACAGATGGGCTACAGTCTGTAATTATATACATAGATATGGAAGGTGAACCTCATTAAAAAAAGTGTATATAAGTGACATGTTTAGTGAAGAAGCTGTCCTTTTTTCCTCATTCTCATGTGTAGTGGGCCGTGCAGTGCGCGTGTATGCTGATGGGATTTTTGACATGTTTCATTCTGGACACGCCCGAGCTCTGATGCAGGCTAAATGTCTTTTTCCAAACACTCATCTCATCGTAGGCGGTAAGTAGCATGAAACTACACTTAATCACTTAGTGAAGACAAGGGCCAAAGGTTTTAAAGAGCAACTCCAGCCATCCAGAGTGAGCTAGGCCTTTAGTTCACAGAAGGAAAATCCTTGGCATAATTTAACGACAGCAAGTCTTTAATTGTTCTGTGTAATACAGTCTGTTTTTCTCTTTTACATCTCCATTTGTGTTTAAATGTGAGGCGGTGATGTGCCAAACAAAACATTAAAAACCCACTGAAATGTTATAACCAGCTCCATTTTAATAAACACTCATGGTTTTTTTTTTTTGGTTTTTTTTTTTCAAACCTGGGGCACAGAAAGCAACTTTACACAGACCAAGCTCATTCTGTGTAACCAATCAACTTTATTTCATCATAAACAACGATAACACGCATTTATAATAATCTGACAGGCCAATTCAGACCATTTGCTTGGTATATTTACATGAGAAAGCACTGAAATGAAGCTCCACTCTGCAGTGAATGAATGGTGGCTGTGACCTTTGGGCAGTGTAAATTGATAAGCCTGAATTGCACAATAAATAAAGATTGCAGCTTCGTTTCTGGAAGGATTTCTTTTCAGTGCTTGCCACCTGACAGTCAGGATGTGTGCTGCATTCAGGAAAACATGTACATCTATAGGAACTATGAAAACAAAAATAGATTGAAAAGAAACAGCCTTAAGGAACACATTAAGACAAATGCATCAGTTGCCTTTGTAGTTTTCTCTGGTGTAAAGCCTACTGGTAAACTAAACCCACTATTTGACTAATACTGTACTTTATTGAATTTTGGTGATGTTTCAGGGTCTGATTGATGTGGTTTCTGTCAAAACACCTCTTTGTGCTTGTATATCTGACACAAACATGTGTTTTGACAGCGTGAGAATGAAAAAAGCCCCATTCTCAGTACAAGTAGATGTCATGGTGCGTTAAAGGCCAAACCACAACTTAATTTTTTTTTTAAATACACTAGTTAAAAATCATAAGAGATAATTCAGTTGAAGATCACATTTTCAAATGTCTATAACTTCACTCTTTTCACAGTATGCAGCGACGCTTTGACGCACAAGCTTAAGGGCTTTACTGTTATGAACGAGGACGAGCGTTACGATGCAGTGAGTCACTGTCGCTACGTGGATGAGGTGGTCAGGGATGCCCCATGGACGCTAACACCAGAGTTCCTGGACAAACACAGAGTGAGCGACTATTTGAAGGATGTCTGGCATACATGGATTTTAGTGAATATTTAACAACTTGAACGTAACACATTCAGAAATACCTCAGATTGACTTTTCCTGTCATGCAGATTGACTTTGTTGCCCATGACGACATCCCGTACGTTTCAGATGAGAGCGATGACGTTTACAAGCACATAAAGGAGGCCGGTAGGTAACAAGCCAAATAATTAGTACAATACAGGGCAAAGAGTTAATAAATGAAGGTCTGCACTGGCAAAAATGTGATTGAAAATGCTTTTGTTTGTTTTTAAAATAATTTTTATTGCCTTGATTACTTAAGAGTGATCATTTCATTTCAAGGCATGTTCGCACCCACACAAAGGACAGAGGGCATCTCCACCTCTGACATCATCACACGCATCGTCCGTGATTACGATCTTTATGTGCGACGCAATCTGCAGAGAGGCTACACTGCCAAGGAGCTTAATGTCAGCTTCATCAATGTGAGTTCAACCAACATCTTTAACAGTGTCCAGTTCAGAAAATCTTCAAGATTCCAGATCCATGATCCATTATTGAGCCATGATAGTGAACGTGATTTCTTTAAGAGGTATATTCCTGGATTCACATCTCCTTGTTATTAAAGAAATAACATTCCTATCACTCCTAAGCAATTACTGCTATCTTGATGATATCAAAGTACACTTCCTGCTTCCACTTCCATTCCTGAGCCTTTACTGAGAAAATTCTTCCCATAGGCACCAGTTAGCCTATTGTGCAGCTCTGCATTTCACTTCCTATATTTAAGCAAAATTGTTTATTTGTTGAAGATACTGATAGAATAAACATATTTAGCTGCAGTTTATCATTTAAGGCAAAATTAGCACATTTATTCATTTGTATGCGTAGCTGTTTGATTGTGTAGTTTGAAACATAGCCATGAAAAAAATTCCCTTAAAATCTACCATTTTGCAGAGAAATAAAGCATTGGTTACCTCTGCATTTTAGTTCCGAAAAAAAGTAAAAAGATCCTCTATTATTTAAAAATATATTAAAGTTTCACCACTTTAATTACTTGTTTAAATGAGGACTCTTAGTATTGTGTACAATCCCTTCTGAAAGTATTGGAACAGCAAGGCCAATACTGTTTTCACTATACATTGAAGACATTTGGGTTTGAGATGAAAAGATTAATATTTCAGCTTTCATTTCCTCATATTTACATCTAGATGTGTTAAACAACTTAAAACATGGCACCTTTGGTGGCAGACCACTCAATTTGTAGCTGAGCAAAAGGAACACACAGTCTTAAAGTATGAGGGGGGGAGCTTTCTTTTTCAGGACATTCCAAACTGTTGTCTTGGCTTTGCCCAATGCTTTCGCCATGCCTCTGATAGATTTTTCCCTCTTCACTCAGCTTCAAAATGGCTTGCTTTTCTCCCATAGACAGCTATCTGATCTTCATGTTGGTTTATCCTTTTTAACAACAAATGCAGTGTTCAGAGATGAAACCTACGGCTCAAACCAAGAGTAGACATTCAGAGCTATTATTTCTTTAAACGATCAATTTAACAGGGCACACCTGGGCAACAAGAAACACCTATCAGTCACATGTTCCAGTATTTTTGATCACTAGATGTAAATACAAGGACATGAAAGCTGAAATTCTAATCCATCATCTCATTCATCTTTTGATCTCAAACCCAGATGTCTTCAATGTATAATGAAAACAATAAAATTGGCCTTGCTATTCCAATACTTTTGGAGGGGACTGTATATAAAGTTGGCTGGTCTGCCGAGCTACGTATGTAGTGCACTGCCCAACTTGGCTGACGTGATCTAACAACACGTGCAACATTGCCTTGTTGAGGTTAAATGCTGCTAAAGATGTTTCAGTATTTTGACAAATGGCCAGTTTTGCATAAATTTATGAACAGAAATACAGATTGATCATCTGTGGCCAGGAGCCAAGGGAGTAAAATTGACCTTGCTGTCTCGACGGGAGGGATGGCATACTCTCTCTCCCCTGACACAGTGACGGTAGCTAAATGTGGGCATCTCTGAGCTTTTGTATGTGAAAGAGGATAGATAGTGCTTTCCACAGAATATGTGCCCTTCTTTGAGGAAGCAGCAGTACCCCAGCTGATAGTTCTCATCTGATAGGGGATTGTTGGCTGATGAGTGGGAATTGGCAGGTGACCAAAATGGGAGAAAATGGGCCAAAAGAAATGCGGAGTGGAAGCTTACTGGTGCATCAGGCAGAATTTTTTAAGAGGCTTGAGTACGGATTGGAGGTGCACAGTGACTGCTGAATAGGAATGCTGTAACAGGAACTGTAAAGAGACATTGCTTCATGAATATGACCTATTTAAGACCTATTTACACTCCCCACTCGAAGTCTGATGTTTGAAATATCTACTGGGATAGACAGGCACTGAAAAGTATGGAAAGGGAGAGAGAAATATACAGAACAATACTTAATAAAAATGTGTAAATAATAGTACACCGGTAATAAAGAGAGTTGCATGTGTGGGATGAGGTTTTACCAAAACACAGGCATGTGCATCAGTTAAGTCACCATCACCTCTTAAATTCTGCCTGATACATTAATTAAATCATTTATTAATATATAATAATAGCTTTATCATGATCAAGGTTGTGGTGGATCCCTTGGAACACTGGGCAAGAGGCAGGAGTGATGGGACATCATGCTCGCACACACATTTTCGCACACTCATTCACACACTCAGGGGCAGTTTAATTTATCCAGTACACCTGAGAGAGAGGAAACCGCAGAACCCTGGGGAAACCCACGTGGACACAGGGAGAACATGTGAAACTCTCCATAGACAATAACCCGAGCTCAGGATTGAACCCTGGAACTCTGAGGTAGTAACACTACCCACTGCAGTACTATCATCCCACCTTGCCTGATACACCCTGTTTTAAACTGGTGCAGCTGCAACTACTGGGGTGGTTACTGTTTCCTCAGAGGAATCAATAATGTGAGATGTATTGTCAGCTGTCGGAATGAACCCGAGACTTTGTTTCTAAACATGTGATCTTTGCAGGAAAAGAAGTATCACCTTCAGGAGCATGTGGATAAGGTGAAGCAGAAGGTACGGAATGTGGAGGAGAAAAGTAAAGAGTTTGTGCAGAGGGTGGAGGAGAAGAGCATCGACCTTATCCAGAAGTGGGAGGAGAAATCACGCGAGTTCATTGGCAACTTCCTGCAGATGTTTGGGCCAGACGGGGCACTGGTGAGACAGCAGGGTGAATGTGTGAGGCACTGATTTCTGTATCTCACGTAACAGTGTGATGGGTACATTGCCCTCCACTTTTATTGGCACCCTTGGTAAATATGAGCAAAGAAGGCTGTGAAAAATTGTCTTTGTTATTTAACCGTTTGAACTTTTGTTAAAATAATTCACAGAAAAACTCTGCTCTCATGGATATCAAACAATTGCACACCCAATACAGGTTTATCAAAAAGAAACTTTGTGAAGTATAGGTGTGCAACAATTATTGGAACCCTTTTAGTCAATACTTTGTGCTATCTTTGCCAAGATAACAGCTCTGAGTCTTCTCCTATAATGCTTGATGAGGTTGGAGAATACATGGCAAGGGATCTGAAAACATTCCTCCATACAGAATCTCTCCAGATCCTTCAAATTTCGAGGTCCACGCTGGTGGACTCTCCTCTTCAATTCACCACACAGGTTTTATTATTGGTTACCCAGGTGTATTGGTTATTTGTCACCCAGGTGTACTAAAACAATGTAAAAACAATGTAAAAACCTGTGTTGTATTTGCAATTGTTTGATATCCATGAGAGCAGAGTATTTTTGTGAATTATTTTAAGAAAAGCTCAAACGGTTAAACAACAAAGACTATTTTTCACAGCAGCCTTTGCTCATATTTACCAACGGTGCCAATATTAGTGGAGGGCACCGTATTATATAGAGTATATACAACCACACAATATTAATTTCAGTAAAAACAAAGGATTGCAGAAGACAAACTTATTGGACCACCCTATTCCCCATTAAACTGTGCTAACAGTTGATTATTTCAGCTCAGTATTTAAAGATTTCATTTTGTCTGCACCTTTATGCCATTGTAATGACTTCCAAGAACATCTTTATTTGCAGCGAACTTGCACACAAATACTTGTAACTGAGCTTCACTGAATTTTTTTTTTCTTTTTTTTTTTTTTTTCCCCTCCACTATCTATTTCCTTCTTGCCTTGGATCTTGGATTACTGTATCCTCCTGAATGTTTTCCTTTTTAGCTGACTATTTATGAGGGTAAATGAGGGTAAATTGGTGTGTTGTATGTATCAGGACCATGTAAATAAGGGACCAGTGAATGGGAGCTTAATTCCACCCAGCTTAAAGCTGATTCATTTTTGCCCAGATTCAGATTTATTTGTCCCTCACTCTGTGCACTCTAAACTGCGCTCATTTCTATGCAACTTTGATAAATAACATTACTGACTTTATAGTGGGGTCTAGACATAGTCTGCATAAAACATGGACAACATGGTGCGTCGAATTCCCAACGGGCTGTTCTGAAGCAAAATATAGCCAAATAGGAGGTCGCCATCTTGCTTGGGCTTGTGCAGTAAAGAGCCTGGCTCTTTTTGCTTCTTGTATGAAATCGCAGCTCTCAGCACAGCTTTTCATACAGCAGGCAAAAACATCTCACCTGTGGTAACCTTGATGGCATCCGATTTAGATAAGCACTACCTAGGGTTAGGGTTGGCAGCTAGTTGCACCCAAAACAAACACTGCAATCGGGGCAAATACTTATGCAAACTCACATGCAAACCTATCCGGGTTTTTGTTCGAAACTACTTTTGCAAAATATATTGCTAGTCCCCACACTTTACAACTGATGTGCTTAAACAGATAGCAGGCGTTTACTAGTACAGGACATTCAACATGATCTGGATGCCTGAAAATCCCCACAAACAAGAAATATGCATCAACATTGTATTATCTCACTCAAAAAATGATCTCGGCTGTATTTAATATTGTATATCCACAAGATATGATATGCTATTTGGATTCCTAAAGCACTGATAAGATATTTGATGAGATCACTGAATCTGCTATGATACGATACAGTTAGTAGTCTTCGGTTGCTACCGTACATGACCAGCTTTGTTGAGAATCTGGAGTAGACCTACTGTTAATTCACGAATGATGATGACACACGGAAGGTCTATTTTAAAAGTATCACAGTTACGGCACATCACCGTGCTAGCCTATTAAATTACTCCACACATCAGTTAAACATGAATTATTTTTTATATACCAGTTGTTTGTCCCTTTTCGATAATCTATTTACGATTGTTGAATTGATTAATATCAGTTGTTGCCGTTTTAATCAATGCATTGACCCAAAGTGTAGCTAAACCCAAGTATTTACTATGCAATAAGTATTGTTTACTGTTAAAGAAGTTTTGACAAAAGAAAATCTGATCCTTTTCCACATAACCCAAAATGAGACATTTTAAGTATCAAATGTTTGTTTCTGATGTAAATGAGATGTTTCACTCAGCAATCCTGTTGCTTTGCCCTGAATTCTTGGCCCCCCCCCCCCCTCCAGAAGCACATGCTGAAGGAAGGGAAAGGACGGATGCTGCAGGCTATCAGCCCCAGACAAAGCCCCAACAGCAGCCCCTCACGGGAAGAGCGCTCTCCTTCTCCTACCTTCCGTCTTCCTTTCTTCACCAAGACCCCTCCGTCCTGCTCACCTCCTCACTACGTCGACACACACCGCATCAGTGAGGACGACGAGGACTAGAGGGCCTCAGTATTGTATTCGGGTTTTTAAATTCCAGACGACAGTGTCCAATTGACTGTTGATTGGGAGTCCTAAACTGTAACACGGCTTTAAGTTAATCTAGTGTAGGAGTCTGACGAGGACTCCAGCACCAGGCTGCATTAATTACTGTATGAAGGGCCAGATAGAGCTCCTGGAAGAAATTATTCTCAGATTTAATCAGTATTTGTTTGCATCTTTTATACACATTTGATTTGTGCACACGTTCTTAAGTCCAGTATGACTCACTGCACACCACTGTGACTCTGTGTTACTGTCACATCACATGTTGGACCATTGAACCACCTTTTTAGTTCTTTACATTCCAATTGTTCAAATGTAAAAATGCACACGCACATGCACCTCTTAAAACGAACAAGGAACAGATTAGACAAAAATTAAATGTACCGCTCAGCCAAGTCCTGTTTGGTGTGTAGTTTACTTCTTTGGTTTTATACAGGTGCTAAAGTGATACTTTAGCTAACAAGTAAAGAAAGCTTATAGCTACCAGTTTAACAGAAACCACATAAGCAAGTTTATATGAAATGATTTTATGCAAGTGTATCATTTTTGCATATAGCTTGTACAAAGCTGTTTATGCACAAACAGTATCACTAAGCCAATTGATGTCTATTGATGCGAGTTTAGATATGAAGTTTGCAAAATACTAAACTGGTAGCTATAAGCATCTCATGCTTGTGAGCTACATTCTGTGCAAAACTAAAACAAACAGATGTCTTGGCTGAACAATTACATCTGAGGTGAGAGGTAGTATGTGTAGATCTTTTTTTTTTTTTTTTTAAATTAATTTTTTTTGCGCGCATTGTTCCTTTAAAACTTATTACATTCCCTTCTGTCCCAACGTAAACCACACGTAGGCTAGAAAACACTGGATTTACTGCCATAATGGAAAACTGAACATAATTATTTTACTGTGAGGGCGAAAGTCATAGCACGTGTTCAAGGCCAAGTGACTATTTTAAATATCCTAATTTTAGTATTCTGTCATGTTTGCTTAATAATCAGTCTTTAATTTCTAATCTGTCACAATAAATGAAAGTCTTATTTGTTTTGAGATTCTGCATTTGTCTTCAGTTTAATTGCATGTCCCTGATTTAAATTAGCCGCACAGCTCCTGTACAAAATTAGCTTCATACACTACATGTTTTGGCAGCTATATTCGGTGTAAAATTGTTTGTTTCATTTTTTGCCAAACTATTTCTTTAACATTTCTAATGTTGGTGCTCATTTTACGGCCTGAATGTGATAGCATAGGCGTCTGAGCACCGTGCTGCAATATGGCACAGATCCTGGAATTTGGGAAAGGGTTTGTCTCGTGATTGTTTACATTAGTGAGTGAGTGCGCGAGTGTGATGTATTTAAGCAGACAGCTGTAGTAAAGGCCTGGCAGAACATCACCAGGGAAGAAACCCAGCATCTGGTGATGTCCAGTTCCAGACTTCAGGCAGTCATTGACTGAAAAGGATTTGCAACCAAGTATTAAAAATAAATTTTTTAATACGTGGTTAAAAATAATTTATGATTGTTAGATTGTCCAATTACATTTGGTCCTCAATGGGGGTTGGGGGACATATAAAAAGAGCTGTAATTCCTACACAGTTTACCTGATTCGGATGTAAAAATTCCCTTAAGCTGAAAGTTTGCACTTTCAGCTCATGTTCATTATTTAATTTCAACTCCAATATAGACAACTAAAATAACAAAAACTTTGTTACTAGATGGCACCAGGATGCACTATGGGAAGAAGGCAAGCTGGCGGAGGAAGTGTGATGCTCTGGGCAATGTTCTGCTG
>JANDJT010000179.1:7872144-7882842 GCA_024331685.1 Stegophilus panzeri | reverse complement strand
ACAAAACTAAACTGTGTGGTTAAAGCTAACAAAACTAAACTGTGTGTTTAAAGCTAACAAAACTAAACTATGTGGTTAAAGCTGACAAATTTAATCTATGTGTAGAGGTGTAACTCCGTGGTTACACAACGTTTTTTTGTACAGTGGAGGTTTATATATCGGGATGAGTAAAGTTAATCTTATCTCTGTGGAATAATTAAACATCCTGCCTGGTCATACGCACTCTGCTCAGCCTATTATACTGAAATGTACTTAACTCTGAGGACTGACAAACAAACAAACAAACACACAAAGAAACAAGTTACCTTTGGTGAGAGATGTGTGCGGGGTGTTCGCGGGTCTCTCTCCATCGTCACGCGTGGAAACGCCAGCTCCGGCCCCTGCAGTTCCTGCCGCATGCCGCGTGGGGGGCAGTGGTAGATTTTCCACCAATTCACTAACAATTTCTTCGACAAAATTAATTTGTGTATCCATCACACAGCTCCGTATTTGCTCAAAAATAGTAAATAGCTGAAGCGCTGGAATTTTTGTTTTCTGAAGCGCTGGAGTTGTTGTTTCTGTGACGTCACAGTGGTGTTGCCCTAGCAACAGTGGTGTTGCCCTAGCAACACTGACGTTCCATGGTTACAACACATGGCTCTGTAGCAGCTAAATGCATAGTGATAGCTTAGCTGTGTCTCCCCTTGTCTAGCGACACCAAACTAGCCTAATCTCGTGTTAGATAGCCAAAAAGTTTTAGATTTTATTGGTCTGGTAGTCCTGCAATCAGTGATAAGTTTTATGATAAATCCAACCTTTTGTCCAATTTTCAATTAGCCCTTACAAGCAAGAAATAAATGCATGGAAACAGTCTATTTAGAAGTACTTTTAAAAAAAAAAAAATTATGGAGAAGAATCTGGGCTCAGCCCCGGGTAATTAACAGTTCAGCTAATGCCCCTGAATCAAACCCTGGACGCTGGAACTGTGAGGCAGTAACACTACCTGTCGCTCCAAACTGTGTAATGCAACAAAGAGCCTAAAGGCTACAGAAATTATACACCTACAAAGTAACCTATATGGCAACCTGGTGTATCATTCATTCATCTTCAGTAACTGCTTCATCCTGTTCAGCGTTGTGGTGGATCTGGAGCCTATGCACACACAGGGGCAATTTAGCATAGCCAATCCACTAATGGGCATGTTTTTGGGAGGTTGGCGGAAGCCAGAGAACCCAGAGGAAACCATGTGAAACAACACACAAGCAGGATCCTGAGCTCAGGATTGAGCTGGTGACCTTGGAGCGTTGAGGCGGAAACGCTATTAATAAATACAGATAAACATTTATGATGCATTCATTTAATTACAAGTAAAAAAAAAAAAAGATGCATTTGCAGCGGCTGATTCATCACTCCCTCACAGTAGCTGAGCGAACCTGTTTAAATATATATTTAATAAAAAAAGTTTACATGAAAATGTGTTAACTATGTATGGATGTTGTTTATAAAGATAAAGCCTGATCCAGTACGTTCTATCACTGCATTTTCTTTTCTGTATCTTTCTTTTTTTTCCTGTTTACAGCATGGTTTATGAAGTGATAAAGTGTCTACCTTACTGATTATTTTACATTGAGAACAGCCATCTCCAGTATGTTGTTTACTGCATATTTTCTAATACACATAAAAAGGTAATCTGTGAAATAAAGGGGACAAGATCAGGCTGCATGTAGCACAAATGAACTGGAGTAATTTGAGACACTGTACCGAATTGTTCTGTATGAATGACGTTACAAATATAAAGAATTTGTATAATTGCTATACCATAATCCTATCTTAGGTGACTAAACAAGCTTGATAGCATAAAAATACTTTTTGTAAAATGTCTGTTCAGCAAAGAAACAAAGTAATAAACCAATAATATGCATACACAAAAAAAAGCCCTAAATGCTTATGTTTTTACTGTACAGCCCTTGTGTTTCAGCTTGAGTCATCTGAAGCATTTCTGAATGAACCTGGTCCATGATATCCTCCACTGAGAGACTAATGTGAGGTAATGAGTCGTTCTGAGAGGTCGAGAGAGCAGGAGGTAGTGTAAGTGCTTCTCCATCACTCCATCACCATCAACTATTGTTCGAGGGATGTTCTGGTTTCAGCCTGATGGCCCACGAGTTAGCTGAAATGACACTGCCACGCCGGTGGATCTGGCAGGTGTACGTTCCCTCGTTGAATTCGTTAGCCACGATGCGCAGGTTGCGATCTTTGATGGCAATGTAGCCAGGAATTGAGGTCAGCAGCTGTTCTCCATCCTTATACCACCTGAAGAGTGGAAGACCACACTGATAGAGTTGCTGTTGTACAAACACTAGACTATGCTGATGTAAATGGACCAAGTACATCCAGCTTAGTAATGACCCATTGGTACAACATATTTATTTTAACCTCTCAATAAATGTTTTCATATTTTAATAACCAAAACTCTTTAAACAGAAAAACTAAGTGATAATCGGTATAAACTAAGCTCCAAAAGCCTCCCCTATATCATCTGGTATACTCCTGATATGTGTGCATGTGTGAGTGAAAATAAGGAAATGTAACACCCACTCACATCACTTTTCATTTACAAACATTTGTAACACTCCCTTATTCCTTTGGTACTCTCAAAAATGACCTGAAATATATTTTTCGAAATTGTATTTCTACATTAATTACACCCTTGATCTTGTTAGCCCCGCCCTCTAACAATGCATGTGTTGTCACACCAGCTCAGGCTATTCCTCCTTCCCGCCAGCAGAGGTCCCACTCCCATGAATATTGAACCACTTTCACAACGTGCTGTCTGCTTTATGGTGGACTCAACCTGCAGAAATCAAAAATAAATAAACAAACAAATAAAAAATAAATACAGAAAATAATAAATGAAGGAAAAAAAAGTAATACAAAAATAAATTTAGGATTAAATTTAATTAAAAATAAATTATATTTTTTTTATCAAGTCCTTTATTCCTTTATTTATTTTCATATTATTACATATATTTATCTATTATATATATATATATATATATATATTAATTTCTGCAGGTTTGGTCCGCCACACTACTCACTATATAAGACAATGAACACTCATACACATTGCGAAGTCTTACCACCTTTATTATTTGTGTAAGTTCTGAACAGTTATTCCTAGTAACTGCCTATTGTATACTGATCCCTTGCCTTCCTCTCGATTACTCTCTTGGATTTTCCCTAAGTAAATGTATTTTGCCTGAATCGTGTTTTGACCTTTTGTCCTTAAGTTGGACTGTGATTTTGGAATGTGGATTTATTTATTTAGCTAAAATAAAAATGTGTTTGGGTGTAATCAGTCTTTAAATGGATAATACACAAATATAATAAATTATTAAATATATAAATGAATAAATATTAGTATTTGAGTAAAAATGTAAATGTAAAAAATGACTTTTTCTACCTAAGAATTTACCCCTTGAAGTGTGTGCACTACCTGACTTTTGGAGGCACTTTCGTGTTTTTGGTCCCACAGCGGAAGCCCACTACTTTTCCCCGAGGCACCATCTTGATCTTGACGTTGGCAGGAGGAGGAGTAGGAGTAGACCCAGCTTCCGGGGGCGCTGAGGTGCACACAAATCTCTTATACTCCAAAATGCTTTTATACTCTAAAAATACTCTAAAAATGCTGTAACTTTTTACTGACAAGCTTTTTTCCCCCCAGCATCTCACCGTAACACAGGTCACAGCGCTGAGGGCAGTGTTTCTTCATGAAACTCCGTCTACTCTCACAGAATCCTAACCGCGCCCAGGGGTCACACACACGCTTCTTATCCAAGCAGCCTAAAAACACATGCATGTATGTATTTATACTTATGTGAATCAGTTTTCACAAAAGAATGGGAACCTGAGAAATACATACACCCATGCAGAGAACATTAAGAACATAACAATGCATCTACAATCGACCTGTGCTGATAATGAATTTATCAATTACACACACACACACGTCTATATCTATCTACAGTGGATATAAAAAGACTATACACACCTGTTAAAATGGCAGATTTTTGTGATGTAAAAAAATGAAACCAAGATAAATCAGGTCAGAACTTTTTCTACCTTTATTGTGAAATTTTAACCTATTAATTAAAGTGAAAAACAATAAGAATCATTTTAGGTAGGAAAAAAAAAAAGGAAAAAAAGTACAATTACCTGGGTGCATAAGTGCGCACCCCCCTAAACTAATACTTAGCTGAAGCACCTTTAGATTTTATCACAGCATTCAATCTTTTTGGGTAAGAGTCAGTCAGTGTGGCACATCTTGACTTAACAATATTTTGCCATTCTTCCTTGTAAAAGCATTCTAACTCCATCAAATTGGCTGGGCATCTCCTGTGCACAGCCCTCTTCTGGTCACCCTACAGATTTTTGATTGGATCCAGGTCTGGACTCTGGCTAGGCCATTCCAAAACCTTGAACTTGTTTTGGTGAAGCCATTCCTTTGCTGATCTGGAGGTTTGTTTCAGGTCATTGTCATGCTGAAAGGTGAAATTCCTCTTCATCTTAAGTGTTTTAGCAGAAGCCTTAAGGTTTTGTGCCTAAATTGACTGGTATTTGGAGCTATTCATTATTCCCTCCACCCCGATTAAATCCCCAGTTCCAGCTGAAGAAAAACAGCCCAAAAGTATGATGCTGCTGCCTCCTCCATCCTTCACTGTGTTGATGAGCTGTGTTTTTTGTGCCAAATATATCTTTTGGTATTATGGCTAAAAGGTTCAATTTCGGTTTCATCAGACCATAACACATTATTCCACATGGTTTTGGGAGATCAGATGTATTTATTGGTTAAAAAGCTTGCCACCCTACTCCATAGCCCAGACATATGAAGAATTCAGGAGCTTGTTGTCACATGTACTGTAGGAAGCAACCAGTACTTGCCAGAAATTGCTGCAATTCTTTTAATGTTGCTGTAGGCCTCTTGGCAGCCTCACTGACCAGTTATTCCTGATCTTCTCATCAATTTTAGAATGATGTCCTGTTCTTAGTAGTGACACTGTCCTGCCATATTTTCTCCACTTGTTGATTATTGTCTTTACAGTGTTCCTTGGTATATCCAATGCCTTGGAAAAAATTTTGTAACCCTCTCCTCATTGATATTTTTCAACAATGAGATCCGATACCGGCTTTGTAAGCTCTTTGCGGCCCATGGTTTTCCCAAAATCCCATAGGAACAACTGTACTTTATTTGGGGGTAATCAGTCACTTTAATTGATATTGATTTAACGCGAGTTTGAATGTGATTGGTTGATTCTGAACACTGCCACATTCCCAATTATAAAAGGGTGTGCACAATTATGCAAGCTGTGTATTAGAAATTTTTTGTTTATCTTTTTTTCCCCAAAAACATTTCTGGGTGTTTGATAGCCTATTTACATGGTGCAACAATGAAGGTGAAAAGGTTCTGACTTGACGTAACTGGCTTTCATTTTTTTTTTTTACATCACAAAAACCTGCCATTTTAACAGGGGTGTGTAGACCATCTAATATGGTCATCACCACCCAAAGGTGCGCATACCCTCAGAACAAAAAAAGAACATAAGTATGGAGGTGTTACGTGGCCCAAACAAAGCAGAGTTATTCTTACCACCACAAAGTTGATTATTTTTTCCATAACTGCATGTTCTGAAGTGTTTTATTCCTCTTATACCACAGCAATTTGCCTTGCCAAAAATGACAATTTTTCTTTCACTTTCTCTGTGCTATTTAACCATGTATAGGTACATTTATTGTTATGGAACGTCCACGAGAGTGGACCTCAGTTCCTGTTAAATCCATTTAGTAGCAGTCTTAGATTATGTGGCGTATCCTCCATACAAATGTAAATGACGTGTATGGAGCCAAAAGTTTTTTTTTACTATAGAAACAACATATTAGAATAAGCGCAATAATATAAACCTGTCATTTAAATTACAACTAGAACTACTGTGGCAGCCATGCTGTTATAGAAAATAAATCTACACCTTCTGACCACTCAGATTCGAGAACTCAACAGTGCTGTGGTATAAACACATAATTTATAGCCACAAGATATTTTGTGTGTCAGGTTTCACAGATGTTCCTTCAGTGCCATGAATAACAAAAATGGTCAAATAGTGTATGTTAATATCCATACATCCATCCATTTTCTGTACCACTTATCCTACACAGGGTCACGGGGGGCGGGGGGGTTCCAACCCATCACAGGGCACAATTGAACATTTACACACTACGGACAGTTTTGAAATGACAATCGGCCTACAGTGCATGTCTTTGGACTGGGGGAGGAAACCGGAGTACCCGGAGGAAAGCCCCAAAGCACGGGAAGAACATGCAAACTTCATGCAAACAGGGCGGTGGCAAGGAAAACATGCTAACCACCAGAGTTGGGTATAATGCGTTACAAAGTATGATCAACTCAATCGTTGATCATCCAGGTAACAACACACAGTATTAAGAATCAAGTGTGTGTAAACTTTTGAACTGGTTCATTTGTGTAAATTCAGTTATTATAGTATCTTGTGGACTATATGTAAACATCCGTTATGTGAAATAGCTTATTCAGGGCAGGACTAAATAAAAAACTAAACACAATTTCCATGATCCCTCTTATTTTTTTTCAATTATTAACACTTTGCAGACTCTACAAGGGGTATGTACATTTATGAGCACAACTGTATCAGTGAGTGGTGCAACTACTGTAGCTTTCCACTTCTGACAACAAATCAGTTTTCTTACCACTAAAATGAAACATTCTGGAAGGACAGCGGTTGAATATAAAATTCACCAGTGTATATATGCATCACATCATACAAGATAAAGGAGAAGCAGTGTGTGCTCGACCATCTGTCTGTGGCGAAAGCGCAACTGCCGGACTGTCTGGGTCCACAAAACAAATGGGACTCGCAGGCAGCATGTCGGGTACCACCTGCTGTTACAGGAGCTGTGGTTAGATGAGGTCTGGTTCCAGCAGTATTTCAGGCTGGACAAATGCATTCTTATAGGATTTAATCCACCCAGTCTGACTGCCTATGTGGTAAGGTTACTCAGCTAATCATGGTATTTGTCAATGCACACGTTTTTTTTTTAACACTTGTGTCTCTGTATGAAGCCAGAGACACATCATAAAGAACTACCCAATTGCTAAATGCTAGAATTAATATCTGACAGGAGATAGATCACGTGTGCTCTACTGTCTTCACCCCTATTGGTAGTCTCTGCACCAATTCGCTCCATATTTGCATAAAGTTAAACCTTTCTCAACTTTGTGGCCAACGGTCACTGTCGCTCCTGTCGCCGGAAGTCGGCAGCTCTCAGTGAAAACGAATGGCCTCCAGTCGCTTTGTCGCTGCGAATCCCTGTATGTGTGCAGGCTCTCTTTATTACTACGCAGGCCCCTCAGTGAACAGCACTGAAGAAACTGGCCTGTCGCCAAACCGAACTTTGTAGGCCTACTATAAAGACAACACACAGAAGACCACACACAGATTTCCTCTGTTTGTTTTTCTTGCTATTGCTTAGTGGTTAAGGTTCTGCGCTAATCACATAAAGGTTACAAGAAGTACAAATCCCAGGACTTCCAGTTGCACTTTTGAGCAAAGCCCTTTCTTTTCAGCCCTTGAAAAGAAAAAAGATCTCACTGATGAATAAATGTAGATATGAATGAATTTTAACTGAATACTGGTTTACCATACAGACGCTGAATTCCCCAGATATCATCCTGAGCGATGTCTCGCTGCCCCGTGTACGTGGCGTTGGGGTGCATCAGCGCACTGGGGTCACGTGAATGCCACAGGCCGAGAGCATGACCGATCTCATGGGCTGCTACCTGAACCAGGTCATTGAGCCATACACCTGTGCATGGAGAAGTGAAGGAGTAGAGAGAACAGAAAATAAAACGGATAATAAATTGGTCATGCAGTCCTGTAGAACAAAACCAGAAATACTATAAATTACATTTTTTTTACGTCCTAACATTTTATGTCTACATTTTTTTCAGCAATAAAACAAAGTAATAAATCAATAATATAAACATTTATAAGTTTCTACTGTTCTACTTTTTTTTTTTTTACTGTCTAATGTGGGATATATGGGAAATGGTATTGTATCAAGAAGTAAGGTTCAAATTCTAGGACTGTCAAAGAGCCGGTGTTATATCACTGAGTAATAACCTGAACTCACAACTACTCAGCTCTGTTTTTGGTTTTTAAAAAAAGGTGCAACTTCATCTAATATGTCTCAAGGGTGGACAAATCGCAACAAATTAAGGTTTGACCACCCATGTGTCTCTACATGAACCTCATCCATAAAGTCTTCAATCAGTATACCAGTATGCATAAACCATCACAAAGTAATGATCCACATACACTAAAAGAACACTTTTCATGTGTACCTTGTTTCCAGCTGAAACGTGATTTGCCCAGGATCCAGAACTCGTGGTTGTCAAAGTGGATCTCCCCCCTCGGGGGCAGGAAGGCATGAGCCAGCTCTCCGTTCAGCCCGTCGAAGCAGGGGTGCAGCGGAGACCACCAGCAGTCTGTGTGATTAAACGTGTAGAAACCTGTGTGGGAACAGATCTGGAGTTGATCAGTGAGCAGTTTATTTATAGTACATTATGAAAAAGTCTCTAAAGCTATTAAATGAGATTTCAATTAGGCAAGAGATGTTTGGTGTCCAAAATTTAAGGCCTACTGTGTACATTTCGTTTCTGAACAAATTTCCTTATACGCTGAATTAACGATGATCCATAAATTAGTTAATTTACCAACTTGTACAGTTTTTACTAACTTATTATTTAGTTTACTCGCTAATTTGTGAGTTAGCCTGTTTACTGTGGTTAATACTGAACTAAAAGAAGACAACCTATGAATTTCTGCCTCAGAAATCCTGAACTGTCAGATACAAATATAAAAGAAACTTGTATTTAAACATTACAAAATAGTAGTTAAAAAGTTAATTTTTTTTTAATTGCCAGTGTGAAACAACATGGTGAAATCAGCAAACGTATTGATCATCCTTGATGCATTGTTTAAAATCTCTGAGGGGACACACAACATGTGATGAACGATGCCCCAGATTAAGATATCTGCTAAAGCAGGTGGAGACCAGGAACAGTCTGAATATAGAGATAATACGTAGATAATGTAGTTCAATCTGCAGTACACATTTTCAACCCAAGCTCACCAATAATGATATCAGCACTCTTGTTAGGGTTGGTGATTTCTGTAAAGGTCAGAGGCGAGACATCGCTCCATTTGTTGAAGGCAATATTGATGGCTTTACGGGCGTCATCTTTATTCAGCGTGTTGGGGAACGTTGTGATTCTTTAAGAAAAACAAAAAAAGATATTGATCTTCAGTTCGGTTTAAACACATTTAGGAGACACCCACACATTTTAATATCTAATATCTAATATCTGTGTTGTGTCTAATATCTAATATCTGTGTTGTATCTAATATCTAATATCTGTGTTGTATCTAAGCTGTATTTGCTATTTTCTGTAAGGTTTGCATTCGCAAGTACAAACTGCATAAAGTCCCCATTAAATCATGTATTTGTTGTCCAAGGCAAAATCACACGCTGAAACCAGGCCAAAGGGAAACGTAATGCAAGTTAATGTTAAAAGGGAATTGCTATTTGTCATGTTATGTAGTATTCTGCAGTACAGTACTGCATCTCTCAGATTCAGAGTATATTACAGTACTCAGTCAAGCATATTATCTGTGGGAAATACATGTTGTACAAGAAGTTAACCTTTTTACCTTAACAAAGATAATAATCTAATAGAATACCTGCATCGATGTTGAAATAAGCATGAAGAAGCAAAAGCTAAAGGTGTTGTTTTTCACCGTTTCCCAGACTAAAACATTCTTTACAGAAAATGGATAGCGGCTGTAGGAGGGGGAAGGCGGGAAGGGGGAGACGACAAAAAAAAACAAAAAAACTTGCCAGACAGAAATGATGTGTATTTACAAGTGCAGCTTACATTTCAGAACAGAGGACTCTCCATTATTCAGGAGTCACACTGACATAAAGTGGCTAGCCAACTTAGCTTAGGGTTTGCAATGTAACTGTTTGTCATCTGCATACTGCTCAATTTGATTTTAAATTACACGATTATTATTACTTCCTTTTGTCCTAGTCTAATGAGGTTGTGTATTCTCCGACATGCACATTTGAATATCTGTGCTGTAGTAAATCAAACAAACTCTTATCTAATGAGTAATTTCTGGTCCTAAAATGTATGCTGTACACTACGGGTGTAACACAATGCCACCATCTCTGTCTATATCTGTTTCATGCCCACAAATATCCGTATCTGTATTTGGGGTAAACACTGGTTAAACCCAGCGATAAAAATGTCAGTATGGTGTGTGAATTCTGGCTCTGATAGTTTCTTAACCTCATCTACATCACTCAAGTTCATAACTGGAATGAAGGCACGATGCAAATGCATCACGTAGCGCCACACATTCATGGCCTTTTGTTTCCTATGCTACATATCAGACTGCTTGCTTGTTCCTACTTATGGATCTCAGTGCACACCTCTAGTCTTAATCACATGATCTGTGAATCTTTCTTTAATCCCAGGACACTTATCGTAAAAAGAGTAGGGGTATAACCCCGGTGTCCTGGCGAAATTCCCCCATTGGCCCTTCTCTATCATGGCCCCCTAATAAT
>JANDJT010000179.1:7831398-7856333 GCA_024331685.1 Stegophilus panzeri | reverse complement strand
TCATGATCTTAAAATCCTTTTGATCTGAAGGTGTATGATTAAATGTTTGAAATCGGTGTTGTAGACAAAAATATAATTGTGCCAACATGTTCATTTCTTTCATTAGAAAAATAACGTTATTTCCTAAAAATATTTTTTTTTTTTGAAATGTGTGACTTGGAGTGAAATATTCCGAAAAGCAGCCAATAAGAGTCCAGCGTAGGTGGGAACTCCTTTAATACTGTTTATTATTTTGGATTTATCACCACAATATAATTCCCATAGCTCCATTTGTGTTACTCCAGAGTTTTGATGACTATTATAAAATGTGGGAAAATCTTTTTACTGAACATTTGACCGGTAGTACATTTAAATAACTCTTTGGAAAAGGGGACGACGACACTCACCTCAATCTTCTGGGCCAGAAGTGACGGTTTGAAGTTGGACTTGATGACCACCTTCACCTCCAATTTGGTGCGTCCCACCTCTCTTACCAGAGGAATGACACGGAACGGCAGAATGATGTCCTTAGTGGTGCGATACCTAAAGTGACGACACACACTTAGGAAAAAAAGTGCACCCAATGACATACGTCGTGTACACGTATAATCACATACAGACCTCATGAGCTCGTACTCTCCATCCGGTGGGATGAAGCTGATGCTGCGCTCTGAGTCAAACTTGCTGAGTCGTACACACTGGTGGAAGGTGCAGTCGTCGATGGCTATAGACTGCTTCCCGCTACTGCAGGGCGTACACAGGAAACACGCACTCTGAATAGCAAACATTACTGCAGAACAGGACACAAGCCATACTGCTTAAGACAAGAAGTAAATCTGCGTATTGGGAGAACGCTGGGAAATTCAAATGCTTTTTTCAGGCTCTATTACAGTTAGATGTTGGAAGTAATAAATGGTGACAGTCATAATATAGGCACACAGTGAAGCTATATGTGCTATTAAGGGTAATGTTCTCTTGGATATTGGATATTAAATATACAGTTAAGTTTATAGAGGTTATGGACAAGGTAAAACTTGCGGTGGCTAGGGTTAGCACGCATCTGTGTCAATGGTCAGATCTCAACATATTTGTGGAATACAGTGTTAGTTACACTTATATAGTGCTTTTCAAGACACTCAAAGCGCTTTACATAGTATTGGGGGGGGGGCAGTAGTATAGTATTAGTAATACATAGTATTGTATAGCATCAACCTGGATGATGTGACGGCCATAGCGTGCCAGAACGTCCACCACACACCAGCTATTAGTGTAGAGGAGAGGAGAGTGATGTAGCCAATTCAGGAATGGAGATTATTAGGTGGACGTGATGGAGAAAGGCCAATGGGGAATTTCGCCAGGACACCGGGGTTACACCCCTACTCTTTTACTACAAGTGTCCTGGGATTTTTAATGACCACAGAGTGTCAGGATCTCGGTTTAACATCTCATCTCTATCACGGTGCTGTTTTTACAGTATAGTGTCCCGTCACTATACTGGGGCATTAGGCCCCAAACAGACCACAGGGTGAGCGCCCCCTGCTGGCCTAAGAAATACCACTTCCTGCAGCAACCTTAGTTTTCCTCAGGAGGTCTCCCATTCGGGTACTGGCCAGGCTCAACCCTGCTTAGCATCAGTGGGAGTGTATTTAGTTGTTGCAAAAATAAACACTGAAAGAAAGAAAAAGAAAAAAAAATCCCACATGGCTTACTAATGCGATATTTGGAAGCAGGAAAACATGGGGTCATGTCCGAGTCGAATGTCTGCCTAGAACACCGTGCTCGGAGTTCCTACAGGTACCTTTGTGGAAACTGAGGTGCTTTCTAACACAATGCAGGAACTGTGACTGTTGCATCGTTTTGAGCATGCCACAAGAATACAGCAACACAACACACTGAAGACTTTTTTTTTTTTTTTTTTTGCACTAATATAAATCAGAATTACGTTATTAAACAGCTGCACATGGCAGCTCACTCAGCCGAGGTCTCATGCGATATTTGCTTTATGATTATAGCATTCTCCTCACAGTGAGCAGCAAAATAGAAAAATGACAATAATACAACTGTGTATTCTGGACAATATCTATAGTGTTCTGGGGCGATGGCTCGTGTGGATAGTTTTACAAAAGCGCAGGGCAGATGTTTAAAACGTCCACAAATAAAAGAAGGCCGAAGAAGGTTCTCACTTGCATAACTAAAGTCGAAACTTAGTCAGAAGCTTGGGGAATAAAAGAGAGATAATATATTTCCAATAACATTCAGTACAACTACATTAAAACACTTAAACTGCAAATCGGTCTCGGATTACACCTGTTTTACTAGCTGTAACACGTGGCACCCCACATTCACTCAGTGTTTCATTTTGCAACAGACACTACTACCACATTTCTCTGTCTGATGTGGAGCGTTCATTTCAGTACTTTGTTTTCACTGCCTTATAAAACAGTACAAATACCAGTACTTGACAGATTATTATTAAAGTACATTTCTACTGTGTTCATAGTGTGGCAGACTGAATTTTAAATGAGCATGCGCTACTACAGGCTGAAATTTGCCATGCGTTCAATAGTTCCCCTATATTAAAGTCTGTCAAAACAAATGCATGCGTCACTGACAGTTTAACTGCAGTGGAAAAAAAAAAAAAAAAAAACGATACTTGATTACATCCCAACCTCCCCCTGGAAGTTAGAAATTCTCAAAACATTTTAATTAAAAGCAGAAGGCACACCCGTACCACTGAGACTTCAAATGGCATGACACAAACACACAAACCTGAGGCTTTAGAAACTAATACAGGAGAATTTGTAGATGGATGACTGGGTGAGGAGTGAGGTACACTACCTGCCTCCCAACTCACTGCAGTCCAGCAGAGAAAAGGGGGGGGAAAAAAAAAATGTGCAAATTACAAAAAAAACCAAAAAAAAAACCAACTGAACATGAGAAAGGACAAACCTCACTTACAGCAAAAACAGAAGACAAGCATGCAGTTACAGCAGTCATATTCAACAAACGAGACGAAATCAAACTTACAACAGTATAGTCCAAAAGTCTGAGTCGTTTGAAACGTTTAAAACCTAATACAAAGCATTAGTGCAAGTTGATAAATGACCTATTATCTTATACCTTAAGTGTTTAAAGCCCCAAGAGACAGTGTAAAATATTAAAATTGGTGGTACTCATAATATATCATATGTACACGGACACTGCCGGTGCATGTGGTGAGAATCAGGACTGTTCAGCCTTACTCGATAGAACCTACTGAATTATAGCGTTAACCAGAGTAGTTTACAGTCTTTAGGCTGCCAAGACTTAAACATATCTTTCAAGCAGGAACTTATGTTTTATTTGAGTAAAAGCTGTGTGGAAGGCACAAGTAACATCACTGATCAGACCCTCACTTCACACTGAAGAATTATTCAGGCAACACGCACGACACCACTTACTCATACTTTGTGCTACATGGTCAAACTTGAACAGTAAATTAATTTGGAGGCACAAAAAAAACCCAAACAAGCACAAATTCAGGGTTCGTGGGCTTTTAAATAAACAATTTAAATTTATCTGAATATCCCGCTGATGCCCTTTATTTCATCCAGCTCTTGTGACAATTAAAATAGTGCCAAAATGTACGCTCCCAAAGTGTTCGTGCTTGTTGTCCCTTAACGAGTAACACCTTTCAGCCAATAAGAGTTTTGTTCGACTTGATGAACAAGGATTCAATCGCAGAAAATCATAAACACGAAAAAAGTTCTTCTGAGAAGACAGGCTTGCACGTTATTGATTCCCCACCCCGTGATTGGGATTTTAAAATACAGAAAGACAGGAATTTCCACCGTTTCCGGTTTAAGGAGAGTGAGGGAGGCATAATAATATTACCAGCTGTGCAGTCAGGAACTGTAGTAATCATGAAAACTCAGCTGGATGGGGGCTTTTTAAGTGATTCTTACAAACTGGTTGTCTAAGCATGGTCAACATTTTTACTGTTTAGTGTTGAACAGAACAGCATGGTTCAAAAAAACCAAACAAAAACAGCTTATTTAAATCACTTTCTAACTATTTTCACCATTAACATGATTTGTAACACATTAGATTTTACACTTCACTGTAGGCCTTTTTTTCCCCCCCTTCCATCTTACGGCCAAAAACCAAAAAAAATCCGCGGTGACCATTTTCGGTCATAGTCAGGGAAGCCTTCGCTCTTGGAGTGATCCAGGGACAGAGTGCGCTAAACTTTCTGCCACTCTCGAGTAATCAATATTTTCGGATCTTTTCCCTTCATAATAACGAGTCAGAAGAGAGTACTGCTGAACGGGCGGCATTTACATCCCTCAGTTTTACTTCCACAGACATAAATAAAAGTTACATTTGTGGGAGATACACACACTGTGGCTCAGACAGACTCAAAGCCTCAATCCCCACCCCAAACTACAATGCACCTAAACATTACTCTAACACTAGCATACTCTGATGTTTTTGCAGTGCTTATGTGTAGTGACCGACCGATTATCGGTTTTACCGATATTTTCCCTGATATTTTAGCATTTTTCCATAATCGGTTATCGGTTTTGTAATATCGGAAAACTGATAAATGGCCACCTTGTGGCCTTTGTGAGAATTGCACGCAGGAGCGTTATTGAAGCACTAAATCTGAAGAAAGACCCGAACAGTGCACTTTATTTTTTTTGGACTTTTTCAGACCCTTCGATTTATTGGTGTATAAATAAGTTTTGTTTTGTATGCTAGGAGGATGTGAAATTGACAAAATTGTTATGAATAAAATGTATTGTTCAGTTCAATGGTGATACTGTCAAAAACCAAAAGTAAAACAATAAATAAATATCGCTTATCTGGCACGTAAACATGCAAATATCGGTAACTGTTATAAAAATGTTTTTTTTTTTTTTAAATCAATATCGGTCGATCTCTACTCCTATGCAAAATGTGTAATGGTTGGTACCTCTGGTAAATAAACTTTATCGGCAATAATCATCACTGGATATCGTGGCATTGTTATATTATGTTATACTGCACAAACCTAGACTCAGACCTTAGGACTGAACTGTATGGTTCTTTTATGTATAGTTTTTCATTCCAAGGTCAAGGAGAACTATTTAACAAAGAAATCCACAACAATCTAGTTTAGTGTCTCACCTCTTGCCTGCATCATCAGTAGTGCCCCCTTTGCCCTGCTTGTCGATGACAATTTTGTCATTCATGCCAAACTTGCACTCGGGCATTCCACTCAGGTAGCTCTTCATAACCACACGGCCTGACACATGGGCGCTCAGCACCTGACCTACACACACACATACACACCATTCCACATATATACATACATATCCAGCCATGCCATGGGCACACTGTGTACAATAAATGCTAAAAATCACCAAAATGTACCAAGCACAGCATACCGACACACAATGCTCCTAGAGCCCCATGTGCCTGTTCAGCAGTGTAACTGAGTGTTACCTTGCGGTGACATGAGCAGGTTCACACTCTCCAGAACATCCAGGAAGAGCTCGTTGCGACGGTACTTGATGCCCTCGCGCCTCCATCCGATCTGCCCGGTCACCTGACTGGTGATCTGAGACTGCTCTTCTTTAGTCTGGAAGCAAATACAGAGAAAAAGATTTCGATAAAACATTTGTAGAATTAACATCTGGTTAATTATTATCAGAGAGAGAAATCAGTGCTATCACAGGTGTGCTTACATGATGCTGGAAGGCAGGTTGTCAGACCAGGCGATGGAGCGCGGAGAGTTAGAGACGACAGAAAACATAAATCAAATCAGTTTATTTGCAGTGACTCAAATAATCGAAGGGATGGCAGCATTTACAGCGAATGTTTACATCACAGGAAGAACTGCAAAATGTCACCAAACTCCGAGTCAATGGAGCAAACTAAGTATTTACATACCAAAACCACATTTAAATAGCCCAACGAATATTGACCTGGACCATGGGTTGTTGACTAGTAACAACGAAGTAATAAAACTGGCATCTTGTTTAAAGTACTCTGAAAGTTTTAACTGTTCGCACTAACCTGGCTCTTGATGCCCTGTTGAGTGATAAAGGTCTTCAGCGCTCCGGTCTCAGAGTTTTGTGGGTAACCAAAGTCCAGGATCTCTATAGTAAGGGGAAAGAACCAAGTAGACGGCACTAATTCATGACAAGCACGACGACACAAAAAAAAGTGGTACGTTCATTTCTGCCTATCTGTACCTTCTGCAAAACAATCCTGGCCTGAAAAAGGCTTTACGGAAGTGCATACAGATGAGGTCATAAGTATACATGTGTCCTGCAGAATCAGCAAAATGTTAATAATTAAAAAAAAATAATAAAAAAAAAAAAATAATAATAAATAAAATGAATAATAAGAGGGATCATAAAAACTGCATTTTCTTTTTACTTAGTCCTGCCCTGAATAATCCATTTCACATAATGTTCACAGAGTCCACAAGACTCAATAATAACTGAATTTACATAAATGAAAAAAGTTCAAAAGTTTACAGACCCTTGATTATTAATACTGTGTGTGTCGTTACCTGGATGATCAACGACTGTGTTTATGTTTTGTGAGAGTTGTTCATGAGTCCCTTGTTTGTCCTGAGCAGTTAAACTGCCCACTGTTCTTCAGAAAAATCCTCCAGGTCCTGCACAGACCTTACTTTTCCAGCATCTTCTGCCTATTCGACCCCTTTCCAACAGCGTGTATATGATTTTGAGATCCATCTCTTCACATAGAGGGACTCGTACACAACTATTACAAAAGGTGCAAACATGCACTGATGCTCAAGAAGGCAACACGATACATTAAGAGACAGGGGGTGTAAACTTTTGAACAGAATGATCGGTGTAAATTGTTATTTTGTCTTCTGGGAAACATCTAAATGTCTTTTGTAGCTTCTGAAGAGCACTAAACAAAATAAATTTACACAGATACGGACACTATATGTAAACCTTATTATTAAAATAGCTTCTCCAGGACTATTATTTAAGGCAACATTATTATATTTTTTAAGGAACATTTTGCAGATTCTGCAAGGCGTATGTAAACTTATCAGACCTCGACTGTAATTATTTAAACCTGCCTAATGGGTATTCGCTGAACGGTTATGTACAACACTGTCATAGTCAACACTAAATATCAGCTGGACAACAAATATTTTATGTTGATGAGACCACCTAGGTAGGCCAGGGGTTTTGGCATTGTTTCTGCCTCCAGAGATAAAGACGCTCCCGTCGGGACAGCAGCACAAAGACAGCTGCTTATTTTGGACAAATTTCAAGGAGCACTGGAAGTGTCCTGCTCGGAGAAGGCAACCCCATTACTTTATATGCCAGAGAAGAAGCATTCAATGGGGGGGGGGGGGATGAAAACAAAACAAAACAAAACAAAACAAAAACACAACATGGTGGGTAAAACTGTGTCTTTCTGATATGATACCACAATAATATTTTGTTTCCCATTTCAAAATCTTAAGCAAACAACATACGGAAATCTCATCTCAAGCACTTAGTTAATAATGTTGCAGGATCCCAGGACGTGTGAAGATGCTGCTCTGTCTGCGTAGTATTTTCTTTAGGTTTTGATTTTCTTATATACAAATCATAAAAATCAAAACCTAAAAAAACCACAGCACAACAGAAACTCCAGCTGCTGCTTGTGGGAATAAGTGAACTCCTGGAATGCTGGGTAAAAAAAAATAATAATAAAGCACCATATTCTGGAAAAGGAAACAGGCAAAAAGAGAGTCAACAGCTACAACCCATAATAACCAACATCAAACAACAGGTTATATTACACTGTGCGAGACGTAGGCGTGTTTTCATGCAAATGAATTATGTTGTTTCCTTATACCAGGGCCATAGAAATTCCTGTTACAGAAACTTTGTCAAAGAAAGAAAGAAAGAAAGAAAAAAAAAACAAACAAAACAAAACAAAAAACTCTTTGCATGACTCGTTACAGCATCATCTCTGTATCTTCATCACTGGGTCAGATGTGATTTCTAAGAAGGTACAAGGATGGCTGGGTGGGAAAGTAGGCGGCCAACCAAACTTTACATTTCTAAGCTAGTCCATCATTTAGTGATGGAAGGCAGAGCTCAAAGAAGAGCTGATGACTGACAGCAATTGTATGATATCACAAACGGAGACCTGCCAAACACAAAGAGGAACAATGTGTAGTCTCCAGGGGTGGGGTGTTAGTGTGTGTGTACATGGCCCACTAACCACCAGGGGCTTGGGGTTATTACTCCATTCTAATTAGTGGTGATTGCATAGCAAAGCATCACTATTGCACCTATTATGGACAAAACTTTGGTGGGTAACTCGTCCTGCACCGTTATGACATTAACGAAGACTCAAACGGGCTTATTGAGGAGGTGTGCCGTTAAAAGTGTATGGACTAGAAACGGGTGAGTTTAAGAGGTGTAGGTCTGTAGGTGTAGTGTTGTTTACACAACAATTTACTGCCGTATTTTTAAAACCATCTCCAGACATGTATTCTTGTCAGAGATCATCCTTTTCTCCTCACGAGACTAATTTATGCTTAAATAAACAATTCCACATTGATGTGTCAAGCGGTTTTCTTTGGTGATACACAGCTGATATAAGCTTAAGGTAATTGGGCACTGGTGAAAAATGGAGACACAGGAAAAAAAAAAAAAAAAAGAAGAGTCAGTTTACCATCTAACAGCTCGTAGATCAAAACAAAGTTGTTTTTGATGTTCTCCTCACTGATCTTGCCGAAGTAGGCGGTCATGACGTCGCACATCTTGTAGAGGAACTCGAACACCATGGCGGCGTTGACATTCTGCTTGGTGACGGCAGCCAGCCAGATGTTGGAGCGCTTGACGTGGAAGAAGCTGGTGCGTGCGATGTTGGTGACGGGCGAGCGGACCTGCTGGCGTGCGTGGATCACGTTAACCCTGAACGCATCGACCGCATTCCTCCTGCGAAAAACGTACACAACCTGATATTATAACACGAACAGAATGCACTAAAATCAATATCGTTATTGGAGACACCTTTTAATCTTTTCATTAGTCGTGCTAATCGTCAACAATTCGCACTTTTCCTAAAAAATTGTGACATGTTCAAGCTTTAGTACCTTGCTAAAGCCCAATGCTATTATTGCCACCTCACATACACTGAGTGTGAGCCACGCCCTTGCACAACAGCGAAGAAAGGCGAACGCGAACACGTTTTCTCCAAGACATGCGAAACCACTTGCTGCACCTTTCCGAGTTGCAGCTTATGCAAGATCACAGAGCAATTAAAAGCACAATATGTCTGATTTTGTCTTCTGTTTAAGGCCATCTTTTAAATCCAAACTATACCGACTAGACTAGAGATTTATCATGATATGATAATGTACAACACACACGTGCTTGGTACATCATAATACTGTGCTTGCTGTCTATCCTAACATACAATGCAAACCCACAGAAAATGCTAGAAGTTTTTCTAGTCATTATATTTTGAACTAAATTGAATCAATAACCTCCAAGAGTTATAAAATGGCCTATGAAGATGCAACCCATGCTGTCGGTATAGTGAGCGTTATCTACAGAGTGATAGATGAACCGGAAGGGGATCAGAATAGCGGACTGGAATCAAAGTAGAGACTGGACTCTTATCAGGTTCACTTCTGCACTGTGTCCACACTGCACTGACTGCGTGGTCAAAAAATAAATACATAAATAAAATAATTTTAATAGAAGAACATGCACGTTTGCCAAACTGTTACAGCGCAAACTGTAACGAGGCCTGCAACTACTGACTATCGATATCATTTTCCACCAAATTCTGACTCAAACATTTCTGTACTGCACGGTACATTTGCCTCGCACCTCTGAGGTTGGGCGCTCGAATCCCACCTCCGCCCTGTGTGCGGGGAGTTTGCAGGTTCTCCCCATGTTTTGGGGTTTCCTTTGGGTACTCCGGTTTCCTCCCCCAGTCCAAAAGACATGCACTGTAGGCTGATTGTGAGAATGTGTGTACGCGCGATTGTGCCCTGAAATGTATTGGCACCCCGCCCAGAGTGTCACACAGCTTGTGCCCGGAGTTCCCTGGGATAGGCTCCAGGTTCCCCAGCGACCCAGTGTAGGATAAGCGGTACAGAAAAACGGATGGATGGGAAATTCCTGCATTTTATAAGCATAAGATAAACTAAAAGCATAATTCAGCTTAAGAATTTGATAGAACAAAACCCTCGGTAAAAGACAAACCATACGTACATATCTTTTCTGTACGACAGCACACCGTTACAAATAAGTAAAGTGCATAAACTTAAAACATACTTGATCAAATTGTCCGAAAGACACATTCTCTTTCAAGTCTCGTTTTTAAAGTGACAAAGTGATGATAAAATAAGTTATAAATGACATCATTACACCCACGCCGTCTACATAAATCAAAGTTATTTCCAAACTATGTTTTAGACCAGCAACAACCATCTTACCATCATCTATATACGTTTTCTCTACTCCTCTCATCAACTAGCTAGCAATGCTGAGAGGCAGGAACTAACTGTGTTACATCAGTACTGATGTAAATGACAGCTCGCTCTCTGGAGGAGTCGGAAATGCGGCAGCGTTTAGGTTGCCATGTGCTCTGCTGAAAGATTTTTTCCCCCCATTAGACTTTTCCTTATCAGGTGTGGTGTTGCGGCAGGATAATTCATATTCGTACAGACACTCAGCGCCTCCATCAAAGCCTAGACTGCCGGAGCAATCTAGAAACTGATGAAGTATATACACAGGGCATAAAACGTGAGATTTCTTTTATTTCAAATTAAACAAATCCTTACATAGTCCTCAGTGCTTCGTTGAAATGAAAGCCATTTTGATTTTGTTATAATGCGGAATACGCATTTCAGTCATTTCACTTGGACTCCTGTACAATTAACGAGAAAACAAAACAAAACCCAAGGCATCTCACGATCTTAAACTCCTCTTCATACCATTGGTTGTTGCACATCACCCTCCTCCTCCTCCTCCTCCTCCATTTTGCCTTAAGAAGAGATTAGGGCCATGAACACTCCCACCTTCCCCTGTATTAAGTGTAGGTGTTCATGGTCACTCAACTGTTACACTTTGTCTACAGTGCATCATTACATACTCAGCGTGCACACAAACACACACACACGCACTTGCGGTCTGCGACAGCCAACACCGCTTCACAGAGCCACTGTAGCCATAGCAACCCAGTGTCTGGGACTTTTTAATGCATCTGAGTTTTGTTTTTCCATTAAAAAAAAAAAAAAAAAAAATTTTTTTAATGACTTGTTTCAAAGAAACTGATCTAAAAAAACGGTAGTAGTGCTGCAGTTTAAATTATGAGCACGTTCAAGTGTTTCTTGGCCTTAGATGCATGTAGATCTACCTTTCAAACAATGTGACCTTTCAAACAAAATTAGGCACGTTTCAAAACACAACAGGTACGCTTTAAGAAAATATATTTCCTCTTTATTATTGCTAAATAAACGCTATTTTGCACATTTTATCTCACCAACCATCTCATTTGCGATAATATTAAGATATTCATCTGCATTTTCGTTATTTGCAATCCAGAATGAGATCTCTCGAAAGCTCCGGCTTAATACACAGAGTGACGATGACGGAGAGAACCAAACGTTCAAAACTGTGGTTACACTTCACTAGAGTTGATGTAGACAACGCCCCTAATTGGTTTGCTTACCTTCCGGTGAAATGATGTAGATTTCTTTACATATTCAATATATTTTCTATTTGTTTTAAAACCCCAAATAAAGAAAGAAATCAGTATGTAAACACTTCAGCTATTAAATGCACATGACTTTCAACCTTACAAATAACCTACATAGAAATCTTTACATTATTTTATTCTGCAATATATAAATCTTAAAACACTTAAATCTTCACACTGGTGCATTTACAAAAGATATATATTAATAAACTATGCTTAATTAGAAATTAGTGTAGAGCTACCGATAAAGTACCGATAAGAATACCGTTAAAGTACTGGATCGATAAGCAGTACCGGTAAGAGTAGTAATACCGTTAAAACCGTCACGATACCCATCCCTATTTATATCGTCGTCTCCTCGGATCCTGAACTTAAATCTCGTGTTGAGGAAGCAGGCGGATTGGCCCTCACCCTATGTCGTCGCGGTAGACGCGCGAGATCAGCACCTCGCCCTTGTGGTTGTAGATGAAAAGTCCTCCGATCATGGTGGCGCGGTCTCTCAGTGTTCACGTGCCATGGTGCAGAAATCTGGAAAACACGATTAAAGACGAATCAAACACAGAAGACACACCAAAGAAATAACTGTGCCACACTGTGAAAGGTGTTTTACTCTGCATGCGTGTGGAATATATAACACTCAGCAGTTTAACTTTGCAGAGGTTGTGTACTTCAATTACAGAGTATTAATGCTAATACTGAAGAAAAATATTCAAGATGGGACATTAAGACATTTTTATACTAATAATTGTCTCATCTTTCGTTATGGTCAGTAATACGATGATATATATATATTTTTTGAGTGTGTTGTTCGAATGCAATTTTCAGAAACCACTCCTTTAACAGAAAATTATCCCTGGGGGAGATATTGCACTGTAAATGAGTTTCTGTTTTTGTGGTCAAAAGACAGAGCTTTGGATAGACGATTGCTGCTTACTCTCCCTTTCAACTGAAGCAGGAGGTGTGATGGCCATTAAAAATCCCCCTCATAATAATATAACCGTTGCACAAAAGATTACCGTTGTACTCGCCAAGATCAGCACAAGCCTGAGCAAGTTGAGATCATTTCACTTGTAAAAACAAAAAAACAACAAAAAAACAGCTAAAAAGCTACCGTGATTATAGATATGGAAAACTGGTGTTATTCTGTTTACTGCATGATCTCCTAATGACAAGGAACAAAAGAACATTTTAATACGAGAAGGTTCAGTAAAAATGTATGCATGTATGTACATAAAAATAAATAAAAAGACCCAGTCGGCAAATACAACAGTCCTAACTACACTAATCAAGTACCAACGTTTTCATGCCACAAAAGCTACCTACAAGTCAGGACTGAGGTATCGCTAATGTACACTGATCAGTCATAACATTAAAACCACCTGCCTAATATTGTGTAGAAGTTAGCAGCAGATCCTGTAAGTCCTGCAAGTTGAGGTGGAGCCTCCGCGGATCGTTTAACTTATTTGTCCAGCACATCCCACAGATGCTTGATCGGACTGAGATCTGGGGAATGTGGAGGCCAAGCTAACACCTTGAACTCTATCATGTTCCTCAAACCGTTCCTGAACAGTTTTTGCAGTGTTGCAGGGCACATTATCCTGCTGAAAGAAGCCACTGCCATTAGGGAATACTGTTGTCATGAAGAGGTGTACTTGGTCTGCAGCGTTTAGGCAGGTGGTACGTGAAAGTAAGATCCACATGAATGCCAGGACCCCATACAAAGCAAGCTGTGATGCACTATGCGTTCCGACACCTTTCCATCATAGCCAGCGGTAATTTTTTCCAGGAATTGATGCGACAGTAGCTCTTCTGGGGGATCGGACAAGACGGGCCTTCGCTTCACATATGCATCAATGATCCTCGGGCGCCCATGACCCTGCCGCCGGTTGTCCTTCCTTGGACCACTTTTGATAGGTACTAACCGCTGCATACAGGGAACACTTCACAGGACCAAAAAAGTGTTTTGGAGATGCTCTGACCCAGTCATCCAGCCATCACAATTTGACCCTCGTCCAAGTCGCTCAGATCCCTACTCTTGCCCATTTTCCCTGCTTCCAACACATCAATTTCGAGAACCGACTGTTCGCTTGCTGCTTAATATATCCCACTCCTCGACAGGTGCCAGTGTAACGAGATAATCAATGTTATTCACGCCACCTGTCAGAAGTGGTTTTAATGTTATGGATGACCGGTGATGTGATTTATTTATTTATTTATTTATTTATTTTATATATCTCACATCAATGTGATTGGGAAAATGGGCGGAGCTAAAAAAAAGTCAAATGTGCCTTTAAACAGGTTTCAGATAATGTAGCTGTTGCAAGAAGACAAAAACAGTAAACATTTTTTGTGATGAGTTTGGATATTTTTATTGCTACAATTTAAGACGACATGTTATAGATTTTCAGAAAATCTGTTAAAAATAAAAAAAAATAAAAAAATTTATGTATATATATATATATATATATATATATATATATATTTTTTTTAAGTGTCGTTTCTGTAGTGTCTTGACTTAAGTAGATTTTCAGTACAAAATGATTTAGATTAGGCTGAAAAACAAGATCAGTACAAGATTAGGCGGAAAAACACTGCAGGATTCCTTTAATATCTACATGCCAGCGTGTGTGCTCGTCTCTACGCCTCTGCTTTTAAAAAGGTTTCAAAACACACTTTTAGATGGTAAATTAGAAGAGGAGAGCAAGCAAACACAAACACACGACCTAAGAGAGTAAAATAAATTAATTAGCCTGTGTTGTAAACATCTTGATGTAGCAATGCATTAAAGAATGCAGTGCAGTCAGTGACCTTGAACTGCTCTTACTGAAAACAGATTCATCTTCATGGCTTATTGAGGGACAGGAAATAAACTGCTCATATTCATATTTAAGTCCAGACATGCATTTATTAAGACTGAACGGACTGATTTTTTTTGTTAATACATCCATCATTTTATTTGAGTGCCAGAAAAGTCAAAAAAAAAAAAAAAATCTGCAATACAAAAACCAATCATATTATTGAACAAAATGAGTCCATTTACAGGGTTAAGGTCAAAGCTTATATAAGGATTCAGAAGAGATATTCACTCACACTCGCCTCCAGGATTCAGTCAGAAATTTGTAATATACAAGATAAGCATTTGGTTCCTAGAAGAATAATTAGAAGAGTAATGATATATTTAGGGAGGAAAAGAAAGAAAAATCACATCATATTTCACAGAACCGCAGCAACCAATATGTCTGCCGCTAAAACCGGCCTTTTTGGGGCTCAATCCACAACGGACATTTAGTGCACTATGTAGTGCGTAGAATCTAAATATTTCTTAACGTGTGTAGTGCTTTCGTGTTGAAAACGCGAGCTGTTTAGGATACAGCCCAAGAAAACGTGTACTTCCCTAAAATAACACTTCAGTCAATGTTCTTAATAGTCAACATTGTCTAAACCGACGCGTGATAAAATATTTAATACTTTTTTTATATATAAAATTGAACCGATATCGCGGTTGAAATGTTGTCGAGACAGGAAAAAACATATCTGAGCACCACTGCAGGGCGACTGGCTAACTGCTTAGCAACATCACGATTTACGTTTATTTGAAAATTATGCTATATTTATTAGAGATCAAACACAAACAAAGAAATGTATAGGGTAATTTATCGGTTTGTGATACCCTAGGTTAAACACTGTCTAAGCAAACTAGCCCATGTTATAGTTTTACAGACTAGCTAACGTTACTCGCTGTAGCGAAGCTCGACTCGTTTGAATTGAATTTCTGCCAAGACACTCTTTCAGTACATTATGACCAAAAGCCAAAATGACTCCTAAAACTTACCAGGTGACTGTCTGACTGCCACAAAACCGGGCCGGTGTCGCCCAAATAACCGTAGCTAACGCTCTGTTATTCAGTCAACTCTGGAACGCTATAGCGGTCACTGAGCAATCATTCTATTCAAGATGGCCGACCGCTCCCTCCTCACGAACAGCGGTATTTTTTTTTTTTACACACCCGTATTTTCGTAGACTCCACATACTGCTCCAGGATTGGCTGAAAGGACACGCTTACAAGCCGTCACAATCCTATTGGAGAAGCAGGAAAATAATAGCCAAACATAGAGTAGAAGGCGGGATCCGTCGGAATATGGATGGTGTGAGGGGGACGCCTTCTGTCAGCTGACCCGATGTATAATGACGTAACGTCCAACCCAGCAGGAATACAGAAATGTTTTGGGGATGACAAATATTCCACTTTCATTTGAGTCGAATATTATAAATGTTTGGGGGGGTTGTGTGCACCCGGGTTGTGTTCATTGCTTGTATTCGTTTTTAGGGTTATTTTAAATAGTTTTAAAAGAGTAATGAGGTATAGCTGAACTGAACAAAAGAGTGTCCTTTTAAGCGTGAGTATAATGGTTGGTGATGAGGAAATATTTTTAAATATCTATATTATCATCATTCATTTATTCATTCATTCATCAATTCTTGGTCAGGGTGGATCCGGAGCCTACCCGGCCTGGGTACGTTGGTCACAAGGCGCGAAAATACACCCTGGGCCTGAGAATATGCAAGGCATCATGGGGCAATGTAGTGTGAACAGTGGAAGAAGTTGGCTACTGGCATGTTTTTGGGAGGAAACCAAATAACCTGGAGGAAAACCATGCAAAAGGGGTGGGGGGGTGGGGGTCTGCCGAACCCGAGCTTAGTCTCAAACTGGGAACCCTGGACCCTGTGAGGCGGCACCATTACCCATACCAACATGTTTGTGTGTGTATACCATATATATACAGTACTGTGAAAAAGTTTTCTTGTGAAGAAATGCTGTAGAACAAAGATGCCTTCAAAAGCCATTAAATTAAATTTTTCTACAATACAAACTATACTATCAGGAGCAGTAAACAGGAAGAAATTAAACAAAGTCAATATTTGGTATGATGACCCTTTGCTTTAAAAAAAATTGTAGTCTCAGGCAGAATTAGTGCCGTTTTAAAAGGAAATGAGCTGTAAGTTTTACTGAGCATCTTGCCGAACCAGCCACATTTCTTCAGGAGACTTTGACTGTCGCACTTGCTTCTTATTTTTGCAGCAAAACCCATCAGCCTTCTTGTGTTTTTGTCTGAAACGCAGTCTCTTACATAATATGCTGCTTTCTTTACTGATATACAATCATTTATTTCATTTTGTGCTAGAAAACTAATGTTTGGAAATCTAAATGTTTTTGTACTGACTCGATATAACAAATCTATATAACAAAGTTTGTACTTAAAAAATAAATAAAATAAAATACAGTGCTTAAGACTTTTTCCCAGTACTGTATATAATATATACACACTCATATATTACAATACTTACTTAAAATGTATTAGCTGATACTTTGGACACATGACACATTGAAAAGACAGATTCACCAAACACAACATGTAGGCAATAAAACTATGTTTATAAATAAAAACAATTTGTTTTGGCATAAAACAGTGTACAGCGATTATTAAAATTGAACCATTTGATACTAAACATCGGTTTCTAATCATTAAAAACCTGTGATAAATGTATTTTTTTGGGGAAAAAAAAAGAGTTTACAGTAATACAAAGAATCATTAGACTGTAAAAATACAGGATGTTCATGTTATTGATAAAACAACAGACAGATTTATGTGATGCATTGCTGTTGGAAGAGTAAGAAAGAGAGGGACATAGTAGAGGGTCACATGTGTTCTCTGGTAAATTAAACCCAGATTATTATTAAAATTGTTTTAAGTTTTAAAATAAAACACAGTGCACAAATTAGTCTGCATTTTTAAACTTGACAGATGTTATACAATAAACTACTATAAATCACATTTGTGCGCTCCATGTTATCTGGTAAGTAAGGGATAATGCAAAGAACCAAAATCCTTTTGAAAGAACATACAGTAAACATATAGATTTATTTTAAAAAAAAATGTTTTCAATTATTTCAATTAGGGTTTCAAATTTCAATTATTTCCATTATCGTGATGAAAAGTCAGATAAAATCTGGATCCAATATTATCCCTCTGGCAACCAAATAAATTAAGATAAAATATGAATACCAATTTAGGTAACAACTCATGAATGTTTTTTAACCAGCATTTAAATTACACTGAAGCTCCTAAAATAGCAGAACATTCTTTGTCTCAATGTATGCTCCCGATCACTGTGGCGTGGGCGTGGCCTGTTCTGATAAATGGTAGAATCTAAATGTACACAGTCTACTGCACATATTACTATGTTAATGTCCAAAATTTATTGTGATATTGTAATCAAACCCAGGAAAAGATGAAACCGTGATTCTTTAGGTCAATTCGCATGGGATTAGTTTAACCTGGGGTTATTTTTATAGGCCGTTTCATAGAAGGTAAAAGACGCTGGAATCGGCACAGGAATGCGCAATCCGGAAAAATAACTGACATGACCAGTTCGCATGGGATTAAAATCACAGAGAAGCTCTAGTTACATTATGCTACCTCCCCATATAAAATTAGTCCAGTCCGAATAGCCTTTTCCTCGTTTTTTGTTCTTCACGAGACAAACACTGCTCAAAGGGAACTAAATGCAAGTAACTGTGAGAGTAGTGTGTTGGGAGTTGTCTTTATTATAGATGTTTATGCTCAGCAATACTTTAACCTGTTTCGGTTATTCATATTTGGACAGATGATTAATGATGTTTTCAATTTTCTTGTAGGCAACGCTTGTGTGCTACAGCATCAAAACCGCATTTATAAGCAAATAATTGGTACTACCTTCATTTTAAAGCAAATTTGCAAGCAGGTCAGTGCAGCCATGGTGGCGGTTTTGGGTAATAAAGAAACCCACACCGAGAACACTGTCTTCTTCGTGGCTACAATCGTCGTCCTTCTTTGAATAATGAAGGGTACTTAGCCTTGCTTAACACAAAGACACGCCTTCTCACAGCCTGAGGTTGCTGCTGTCACAGAGATGATAGATATATGTGTCAAATTTACATTTAACACAAGTAGACATGATTTTCCTACATATAGGTTACCCAGTCATATTTATTTGTAATACAGTAAACAACTTAGACTCCTGTTGGTCTGATTTGTAGAACAAATAGAGGGCCTCTGGCTGGAACTAGCACCCCTGAGACCCCACTGTAATTAAAACACTGTTTTTACCCCCTCTCTTTCCCACTCTTCATATGATTACTGACAAAGAACGTACAAGACAAGTCAAATATAAAACAGTTATCTATAGTTTCTCATGATAGCATCTTTTTTGATTTGAATCGCTATGAAATATTATTTCACTTCATTCTTTAAAAGCAAAAGCCACAGAGAGAGGTGCTACCTCCACCTTCCCTCTCCCTGGTCTCTGTTTTGTAGTCTTTGATAAAAAAACGGCTCTTGATGAGGTTAAGAAACTGCAAAAGGAAAAAAGGCAGACAGAAATGCAGGACATAAAAAAGGACACCACACAGAACATATTCACGCCACTCTGAGCCCATCCCTCTATCCCATAGAATTTCTGCAGGACACAGGGATACGAGCTCCATCCATCCCAGTCTTCTTCACTGAAGAAAGTACAAGCCACAGGACACAGGAGGGACAATGCAATGGAACACTCGGCACCACTTCCCTTCATCACTTACAAGGGTTACCTAGTACATTTTCCAGAAATCTCTCTATCCGCATGACTATCAGGTGTCTATTAGTCATCTGAACTGCATCACATGACATCCACGAAGAACTCGCTGGGGTTGCCCATGGCCATGCGGAAGGACTGGCGGGACGCTGTGAGTTCGGGGGGCACTGATGCCAGGTCTCGGCCTGGTGGAGAACCCGGCGCGGCAGCCGCAGGAGGTCCGTACGACGAGTTTTGGCCTTGTGAGAGAGTACTGTGGGTACTGTGGATACTGTGCTCACTAGGAGGGGCTGCTGAGCGCTCACTAAGCGCCTTCTCTCTTTTCTCAGTCTCACTACCGCTCCCGCCCGACTTTGTCTCCAACGCACCAGCCTTATTACCACTGCGGTTTGAACCGCTGCTGCGACTCCCTATGAACGAGGGGGAAGAAAGGAGAAGAGAGGAGCACAGGAGCAAGTTAGTATTAGTGTGAGTAATGTGTAAGGATGCAATAAACGCAGACTTGTAGGCTCCAAAAGAAGTGTCCGCCCTCAAGTCAGGAAATTGCGAAACCCAGCAAAAAGTGCAGCAGTTAAAGTCTCCATAAGAAATGTGGCTGATTCTGCAAGATACTCAGTAAAACTTATCAGCTAATTTCCTTATAAAACTGCACAAAATGTACCTCAGACTCCTTTTTTTTTTAAGCATTTAGTAAAGAGTTGTCACACCAAATACTGACTTTGTTTAGTTTATTACAGTATTTATTTTTAAATGTAGAAACGTTAGATTTCATTATTTGAGAATGTATCTTTGCTTTACGGCATTTTTTTGCATGTACCCAAGACTTTTGCAGATTAGTGTATATGACAAAAACGTGTTCGATAAATAATACAATTTATCATTAATAATATTATGTATTATATTCTATTATATAATAATAATATAATATTATATATTATATTCTGACATGCAATGTAGTCCGTTAATAAAACTTTGGTTGCTAAGCGACATAACAGAAAATAATGAGGGCATTATATACGGTCAGAAAAGAGGCTGTAGTGCAACAGTTTTACTGGTTTAAAACCTGGCAGATTAATACAGAATTCAAATACTGTGATGCGGTCACAGGTGTGCACATATCAAGGATTTTACAACGGCTCAGCCAGTCAGATTTCAAAAACTATCCATTTCATAATAGTGTTTTTGCAATAGACTGCGCATTTGTAAAAAAACAACAAAAAAAGAAAAACAAACAAACAAACAAAAAAAAAAAACAAGTCATACTGCAGATACTTGTGTCTTAAGGTAGAACTACTGAATATATCAAAATATACTACGGTGAGCTTGGGGCTGATATAACATTAAAAAACTCATAGAGACACTCACGGAAATCAGCACCTTAATCACAGCAGGGACCCTAACCCTACCCGCACTTATAAAATAAATTACAACAGTTGGCCTCCAAAGACATCTTGATGAGGTTAGTTACCATGGTAGCAACCAACCTTATCACAGCAAGTGTTGCTACCTTATCTTTCTTTAGTAAAGTTTGCATTTTTCATCTGGATTACTGTAATATAGGACATAGCAAACTCTAAAAATGTTTTTAAAAATGCTGTTTTTAGTAGTAGTATAAGTAGTAGTAGTATTGTTCTTAATTATAATATCTATAAACAGAAGAGCATCACAGTTATAGATTCATTGTTACGTGAAAACTTTAGATATTCATATGGTCATTACAGAGAGTAAACTGCAAAGCATACTGTGTTAATCCTAAGCACATAATGTTGCTATGTTACCCTTTTTATACTTTGATATTGATGGTGAGATTACAGTCTAAATGTCCTTTTCAATAGAAAAGTAAAGTACAGCCATGATTCTAACCACACAATCTGATATACTTGACTTAACTGATTAAATAATTCTCATTTGAAGGTTGTTGTTCAGTCTCACCTTCACTGTGTGGGCTGCCGGCACTGCCTCCTGCTCCTCCTCCTCCCCCTCCTCCTGTGTGGCTGTAGGCTTGGTCTTGCACTGGGTGGGGACTGTATGGCTGAGGGAGGGGGTACTGATAGGGGAAAGCAAACGGCCACGGAGCAGCTCCTGGGTGGGGCAGGGGGGCAAGAGTGTCCTGGTCAGATGCACTAGAGCCGTCATGATCGTGCAAAGAGAGATTAGCCATATCTGAGAGAGAGAGACAGAGAGAGAGAGAGAGAGAGAGATAATGAAACCATAATGAATCACAATAGAGTATTTTATTAGTGTAAAATGAGAATAAAAACCCCAAAAGATACATAAAGAGCCATGAAAAAAGACAGGAGATGAAACTCACTGCCACAGAGATCTCCAAAGATGTAGTAGCACTGCTCGGAGAAGGTGATCTTGTTGACAGTGTGGCGAATGTAGCCAGCCTTCAGCAAGTTGCTCGCGTACTTCCGCGCTTCACGTCGGTCTGTGAAACCTTCCACGTGATGATAGAGCCAGTCCACCACATCTGAACCTGGGGAGGAGAAAAATAACAAACACCCCTTTCCAATATAAACACTGTATTCTATCAATAGTGTTAAAAACCATAAGGACACTTCAGAAGAGCGCTCATACTAAAACTAAGGGTACATACTGTATAAGCAGACTTTACACTGTTCGATTAGGAATAAAAATAATAACATTTTGTTATGTTATTACAGCTAGTGGAATGGTCTTCTGGTTTACATTATAGATCAATCAGAGCTCAGCTATATGAGAAGTTTAGTCCTTACACCCCTGCGCTATTGAATTCTCAATTGCGGTTGATTTTCTGTAACATGACAAGCTGGATTTTATTGTCTAAATAACTACAATAAAGGGGAAAAAAGAGAGGCTAGTTACAAATGATGTCATATCTGTTATAATGTAAGGAACTAAATTGCAGTTTTACGGTCATTCCACAACATTAAGGGTAACTATAAACAGATAAAACATATGCAGTGATGTTCTTCGATAAAAAAAATAAAAAAAAGTCAGTGCTCACAAATTGCTGTGTTATAAGAAATACAAAAACGCTTCGAGACATGCTGTTATTGAAAAATAATCACCGTCGGGTTGGTAAAAGTAAATCCCATAATTGATTATATTCCTAGAACAGCTAGTCCTGTTGAATTATATTCCTAACATAATAATTCTCTGGAAAATTATCAGCCTTTGGACATCAAAAAGCCCCAAAGCTTTAGGGATTTCTCATATACTTAGTCTGAGTGCCTAATGTCAGTGTGAGCTTTTCCTCATTACTTATCCCCAAGGTGGAGAATGAGATTGTGCTGTTACCTATAAAGGCATTTGGGATGGTTATTTTCAGCCACATCCTGTCTCGCACCTCCAGCCCTGATTCTGGGGATGCCATTGCTTTAGCGATGGTCGCCATATCGCTGTGAATGGACAAGTGGAAGTCCTCGAAACCTGTAAATTTTAAAAGCAAAAAAAAAAAAAAAAAAAAAAAACAGTTATGAGAGCAACAGGAATGTGGGTGAGATGAGTCATTGGGAGGAACTTAAAAGCCAGAGACATTGAGCCTTTATCAACAAATTTAGGTTCAGTATGAATCACCACAATGAGTCATAAACTTTAGAAGTGCCTCTGTGGTGCTACGTTTGAGTCTTTTGAGATCCATTGTGTCAGTTGTTTATGAGCATTGTTGTCATTATTACTGTGAATTGTTTCTCAGTAGAAAATGAAGGCTGATGTGGTAAAATGATGTAAAATGGCTTCGTTATTGATTATCGCATCAGTTACCTTCAGCTGCTTAAGTGCCAGGATTTTCAGATTATCAGTATCAATGTGATTCACATAAAATGATAGTGTAAATATAACCAAGATACACTACTCAAACCTCTTCAGCCTGATGTTCTACTAGTATAAATGCAGTCTGTTTCCACTGATCTTCTCTTCTGTTTGTTCTTACGTCTAATCTGATCTACAGTTGTGCTCATAAATTTACATATCCCTTGCAGAATCTGCAAAATGTTAATAATTGTAAAAAATAAGAGGGATCAAAAAAAGTGCATTGTTTTTTTTTATTTAGTCCTGCCCTGAATAAGCTACTTCACATAACAGATGTTTAAATATAGTCCACAAGACACAATAATAATTGAATTTACACAAAAGTTTACATACGCTTGATTATTAATACTGTGTGTCGTTACCTGGATGATCAGCGACTGTGTTTATGTTTTGTGAGAGTTGTTCATGAGTCCCTTGTTTGTTCTGAGCAGTTAAACTGCCCACTGTTCTTCAGAAAAATCCTCCAGGTTCTGCACATTCTATGCTTTTCCAGCATCTTCCACATATTTGACCCCTTTCCAACAGTGGCTATATGATTTTGAGATCCATCTCTTCACACTGAGGACAACCGAGGGACTCGTACACGACTATTACAAAAGGGGCAAACATTCACTGATGTTCAAGAAGGCAACACGATACATTAAGAGCCAGGGGGTGTAAACTTTTGAACAGGATGATCAGTTATAAAAATTGGAAAGAAAACCGGTTGACTGGAAAGTCTAAGGGTAGGTTTTTGAGAGCTGCGGCAATGAACATTCATGTAGAGCACTTTCATGAATGTTTCAAAGTATTTGGAAATGAGTTACTTATATTATTATCTAATCATTTATTTAGTGCCATCGTTATTTAGTGGCAGCTGATGGCAGCCCAGCAGACGGCCATGAATCAGGTGCGTACTGGAGTGAGGAAGGGGAAACACTTACGTTCAGTCTCTGGAATGGAGCTGGTGATGGAGGAGCTGGTGGAGGTGATGGTGCTCATGGAAGGACTCAGGCCGTACACTGGGTACGCCCCCGTCATCGCAGCGGTGTGAGACACCCAGGCAGCAGGATCGATCGGGCGGATTGGCTCACCTGAACGTAAACACAAGGAGGAAACTGTGCTTGCTAAATATTTAATTCTCAGACAAATCTACATGAAATATCTGCTAGCCTAGTTGTTCAGACCACCTTTCAACACTCTATATACACTATAGTATCTAGTTGCACATTGGTGATGACTAAAACCAGCGAGTAAGAAATGCTGACACATAATGAGACTGATATGTTCATTCACGGCCACTCACTGCGAGGCAAGGTAAAGCAGCTTCGGGGATTTGGGTCCCAACACTTAGCCACTGTCAGCGTGATAGGCCTGTAAAAAAAACAACAACAAAAAACAACACACCCGTACCTTCAGTCAACGCACAGTCCCAACACACACTAACAATGCTACTGTTTTGCACTGCTGATGTGTCACTTACCCTGGTTTGTGCACTATTTCTCTCAAGACCCTCACAGCGTCGTCATTGCTCATGTTCTCAAAGTTAATGTCGTTCACCTAAAACAAAGCAAAGACAAGAAATGATCACCTTTTATTAGTCTACACTTTTACACCAAAAACCTTTTTTTTCATTTAATATACAATATTAAATATTTATAGAAAAATAATACAACGTACAAAGTAAGTCATAAGTGGAATTATGCGCATATTATGCACTAAACTGTGCCTTTCCTTGTTGCAGGGATGGTAGTTTCACCTCTAATATATACACTACCGGTCAAAAGTTTGGAGACACTCGACTGAAATGTTTCTCATGATCTTAAAAACCTTTTGATCTG
>JANDJT010000179.1:7793526-7814882 GCA_024331685.1 Stegophilus panzeri | reverse complement strand
TACTACAACTACAACTCTACTACTATTACAACTCTACTACTATTACAACTCTACTACTACAACTCTACTACTATTACAACTCTACTACTATTACAACTCTACTACTACTACTATTACAACTCTACTACTATTACAACTCTACTACTACTACAACTCTACTACTACTACAACTCTACTACTACAACTACTACAACTCTACTACTACTACAACTTTACTACATCTACAACTTTACTACTACAATTACAACTCTACTACAACTCCTCTCCTACAACTTTACAACAACTACAACAACTCTACTACAACTCCTCTCCTACAACTTTACTACAACTATAACTCTACTACAACTACAACTCTACAACAACTACAACTCTACAACAACTACAACTCTACAACAACTACAACTCTACAACAACTCTACTACTACTACAACTCTACAACTACTACAACTCTACTACAACTCTACTCCTACTACAACTCTACTACAACTACAAGTCTACTACTACTACAACAACTCTACTACAACCCTACTACTACTACTACTACTACTACAACTCTACTACTACAACAACTCTACTACAACTTTACTACAACTACAACTCTACTACAAATACACCTCTACTACTACAACAACTCTACTACTACTACTACAACTCTACTACAACTCTACTACTACTACAACAACTCTACTACTACAACAACTCTACTACTACAACAACTCTACTGAGCAGCAACACTCAGGTCAATTTACACACACACACCCAATTTAACTTGGACTAAACAGTCTCTCTCTCTCTCACTCACACACACACACACACACACACACACACACTTCCGCCCCTTCCCCCTTCTCAGCTGCTCCCTAAAAAGGTGTTGACCTTGAATGACCCGTGTTGTCCTGGAAACCACTGTCAAGGAGACTGACTGAGCCAATGCGCGTGATATATTAATAATAGAAGTGTGTATAACGATCATGGCACTGTTCATGCATTATAAATCAAAACTTTAATCACATCCGCGCTCTCGCGCTCTCACACACACACACACACACACAGTAGTGCACGTGTGTGATGGAAGATAGATTGAATGTTACTCTGTCTCTTTCTTTGGACCACACCTGTTTCAGTGCAGAGGCCATAAAAGCAAAGTGTTTTGTGTGTGTGTGTGTGTGTATAGAGATGGAGAGGCACATGTATCCAGGTGCACAGGAAGAATCATGACATAAATCAAATCAAATCAAATCATGACTTGCCAGCAGGTTTGGTAAATTGTGTGAAATGAGGTATGGTCCCATCATACCGTAGACATGACAGACTGATGATTCGATGTGTTAGAGTGGGGGAGGGGTGGCGTGCAGGTTGGTGTTTGTAAACAAAAAGAGATGTGCATGCAACCTGGATGTGAAAAGACCCAAGCAGTCTAGCAACCTGATACTACATGGTTATAATCTGACTGAAGAAACTATCAAGAAGTTTATTTAGGATACTATATACATAGCATACTATATACATACACAATCAGCCATAACATTAACACCATCTGCCTAATATTGTGTAGGTCTCACTTGTACCTCCAAAACAGCTCTGACCCGTCGAGGCATGGACCTCTGAAGGTGTGTTGTGGTATCTGGCACAAAGACGTTAGCAGCAGATCCTTTAAGTCCTGTAAGTTGAGGTGGAGCCCACATGGATCGGACTTGTTTGTCCACTACATCCCACAGATGCTCGATCGGATTGAGATCTGGGGAATCTGGACGCCGAGTCAACATCTTGAACATTTAGTCATGTTCCTCAAACCATTCCTGAACAGCTTTTGCAGTGTGGCAGGGCGCATTATCCTGCTAAAAGAAGCGACTGCCATTAGTGAATACCGTTGCCATGAAGGGGTATACTCAGTATGAAACAATGTTTAGGTAGGTGGTACGTGTCAAAGTAACATTCACATGAATGTCAGGACCCAAGGTTTCCCAGCAGAACATTGCTCAGAGCATCACACTGCCTCCGCCAGCTTGCCTTCTTCCCATCGTGCATCCTGGTGCCATCTCTTCCCCAGCTAATTCACGCACATGAATGTGATTCATCAGACCAGACCAGCATCTTCCATTGCTCCATGGTCCAGTTCGGATGCTCACGTGCCCATTGTAGGTGCTTTCGGTGCATCGGCTTCGAGGACTGAATGTTCACTTACTGCCTAATATATCCCATGCCTTGACAGGTGCCATTGTAACGAGATAATCAATGTTATTCACTTCACCTGTCAGTGGTTTTAATGAAGTCATATAAGCTTCATTCTTAATGTTTACAACTTTCTTGTTTGTGAGCACATTAAATATGTAATGTTTTACGATTATAATGTCAAGGATGTCGTGGCTCTGAAACCAGATACCACAAACCTAATTGTTAGTTAAACATTTCCATTATAGGTAACTCTTCAGGAAGAATATGGCCTAGACATCTAGAATTAGACAGCTAGTTTCTTAAAGGAGATTTTAGATGAGTTGCATAGGTTTGTCAAAGCAATATAAATCAGGCATGTTAGCTAACTAGCAAGTGGTCCGTGGTGTAATTGCAGGGGGTCCGTGGGAAAGTTTTTAAATTTTAAATAATATTATATATTTTTTTTTGTTAAATGTATCAAAATATATTCAAATATATCATACACCCATCAGATGTAATAACAATTTAAGATATGTTTTAAAATGAATCAATTTGGTTATTCGCGTGAATTCACAAATATCGTGTTAGCTGACGATCGTTCATTGATGGATTTTTAATTTATTTACATATGAAATAATTTGCAAAAACCTATGAGTGGCAGACAAGTTCAAGTCACATAAAAACTTTTTTTTTTTTTTTTTAAATCTTCAAAAAAATCGATTCAATTTTAAATGTGCAATGTTAATATTATTCATGTTAAATATTAATCAAATAAAGTAACACATATAGACATGTTAAATATATAGCCTATAATTGTTGTGGAGTGAGGGGGTCCTTGTGGATTATACGAAATATGCTAGGGGTCCAGAGCTCACAAAAGGTTGAGAACCACTGGACTAGAGGGTTGGTGCAAGTTTTAGGTTATAAGTTAAGGATATGATAAAACGGTCACTTTGTGCGACAGTTAAATTTTATTCAGTAAACTCGAATGCAGTGGCCATTTACGTCAGACAGGACATCAATGCTGCAGGCCTGTTGGATTTGTCACGTCAAAGTCAGAAAACACATCAGCAAGTCTGTTTGAGATACTCAAGAACACAGCACAGGTTAAGGCGAGTGTGTGATGATTCACTGTATGTACACAGCACCTCTGTTCTCCAATTAGGAGACCACTTAGCATCATATTTGGCTTTAACCAACATAAACTAAAACATTTTGTGTCACAGTAACCAAAAACACTGACAGAGCTGCATCCACAAGTAAATTTGATGGACAGGTCGTCACATGACTGTAGTGTACAACATTAATATTACACAATAATTCTCACAATCTGCCTAATGTACTGCATACTACTGAGAGGAATATTATGTAGTACACCGTATACCATATATACTGGGCCAGAACACACTATACAGAATACACTACGTGTATGCAACAATGCTTTCCTCAGAGCATTTTCTGAAATTGGCTCAAGCAGCCACTGCCCACCCCGCTGAAACTGGGACAGAGGAAAGAACATGATCCTCGGCAGCTCGTCTAGCAGTGGCCAAACCCGAAATGCCTAGCTGAGAGATTAGAGTTGACTATAATAATGCGCCTCTAACAGACTCACTTCCTCTCTTATATCGCCACATCTTTCACCTACCTCTTTTACACCCTACTATTACAGCTATTACATCTTATAAGACCTGATGCAGCACTAGACAGTTATTAATCACAGTCTAGTGCAATTACTTTCAATACGCTGGGCTTTCTGCGTCCTGCACATACTGTAAATTACGCTCGGGACATGTCGTACTCTTGAATTTCCAGATCACAAGAATTGCCTAACTTTTATCCAAACTGTACAATATTAAAAACTGACTACATGCTCTATGAGGCATTTTATTGCTTGTATTATTTCCTCGCATTGATGGAGATGCCTGATCGTGTAGAAAGAGGGAATCACGTTGTGGATCAGATAGAGGTATTAATACAGTCCGGTGGTGAACAGCCCCAAACTGGTAAATCACTCCTCAGAAAAAGTGCCTGTCACATAACCAAGAACTTCCACCATGTTTGGAAATACTATCATTTTTAAAATAAATAAACAAACTCCAACAATTTCTCCCCTAGCAACGGATAGTTGGAAAGACATGCCAACGTACAAACCTCGTACAGCGAAACCCAGCTCCGGGAGTGAATTATTTCTTTCGAAATGATGACTAATGATGATATAATGGAAATTATGATTAATGATGATATAATTTAAACCAGACTATCTCCAAAACATTTTTGGAGTGTATTTTATTCTGCATCTTCTTTCATACTGGTGTCCATAACACTACGTTCTGAAAGACCAGCTTTGATTTTCATGTCAATGCTTACTAATCATGCAATACGTGCACTATTGGTTTTTTTCATTAATATAATGATAACTGGATCAAATATGCTGCCAGATCGCTGGCCATGGCTGAGGCATCATCTGAATTTAAAGTCTCTCACAATGTTCTGATGATCGAACAAAGCCTCAGGCGGTTACGCCACTCTGTGGAGGCCATTACCTTCTTTCATATTCTGAGCAACTGCCAAGTCAAATTCCTTGCAAGTGAGGCTTGTTGGCCAATAAAACTGATCGTTGTATTAAATCCATGCACCCAGCATCCCACCCATCAATCATCTTTGCCCTTCTCGTTGGGACTTCTCTGCATACTGTCTGATGTTTAAGATCAGTTTACTTTAACAGTAAATAGAGAAGGATCTGCATGCACTCGATTCCTAGACTATGACGATTAACACACACACACACACACAAACACTATGGGTGGTATGGGGTTTTTCCCCCACATTTTTCACATGATAAGCTAGTCTAAAAATATAACAGTTTCACAGTATTAACTGATCATTTAAAAAAAAAACACCACAAAGGCGGTGGTGAAAATCTTTGCACTTCCTTGTATATAGAACCAAAACCTTTCTTAGAAAGATATCATTGAGAACAACGTTTCCATTAAATCTCTTACATTGTCAGGATTTATCACGTTGCTGTTAGAAAACGATAGAGGCTGCGAGGAAAGGCTAGGGCCTGGGCCCAATAATTAAAGCTTACCTAGCGCAGCATTGTGCAGCTTTGTTTAGACAAAAATAGTTGTTTCAAAGTTTGGACCAACAATGCCATGTTCTTCTGTGCGTTTGATAGCTGATATTTATGATAAAATTATAAACATGCTAGGAGTGGCAGATGAGGTAGCAATGTAATGTGGTTACAACAGTAGCGGATCACACAGCCAAAGGGTTTTCAGTGCAGTCCACATCCCCGGCATGTTATAATTAGTATTTTGAAAAAGTCAACGGTGAGGTAATCATACAATCCTACAAGTGATCATACACCTTGAATAAACCCTAACACTTGCATACACTGGTGCTTGAAATAATTTTCTGTATATCTACATAAATATGACCTACAACTGGATCATTATTCTCAATAAATAAATGACCAAGTATAAAATTTTTGTCTCATTTGTTTAATTGGGTTCTCTTTTAGGACTTTTTTTTCCCCATCTTCTTTTAGGACTTGTGAAAAATCTGATGTTGTTTTAGGTCATATTTTTGCAGAAAAGCAGAACGTTCTAAAGGGTTCACAAATTTTCAAGCACCATTGTACATCATCTTTCACTGTATAAGAAGGGGCTGATAAGAATGACTCAGAATTACCGGTTATGCTTTCGACATGAGAAACGTTTTATCGTCATAACTGTCGTAATTTTATTATAAATATCATCCTACATGATCAAAAAAATACTTCCTCCTCCGTGGAAGCAGCAATTCTACTAGCAGTTCGAACATTCATGGCACTCTTATCTGGTGAACAGAATTAACAGATTGCCTACTGTCAGACGGACACATCCGATATCACCCAAATATAATGCACTTTAGAAGACAGCGGTCTTTACGCTGCCTTCTGACTATCCGAGGAGCGCAAATATTGTCCAAAAACGCTTCCTCCTGATGCACCCTCCTCTCATTGTGTATAGCTGATTATCTGTACACGCCTTTTCCTAATGCATGACTCTAATTACTAGGGGTTAAAAGTAATATATTAAGAATATACATTATTATAATGTTATTTTCATTACGCTGTCTATATTCTTCTTTTATTACCTTTTAACCCCCAAGGAGGTAGCGACTGTACTATCACTGACACTCAAAATGAAGGGATACGCAAAAATCTCATTACGTTACGTCTGTGTATGATAATTTGGGCCGATACGTTTGTTCTCATTCCCAGTCTTGGGTCTTGCGTACGTTTCTGTGTTTTAGTTATCCCACCTCATTCAGTGTCACCTAATTAACCAGCTCCTCTAGTGTATTTGAGGAAATGAGGTCCTCTAGGGAAACTGCTTCATATTAACCATGGAAATGAAGATTATCTTCCTCCATTAGCTTTTATTGCCCCATTGGGTTATGCTTGTGTCCATCATTTTGTATGACTACTTCATTTGTCTCTTGTTGGAGAATGCACAAAGAGTGTACAAGATTTTTTTTTTATTTGAAGAATAATTGTTATTATTTGTTTCTGCAACAATTTTTTTTTAAAGAAATTTTTTAGGGCTATATATACTTAGGAAGCGCTACTCAGAATTTTTCTCGTGATTTCGACGTGATATTGTATTGCATTGGTAATACTTTATGCAGTCTTTATAGAAGTTTAAAGATAAGCATTATTGTTATTAATAACATCAATTATTTTACTTTATTTGACACAACTCGAAATAACGGCAATAAAACTATAACTGCGTTTTCCACCCAAGGGCTGGCCACAAATTCCCTCAAATGATACTTTAGAATGATGTTGTTGCTTTTTTAAATAATTACAAACTGACTTAAGATTAGCTATAAGCTAGCTATAATTTATAGTATCTCCCTACCACTAGTACGGATCAACAATTTTGATGACATCATTCTGCACTTCAGCTTCTCATCAGATTTTCTGTCCAATTAAGTGTTCTCTAGAATCTGAAGTGTCCCGCCCCCAACATTATATAAAAAAAAATCACCTGGCCGAAGTTGCCGTTGTTGAGCGAGAGAAATCATATCCGCGAGCGCGGGTCGTAAATGTGTCTCTGGCTGTTCGAATGCGTGCGCTGTATTCCATTTTCCAACTGTAAGCTGGTTAAGAAGGAAGTGGAATTCATTCACTTTGAAGAAGGAGGTATTCGTGCCCGCTCATGGCTTTGTGACAGGAATTTTTCCATGGTAATAACTGTCAAGTACGGCTTAAGGGGCGGTCACACTACACTTTTCGTTCTGTTGACTTCCATTCATACGCATGCGAATGCTGGAGACCGGAAACGCAAACTCATGCGAAGAAGATTCGCATTTCGCTGCGTTCCAAAGGTGAAGTTTAGTGAACGCTGACCTGAGAATTCATATCATGTGAAGACCAATAGAAGATCGACACGTCATGGCGTGACCTCTTCAGAAAATCCAAAATGGAGGAAGCACCGATTATAGCGGTGTCGCACCATCCTGTTTTATACAACACAGCTTTAAAAGAATATAAAATCAACATCAAAAGAGAAGCTGCCTGGATTGCAGTGTCACTGCATACAGCAACACATAATATATTTTAACCTTGAAACAAATATTTGTAAAATTCTTTTAAAAAACCCAATGCCTTGGCGTGTGGTGTCATATCCAACTGCTGCCCACATTCACAGTGGTCTCTGAAGAAATTTTGCATGGTAAAAGTCTAGTGTGACCGCCCCGTAGCCCGGGCTGTAAGCTAAATTCTATTGGCTATTTAAAAAGTGGGAGGAGCCACTCGATATATCCTGCCCTGACGCCCTGTTTCAGTGGAAATTACATCAATACATCAAATAACGCTGAGCGTTTCAATACTGGGACTTTAAAATTGGGCACTTCCTCTAAAATTGCACAATATTTAATTTTTTACTGTAAACATTTTTTCTCCTATGAGTTAAAAATTTATTTTTTTTTTTAGAAATAAATTGGATAAGTTTAAATATAAAAAGTATGTTAATATATATATATATATTGCTGGGAATTTTTTTTAGCAAACCAATATATTGTGATACATATCGTGTATTGTAGCAATGTGTTTCAAAACTGTGACATGATATTTTTGTCATATCTCCCACTTCTAGTCTACAGTTTTTGGAAATGTATTTGGAAAACTGAATACTGCGTCACGATTCGTCTGAGTTTGCAGTAACCGAGTGGATTTCACAGTGTTGCAGCATGGCTTTAATTCTGCCCAGGCGAGGAAATAACAGTTTTACAGCTTGCCCTCCTCTAAAGCCCTTTTCCAGTGCACCCTCGTTTCTGCTGCTGCTTTTGGCTCTCACAGTCATGCTCAAGTTCTCTCAACTTTGCCTCTTTTCCAGAAAGCTCTCTATCACTGTTGTGGTCTTTACTGACTACATGTAATAATTTCACTTGAGAAACAAATACAAAAAAAAAAAAGTGTTTCGATAATATCTGTGCTCCTAAAAATGTGAAATCCTGCAGCTTGTTCGTCTAGGGGGATTTTTTTTGGACTCCTCACATGTGTAGGAATGCTTACACCTGGCAATAAAATAGATCCCTACAGCCAAACCTAATCGTGGGGATTTTTGTGTTATAGGGTCATTTGAGGATGCAATTAACTCGGCAGTGTAATAGCTCTGCAGTGTACAGTGTACAGATTGCACATCGCTGAGGGGAAAAAAATGTTTCTCTGCAATGACATGAAGTTTATGTTGTGCCAAAAGTATTAAGAGGTAGCCAGCTATAGCTTCAGATTGTCGTGTCATGTTATATGACGTGCCACGGTTCATGAAGTGGACATGGCTATGAGTCAGAAGACGTCTCCCTCAAGATTTCAGTGGAATTCGTCCACGTTGTGAAAGAACTATAAAAGTTTGCCAACAACCAAATTTTAGAAAAAGACAGGAAAAAATAAATCGGCTCCAGATAATGGGAAAATAAATGGGAAAGAAAGTGTTATGCAAATGTTTTTGTGGTTAATTACAGAAACAGACCATTTTAGAACATTAAACATTAAACATTAGAACGGGGAAAAAATGTGATCTCAGTAACTTCGACTATGGCGTGTTTTGACAATGCTAGACGGGCCAGTTTGAGTATTTCAGAAACTGCTGATCTCCTCGGATTACACGCACTAGTCTTTACCTTTTACACAGAATGGTGCGAAAACAAGCAAACAAACAAAAAACATCCAGTGAGTGAGAGTTCTGTGTGGAAATGGTATGTTGATGAGAGATATCAGAGGAGAATGGCCAGACTGGTTAGAGCTGACAGGAAGGCTATGATAACTCAAATAATCACTCTTTACAACTGTGGTGAGCAGAAAAGCATCTCAGAACGCACAACAATGTCGAACCTTGAGCCAGATGAGCTACAGCACTGTGCTGAGCAGAAAAGGTTATACACACAAAACAGTGAACCTAGACCACTTCCTGTTCCAGTCGTCTCAGCCAAGAACAGGACTCTGAGGCTACAGTAGGCACAAGCTCTCTGGATAGTTTAACATATACATATGCGGTTATAGTTTTGACCTAATTTTAGCTAAATTCAGCTGTGTTCATGTTAAAAATTAGCACACCTTTTTCTAATCGCTAACAGAGCTGAAGACCAGAAGCTGGGATAGTAATTTATCAGTAAATAATTATAATCTAAAATTCAGATTTGGACACGTGGCATGTTCATGAAGTTAAAATGAAGTCAACTGCTTCATACAAAAAATCTGGCCTCAAGTCAAAAAGTGGGAATTACAGTTTTTTCCCCATTATAACATGAATGCAGCATAATTACCACATGGTCATCCCAGTGTCAAACGCCGCTTTGGGCACTTTCTGCCAATTTCAAAACACACGTTCATGATCGTCATCTTTTGCACATTTGGAATATATTTGGAATTCAAAGAAGACTGAAATTCCAGCACCACTGAATGATGAAAACGAAGCAGAGGACAGAAAGTGAAATGCGGCCAAGCGCTTTTGGTTTGAGGGCTCCAAATGTTTCTGATTTCTTCCGAAAATTCTGAATAACGTGGCTTTACAGGCAATATGTTCTCAAATCTCAAAAAGGTTTAGATCGCTCGTTGGTAGGGTATAATGGTACACAAAATTCTCATTTGATGATATCTATATCTATACTATACAGTGGTGTCTCGATATGATACGGTCAAAACCAAAATAAGCAATCTTTGAATAGATTATGCGTCTTGAGTTTCCATTTTCAATTGTTTAAAACATTTAACATTATATAGCTGAAACTCAATAATGACAGTGGTTGTGTGATCCAGACGCTTCGCAGCATATATACTGAAACAAATTGAAACATGGGTAATTAAATGAAACATTAGCTCTCTGGTCAAGCTTTCACTGGTGTGCAGGGTTGCCAGGTCTAAGCAATATTTCCACCCCACAAACCACACAAAAAGACTTGACACAATCCCAAAAAGAAGATACATATCTCTTCATTTTGTTGCGCCTGAAACTGACTTCACTTTTCCAACTGCAACAGTCAGTACGTTTACATGGACAAGAATAATCCGATATTAAACCGATTAAGACAATACTCTGATTAAGAAACTAGCATGTAAACAGCGATTATTGAGGACCTTAATCCGACTGAAGTCATACTCGAAGTAAACACAAATGGAATTAAGACATGTGGAGTACTCCTGTTTATATCGCATTATAGATGTGCATTACAGACATGTACACACCTTAATCACACTATTAACGTCGTGTGGGAGTTTTCACCGTATTTTGCGACAGGACACGTACACACACGGCAGTGCTCAACCATTTGACGGCAAACAAGAGAGCACAGCTGCTTCCAAAACCGCGTACTTACCTACTATATAGTAGGCGAAATACATGTATCTCGGCTTTTATATAGTAGGTAAGTACGCGGTTTCGAACGCAGTCCATGGCTTCAAGCAGTCCTCTGTTTGCACGTACAGCATGACTAATAATTAACTGCACTTGAAGCTTTCGCAAAATTAAAAACGAAACAACCAAAATTGTATACGTTACCATAACGAAGACGAACTGTATGTCGATACGTGAAATTCGGGAGGGAACGTCGGACGGCGTGGCGTGGGAACGTAATGACATGTGCCGTTAATCGATCTACATTCTATAACATGAAACAGGAACATGAAAGGAATATTCTAAAAGCGACTCATGTAAACACCTTAATCACAACACTGCCTTATTCAGAATAAGGTCAATAATTAGATTACTGCTGTCCATGTAAACGCAGTCAGTGATTCAAACCTAACTCAATTCGGTGTGAAATATATCTCTACTTGGCAACCCTGATGTGAATTTTTAGTGCCAAAATAGAGTTTGTGATGGTGCAAAATAGTAGTAAATATGGCCGTTAAACACACACACACACACACACACACACACACACACACACACACACACACACACACACACCATCCTGGGGAAGCATTCCCAGTGGAACTAGGACACTATATCCGGTCAGTGTGTGTGTGTGGACAGGCTTGATTTGTAGGCAGAGTTGACCGCTAATAAAGAGGAATCCTGTCTTCACAGGCTGCTATGATTAGATTTACTAGAAAAAAGCAGACAAATAGGAACCCTGAACCCCCACGGAAAGGGAGTGGAGGAAGAGAAAGAGACAAGGGAGAGAGAACGAGGGCGATGGATCGCTAGAAGTAAAACGAAGGGACTGCTATCACTGTCAAACACACACAGACAGACAAGACCATTTTAGGATTAACGATCCATTTTAGGATTAGGAGATTACACACATACAATGCAAATATGCAACAAAGTGCACACAAATACCAAAATGCAAATATTCCCAAACACACACAGGCTCACAGTTTCAAACCCCAGCAGGAACTGAACACGGCAGGAAAATAAAGCAGGGAAAGTAGGTCAGCCTCATGAAGAAACAGTCATTCAGCCTGAGATGAAGAAACAGCCTGCAAAATGAAAGAACCTCAACCACTCAAATGAGCCATGGCCTTGCTGACCTCTCTCTCTCTCTCTCTCTCTCTCTCTCTCTCACATGCAAACCTCTAGCAAGATCATGCTGTGATGTTGCCAGATATAGCTTAAAGGAAACTAAAAGCCATTTAAATGCCCATCATCTGCAGATCTGCAGTATAGCCAAAGGCAAAAGGAAGAGAGAGAGTAGTGGGGAGAGAAAGAAAGCGAGAGAGAGAGAGAGAGAGAGAGAGAGAGAGAGAGAGAGAGAGAAAGTGTGTGTGTTGTGGAGATAGATAGAGAATGATAGAGAGAGACAATGTAGTGAAAAGAGAGAGAGAACAAGTAGAAGTAGAGAAAGAGAGAGCGAGAGAGAGAGAACAAGTACTGGAAGTAGTGAAGAGGGAGAGAGTGAAGACAAGTAGTGAAAAGAGAGAGAGAGAGAAAGGGAGAGAGAGAACAAGTAGTGAATAAAGAGAGCAAGACAGAAGAGAAAAGAAAAATAGTAATAGATTTAGTAATAGAGTGTAACAGAATGTTTGCTTGCTCAATTCTCAAATGTATAAAGATGTGTGTGTGTGTGTGTGTGTGTATGTAATATGTAGCATAATTATTTTATGTTCTTTTTCTCCCATCAACATCCCATCTTCACAATTATTGTTTTCTTCTGACTGAGTGGCGAAGAGAGAATCCAAATGATGCAGACGAAAAAAGGAAGTGGTGTAGATAGATAGATAGATAATGTGAGAGAGACAAAATGATGGGAAGCACAGAATAAAAAGAGAGAATAAAATAAAGAGGAAAAGTGTTCCGAGTGCTGAAGTGATGGAAGAAGACGGAAAGACAGAGTAACAGACGGAGATGGAGGACATGCCAAAAGGATCAGCTCTGCAGTCCAAATCCGGCAGCAAAATTACAGTGAGGTCAATATTTATGACTCATGCTCACCACGACCCAACGAAACATACGATTTCTGGATTTGTCAATGACACGCTTCTGCCGTGCTGGTTTTTTTCTGTTTCCCAGTCACACAGTTAAAACTCCATCAGCAGGAACGAAGCTTTATTTCAGACTAATGTGATTATGGGGCGATCTAACAGATTTAGTGCAGTGGGCAGCAGTGTGTGTTACACACATCATAACACTGAGCGCTAGATTACACTGGGGTTGTTTTTACACCGTGTGGTAAAGTGTGAACACCGTGTTCGAGCTCGGGAATGGTCTCTTGAAAAACGGTGGTCTGGGGATTGCTTCCATATCACGTGTGGCAGCTATCGGCTCTCAGCTCTGCATGCCGAGTAACGTGATTGGTTCAGCTTGTCACGTTAGTTCCTGCTTGAAGTTTGGTGGTATGAGAGAAAGGGTTCTTCTGATCAGCAGAAAGGATGGAAGTCTTATGGATATCAATACATTTTCCATACTTATCGTACACAGGGTCACAGGGAGCCTGGAGACCAGGGAACTTGGGGTACAAGACGGGAGGAGTACCCGGAGGAGATCCTTGAAGCACAGGGAGAACATGCAAACTCCACGCACACAGGGCGGAAGTGGGAATCGAACCATGCCTAAAAACTTTCTCCTTATATGAGAATCCAAAAAGCACTGTTCCTCATTGCTTGAGCCTAAGTCTGGCAATCGATCCACAGTTCAAAAGGAATTCTTCTACGTGAAAGCAAACCTATGACGAGAATCAGTCCTATGTGCGAACTCGAGTGTACGGACAACACGTGAAAACACCCTGAAGATCAGACGAAGGACTTGATATGTTTTCTTTCAAGACATGAGGGTTAAAGTCTTCTCTGTTCAATATGGCGCCCAATCATGGCCTGGTCCTCCATCTGTCCATGCCATGTGTGTGTTGGGATGATAATCATGATGTTAATGACCACATAGTCCAGGCAGCTGCTGTGTGAGAGTCCTGAGGGAGAACGGCAGCCCCCCAAACACATACACACCATGAGCAGGATGCAGCCAGCTGGTATAAAACCCTTTCCTGTTAAGCCAAAACATTTTAGATCTGTTTCAACACTGATTTCCGTAATGTTCTCTATTCTCCGTCTCTTCACCCATATGATAAAAATAAAGATCTTTCTGACAGCCCTGCCATCTCCTCCTCAGATACAGATACAGAAGCCGAACCCCCTTGTACTTTGCAGATATCAGCTCTATGTTAACCTCATTTGTATATTCAAGCAGTTTGGCTACTCTTGCACGTGGAAACTGTTTGACTTTAGACACCAGGGGTCTCATTTATCAGTGTGTGTAGAACAAGTTCTAATGCTGTGTGTATGACTTTTAAATACTGAAAACATTAGCAGAGAATGTACTTTTTACTTACAGTCCTGATTTCTTCTGTTTTTGTGTAAATCTCATACTAAATAGTTTTAGATCTGCAAACGAAATACAACATAAAACAAAGGCAACCTGAGTAAACACACAATATAGTTTTTATTGAAGAAAAAAAAAAGTTATCCAAAACCTATCACCCATGTGAAAAACTAATTGCGCCCTAAAAACCAGCAAATCTGGTTGTGCCAGCTTTAGCAGCAATAACTGCAACCAAACGCTTCCAATTACAGCCACAAGAGCATTAGCATTAAAGAGCATTAAATATGCAGTTGGCACTCCATCTCAAAGATGTTCTCAGTGGGGGTGAGGTCAGGGCTCTGTGCAGGCCACTTGAGATCTTACACTCCAACCTTGGCAAACCATATCTTCATTGGCCTCACTTTGAGCACAGGGACATTGTCATGCTGGAACATCTTCGTGCCCCTTACATCCAGTGAAGGGAAACAGTGAAATCCAGCGTGTGTTTTCAGCTTCGTGGTAACAGTTTTGGGAAGGTCCACATATGAGTGTGATGGACAGATGTCCATAAACTTTTGTCCATCAATGAGGAAATCAGTTTGGTTGCTCTGTTCCGTAACCTGCAAAAACAGTCTTAACAAGCAGAACTCAACAGCAGCAGTGTCGATGGTGATGCCTCCATCACCGACAAGTCTAGTCTAGCCCTTCTTGTCACTAATTTGAGCTACAGAAACACCCTTCAAATATACTTCAAACACGAAGGAAGGTATTGGAGGAAAACTATTTCAGACATTTGACCTTGCTGTGACCTTGACCCTGTTTGGATTCATTCCGAAATCTAATCCGTTCATCTGCTGGTTACAATGACAATTTCATAGAAATCCATTCAACAGCTCGTTCTCCAGATATCGTGCGAACAAGAATGGACTGACGCACGGACAAGCGGAAAAATAATTGTTAAAAGATGAATTGTGATCCATCCTGAAACAACATTACATGATGTTTTTGCCCATTCACCCACCACTACTGTGCATCGGTATTTCCTCTGCGTTGTCCCTTTGAATTTGTATGGTATATTTCTGTGCATCACTCTTATATTATAATATAATAGGTGTTAATTGTGATTATACTTCCGCACTGAATTAAATTAGCTGTGAATTTCTCACTACAGCGTCTTCAGTGATAATGCTGCAACATAAAACGAGTACATCCCTCTTCTTCGCTCAAGTTGCCTTCAATGCCTTATCTTTCTCATTCAGTTACACACTGCACACATCTCATTCACATACATATTTCAGCAAGTGCAGGTTTTTATGGTCAAAGTAACAGCTAAATTTTTATTAACTCCGTCCCACTCTTTAATTCATCCCACTTTTCTTATGCCGTATTCACCACCTTTTAGTTTTGCACAACAATGGCTAAAATGATGATCATGATTACCAGAGTTATTCTGCCTATTTAGGACCAAATCAACGTTTGTTTGTTTTTTAGAACGCTTATTACACTTATTAAGCTACTTAGCAGTATAAATCAGCAGAAAAGGCTCTTTCAATCAGGTGAGTGAGGAAGGAGCGTAATCATAAAACAAAATGACTCAAAAGGGATTCAAAATTTTGCTGCTCTCACTGGAAAATATTTGGATGGACGCTTGGTGCTGGAAAATAACTTTGGGTTGAGTAACACCTAAACAATAAACAGAAAGTGACGCTGAGATGTCGGTATGCTTGGACTGATCGAAAGAAAAAGAAAAGAAAAGAAAAGAAAAGAAAAATACAATACCTACCTTGTCTTTCTACCTAACCAAAAACAGGAGAATGTGTAATAATACAAAAAGAAAGACTCTCGCAGCTACCGTTTCCAGGAGTAACAGTCATTACAGTTATCAGGTATCTACAACGTATAAAATCTCTAATACCTGGGGGTCTCATTTATCGACCGTCCCATTTTATCACACCCCACTTACTGTCAATCATGTTGGCATAAATGACAGAGAAATTGCTGACAAGATGCAGAGGGGTGACAGATGAAATGTAAATTAAAGTCATTTAAAAGGCACTAAAGATTGATGAAGATGACGCCTTGCTTGAAGATTTGCAATAAATGGAAAGGTGATTGATAGGAAGTGAGTATTTAAATACAGCTGAATGTTTAAACACATTAGTAAAGTTGGATTTGGTTTAAAATACGCAATTGGTTTTTCATTGTTTTGGTTTTGCTGTTTCACTCTGCAGTCTGTGTACAGCTGAGGAATGGCAGTGTTCAACTAATATTTTCGTAATGCGGATCACATTGCAAAAATCTGCAGTAAAATACCATTTTATTATTTTACAGGATTGTACAAAATGAGAGCAATTAGAACATTGCATTGGTTTACAGTACAATACCTGAAAACTAGGGGTGTAACGATGCATCGTGACGCGATGCAAAATCATCCAGGATTGGATTCAGAATTCTATTAGTTATGCATCTAATTTCACAACTGCGCTGTCTGAACAGCAGAGGTCCCAAGCTACGCAACCCATACAGTTGAAATGTATAGAAAGGACGCTGGTCACATGATCGCATTCTTTCTTGGAGAGCCTGTGCCGTTATTGGAAATCTGCTCTCGTGACGTGACTGTTAGCCTGATAACGACCGACACGCATTATAGGTCATATGGTTACACAACCACATTATAACCTCTAAAAAGAACTCTTCAGTAGCTTTCAAATGACACCAGCCCCACACCGCTGCTATCTACAGTGCCCAAGAAAGAGGCCGTGGAAGCATTTTAGCCGACTTTGGAGCTCTGTTGAAAAAAATAACAACATTAAATGACGCCTCATTCACTGCTACAGGGCTCATCATGTTTCAATCAAGCATTTTTCCCCAGGTCCGAGAGACTGCGTCATTGTTTATTCAATCGAATTTTTTGTAGAACTGATACATTCATTTATTTATTTTTAAGATATAGTGAACCTGTAGTATATTTTGTTTACAATACTAAACCTATTTCAGAAAAAATAAGGTCTTTTCAGTCTTCATTTTTCTTCATTCAGATTTTTAAGTACAAATAATTTGAGATTTTAAAATAATCTGAGAATTGGCTCGAATCAAATCGTGACTGAAGTGTATCGTGACAACCCTACCAGCATGTGTATATTCACGTTAGAAGAAAAACATGGCTCAGTTTGCACTGTTAACTTGTTTAATTGAACATAGGCTGAGATTTGCATGATTTCCCTTTGCCATTTGTCCAACTGAACTCTGTTCCATCTTAAATTCAGTTTATAGTTTGCTCCTGAAAAGACAAATCTGGCTCCAGAGTAAACTTTCTGTGAGAGTGTAAATCCTCTCTATACAGTACATGTCCGCTGAGCACTTTAATATTTTACGTGTTCATTTGGCCAACACTTTTATCCAAACTGACTTACAACTGAGGCAGATTCTAACCCATACATGTAGCTTCATGTAGTTGAAGTAGTTGGGTTAAGGGCTTGAGGGCCTGACATTCCCAGCTCTGAGTTTCTGTAAACTTGTTCAGGAATAGCTCAGGATAAAAATGAAACGTACATGATCCTCGTCTTACCCCAAATGTACTCAATCAACCAAGATATGTTTGGTGTTTGCCTCTTTATTTTTGCATTGCAGCTATAAGTAGCTGACACGTAACGCAAGTCTATCTCATTCTCAAGTCTATTCAAAGAATTGCATCAAATTAAGGATGCAACTAACGATTATTTTCATAAACGATTAATCGGATGGGGGAAATCGATAAAAAATGTTTCGTTTATTTAAAGTAAAATCCACAAACTGAGTGTTACAAATATAAACTTCAGACTAAAGCTCATACACAGGGACTTGTACGGCAGACGGGACTTGTACGAATAAACAGATTATATTAAGAAAAACATGTTTAACAGAGTAATACCCATCATTGTTGATGTGGTGGTATTTTTTGATAGGAAACAAACATTTAATATTTATGGAAGGAGTCCGAGTTGGAAGTGCTTTCTAAAAGTCAAAGATATTCCTTATATAGATTAAACTTTTAGCTTTCCAGAACAATTCCACCTTTATATTTTGGGAGGCAGGTCCAGAGGGACGATAACCACATAGACTCCTGATTTATCGCACAGAATGATACTAAACTGCACTAAGATAAAAAAGTGATGCTGGTTGTCCAAACTGTCTGTCAGCGTAATGGTGAAGTTTATATACCAGTCCCTGCAGGATTTCACGTCATGCAATTGCAAAATCAAGCAAACTCCGCAATATTCGGAGAAGCTTGCAATTTTTCTAAATTACCGCATGTGATGTCATCACAACAAACAGTCAGTCAAAGGTAAAAGGTCTCATTTACCAACAAACATCACTGCGAAAGACACTTTTGCAAATTACTTACAAAAGAAAATTTGTGATATCAAGCATTTTTGGCCACAAAGAAAAAAGCAAAACAAAAACAAAAAAACCCTCTGAAATCCTGCACGAACTGATATACTGTAGATGGTAAAGTTCAAGTTTATATTACAGTGTGTCTGTGTGACACTGCTAAAAAAAACTAGATGCGAGAAAGTCTATCATTATCAGATAGCTATGTTACCCTCAGTGCTCCACCAAAACCAGACTACTTTTGGTTGAGGGAATTTTTTTTAGCTGAACCACAACTGTTCAGCCATTTTCCAAACAAACTGTTAGTTGATTTAGCGAGCAGTGAAACAGCTCAGCAAAGCCACGCCAGGTGGAGTCCTGCTGAATAAATATGAGAAGTATGTTTGAGCATGTTACTGGAAAGTGAGATGCTGATGTGGAACCATAATTTGCAGAGAAAAAAAAGTTCAACAACGACTGCATATATGAACTTGATCCACATCAGGACAGTGGAATGTAACATATGTTAATTTAAAACATCTTGCCTTCATTTAATTCATTTTTTTTTTTTTTTAAATCAATCTTTCCAATATTGCTTCACATGAGTACCGGAAATTCAAATAATATAGGGATGGAATAATATAAAGTTTTATTACAATGATTTTCTAACATTTTATCATTTCATGGTTTAAAATAAACCACTCCTGCATGTTATCTGTCGTTGTTCGGCAGCATTTAATAGTACCACAAAAATGTTTGGAAATGGCGACAGTAACAACATTGTGCATGTTGACGATTACAAAATATTAGTCTGATTATTACAGAATAATTTAACAAAAAATGGCCATCAGAATTTTTTGAATTCTCAAATCCGATTGGTCAGAAGGTTCATTAACAGCAGCACCGACAGGTTTCATATTAAAGTGCACCTGTTATGGTTTTTCAAATATTACCTTTCATGTAGTGTGTTATAGAGCTGTTTGTGAATGTAAAAAGTCTGCAAAGTTTAAAAAAAATCAAAGCGCACGACAAACGAGGTTATTGACTCCGAAAAGAAGGAACCGATTCTGAACAGCTGAAACGAGTCGTTAGTGATTCCAGACTTACTTCCTGTACTAACCTACACAGGTTTGTAACAAAAACCCCCGCCTCTGGTCTTCATCGGCGGCTCGCTGACAGCGGTAGACCAATCACAACAGACTTTGACATCTGACCAATCAGAGGAGAGTATGCTCTCTGAAAGGAGGAGTTTTAAAATGAATATTTTAGAACGGATCATTGAACGAGTCGTTTTTGACACTGAGGAAAAAATGGTAATGCTGCAGTTTAAATTAAGAGCATGTTAAAGTCTTTTTTGACCTTGGATGCATGTAGATCTATTATATGAGACCTTTCAAATAAAATTAATCACGTTTCAAAACTATAATAGGTGCGCTTTAATAGTTATATTAATATATTAATATATTAATATTTATTTAATTTTTAAAAAGTGCAGTAAATTTTCATGGTACAGTCAGTGCTGTTTATTTTTGTAATAAAGTACTGCAATATTTTACTTTGAGTGTTTTCATTCAGTATCAATTTTAAAAACTATCGGTTGATTAATCGGTTTTCGGCGGGTACTACCCAACTTGGTTATCGGTATCAGTAAAATCCTATAGATGATGGCTGACCTTGCTGACCATGTTACTGACTAAACAGTAACCTTTGTTTGTCACTGGGGTGGTATTGTTATCTTTCGTAAATGGAAACATGGCTATATTGTGCCTTAAATATGATTTAAGGTACATAATTGGACAAGGAATTATATTGTTCAGTACTCTTTTTTCCGAGAGTGTGTGTAAAATACGTTTAATAAGTTCAACATAATACAATACATGCCCTAAGGCAATATTCATTGCATGTCGCTGATTATAAGCTCTACAGTAGCCATCAGGAAGAAAAGCAATTTCCTCCAGAGAAAAATAATAATAAAATTACCCTACAACAGCTACTTTATTTCCTTAACCATGTAACATTCAAGACCTGTCAGTAGGTCCCTGAGGTACCAACAAGAACTAAAAAGCTAATAAGAAAATCCTAGCAGGGTGAGGAAAAACTAAATTTGACCTCAAATACCCTACTGTACGTCTGTGGATGGAATGGCTTGATGCTAATGGAATAAATGATTAATGTAGTCTTGATGATGTGATTTTGTAGATAATGTAACGTTAGCTGTGGTGCTTCTCGGAACAGTCTCTAGCGTTCAGACAGAATGGTGCGCAAACCCCCCCCCAAACAAAACAAAACAAAAAACATCCAGCGAGCAGCAGTTCTGCGGGCCGAAACACCTTGTTGATTAAAGAGATCAGAGGAGATATATATACATATATATATATATATATATGTATACACACATACATACATACATACATACATACATACATACATGCAGCAATTGTTGGCATCCCTATGAATTCGTTAAAAACCCCTATGAAATCAGCTGGAGAATTGCAAAAGTTAGTTGCATCTTGGGGTCAGAAAGTCTCCAAAACTACAATCTGAAGTCACCTACATCACCACAAGTTG
>JANDJT010000179.1:7768814-7787397 GCA_024331685.1 Stegophilus panzeri | reverse complement strand
CACGTGGGCCGGGAATCGAACCGCCAACCCTACGATTAGTGGACAACCCGCTCTACCACCTGAGCCACAGCCGCCCTTTCACTACAGTTGATGTTTGTGCGGAGTGACGCCGAATTATTTGCAGAGGAAGAAAGTATTTCTGGCTTTACAGTGGTCTAGTAAGGTCTATTAAATCCACCCTGAACGACTTACATATTAATCTTTATAATTAACATGTGATGTTCAGTTGCATCCAAGATTTATTTAAGAATGAAATTCTGAGTTGACTTTTTGTTTTTTCTTTAAACATCTTTGATTGGCATGCTGGAATTACCCACAATGCTGTTCGACCACCCACTGGTAATGGAGGCAGTGGGATTTAACCTTTGCTTCATTCCTACTTGATGCAGCAATGCTCTCATTGCCTCATCTGTGCGAAAACCCATCGTGTTTGTCATCTCGTAAATCGCTAACTAGCTGAGCTGTGGTAACTAACTGCATTCTGGAACTTTGGAGTCCAACTTTTGCACCAATGTCTCCACTAATTCACTCATTTCTCATTAATATGATGCTGAACGTTACTGGAAGACGGTGAGTGAGAAAAACTAAGAGCGAAACCTAACTATTATTCCTTTGTACCGTTGTAAGCAGCCAACCACTAACTTCTCATACAGCACCAACCAACAAATTAACGCAAAAATCACTAATATTTCAGTACAAATATATTTAACGTGTGTTTCAGGGTTGAGAATTCCGTTAACCACTTGCTGCACTTTGACGCTGGTGTGTGATTTACGAATGTAGCTTGCATAGTGCTAAACTGGAGGCTAGAAGAAGAGGAACAAGAACAAGTACAAGTACTTCCTTGGCTGATCTTCTACATCTGCATTAAAAGGAAAATTGTGTACCTTTCATTTTTGGCCAAAGTATATCTTTAATCAATGAGCAGCTTTCACGTGTCGTTAGCTTGGCTTTTAATTCCAGTCTCTGATACGAAGTCCATTACTGGTCAAATCGTGTTATCTGAGGTCAGTGGCATACGTGAGCTTTCAAGGGTGCAAAACACATTCGAAAATAGGCAGAGTGCAAACACACACTCATTAACATGTTTTGACAGATGGCAATCTGTAACTGACACATCCGTATGCACCCTTATGCACAGTCTTACACACACACACAAATACTCATATATATATATATATATATATAAAAACCATTTTTAAACACAGTAAATGATGTCTGTCCCCCACTTCATTCCACAAAACCTGAGTGGCTTGGATGTGAATATTGAAGGTGCATGTAAAAAATCCCAGTCTTGGAGATTCCTCACACACTCACACACTCACACACTCACACAGAGAGAAAGAGAGGCCGGCCTCCTGAGACGGGCTTCTGCATTCAGTTCTCAGTTCACTTACTCAGTGTCCCCTGCAGCTCTCTAAAGTGTCACGCGGACACGTTGACATCGAGCAGTGCCATTGTCCCATTAGTGGGTGGGTCTGGGGGTGGCGATGGAGTGGACTGAGGTGGGCCGACCAGGGCCGGGGTGCTAGAGGTGCTTGCCGCACCAGTTTGGAATAGAATCTGCTGCAGCGCCTTGCGTAGGTTGGGGTGTAAGCGGTCCTGCGTTTGGTAAAACACCTCGACAGCGAAACACTTCAGAACTCCTCCACACAGGTCCTCATACAGAGGCACAGTGTACATGCGCGAGGTCTGCGGAGATGCACAGAAACGGAAAGAAGGAAGGAAGTTATGGTCTAAAAGATGCGAGCATTGCTGATGTGTAGAGACTGTTCTAATTACATAGGAGGAGTGTATAGTTATAGATTTGGTTTAAATGACCAATTGCAGGAAACCCTAAAACCGCTGCTGGTCAATGTACAGTGACGTGACAGGAAACCCCTACAAATCAGCTGAAGCTCACTAGCATGTCATGTCTGTCTAACTGAAGGCACATAAAACTAAAAGAATGCAGAGGAATCAGGAGGTCAAAAATGAAAAAACAAACATGTTGAGCAGGAAAAGAGGAAGCGGAACAGTGGGAAGCGGTGGAGATAATGAAGGATAAATGAAAGATGTCACCTCTAAGCTTAAAAGTAATGTAACATTTGCTCAACTTTATCGTTTGACGGAGCTATGCAGTCCTGATCAAGCAAGCTGAGAGAATATAACAACTTTTTATATACACCGATCAGCCATAACATTAACACCACCTGCCTAATATCGTGTAGGTTCCCCTTGTGTCGCCAAAACAGTTCTGATCTGTTGAGGCATGGATTCCACAAGACCTCTGAAGGTGTGCTGTGGTATCTAGAACCAGGATGTTAGCGTCAGATCTTTTAAGCACGTTAAGTTTCGCAACTTATAGAACTTAAAGGATCTGATGCTAACATCCTGGTGGGGCCTCCGCGGATCGGACTTGTTTGTCCAGCACATCTCACAGATGCTCGAACAGATTGAGATCTGGGGAATTTGGAGGTCAAGTCAACACCTTGACCTCTTTGTCCTGTTCCTCAAACCATTCCAAAAACCAACCGTTTTTGCAGGGTGGAAGGGCACATCAATGAGACTTGGGCGTCCATGACCCTGTCGTCGGTTCACCGGTTGTCCTTTCTTGGACCACTTTCGGTATGTACTAACCACTGGGAACACTCCACACGTCTTGCCGTTTTGGAGATGCTCCGACCCAGTCGTCAAGCCATCACAGTTTGGCTCTTGTCAAAGTCGCTCAGATCCTTACGCTTGCCCATTTTTCCTGCTTCCAACACATCAACTTTGAGAACTGACTGTTCACTTGCTGCCTAATATATCCCACTCCTTGACAAGTGCATTGTAATGAGATAATCAATGTTATTCACTTCACCAGTCAGTGGTTTTAATGTTATGGCTGATCAGTGTATTGTTTTACACATAGCCAGCAGGCCTACAGTATGGATTAAGGTAATTATGTTTGATTTGCAAAAAAAAGCCTTGATCTACAACAGACTAGAAATGAATTGAATTAAATAAAATTTTCTGTAACGGCAACTCCTGTGACCTCCTCCTCGGCTGGAAGAACTAAACCCCACAGTCGGAGAACAGCTGCCACACTAGACAAACGGTGAGGACCGAGTAATGGTTCAACAAGTATCAGAAAAAAGAAATGGAGACAGTCACAACCGTGCACAAAGTTCAACATCTACTCGAGAGCTATGTGACATCACCAAGAACACCCATATGATTATCTTTTTTTGTTTTTTTCAGCCAGCCATGTTTACCCAGAAGCGCTAATAATGTAGCCTTGTATCCAAGCTATGGAAGATGGCTGCAAAATCTCTATCACTGAGATAACACAGAGCTGGAATCTACATCAGTGCTATTTATTCCAAGACATCCAAGACAAAACCAGAGAGAGAAGGCTTTGTGTGATATATACTCACATGTTTGTGCAGGAAACTGCGAATACGATGCAGGTCAGGATAGAAGCTGTTTCTCACTACGACCTGCAGCCAGCGTATCTGCACCTCGGCATTCATGCCGTCCAGCATAACCGAGTAGCAGCTCGATAGGAGACTCATCACTTCTGCAGAGCCAGAAGAAGAGAGAATGGGTATATATTAAAACCCTGACCACAGCAACTCAGTGTTCTCCAAAAAAAACCAAAAAAAAACCTAACAAACAGTACATGTCCACATGTGAGAAGGAAGTGTTCACCTTGTGGCAGAGGTGAGCGGTCCAGTAATCGGTCCAGGAAAAGAACGGTCTGGAAGGTGCTCCATGTGGAGAGGTCAAAGGTAGCAATGGCTTGGCGATCAGGTGACTCCATGCCCCAGAGTTCACAAAGGTGCTGGACCGGCCCAGTCAACATACCGCCAGCGGAAAGATCCGGTTCGCACAGAGGAGGGCCACACTCTTTCAGCCAGCGCTCAAACTCCAGTCCTGAGACAAAGAAAAGAGAAAAATGACCATTTCATTCACTTTTCATCTCTTGCACTGCTCTGATTCCCTGCTGGATGTTATAAATGGTAATATCCTATAGGATGATTCTGATAACTCTTCACTGCGGAGAGTGTCATACTTACTTAAGTATACTTGTATGAAAAACAATGTAATATTCATTAGTGAGTTAGCTAGGAATGTTGGCAAACTCCATGTAAAAAGCGAGCGATTAGAAGTAAATAAAGATTACGTACATGGCGTACTGCAAGTGATCATTTACGAAGAAGCTGAAGTTTATTTACATTTAAAATATGCACAGATGGGAACAGCTACTGGGAAAAAGCTGAAGAACATTCTCAAATGTGTGTGTGTGTGTGTGTGTGTGTGTGTGTGTGTGTGTGTGTGTGTGAGCCTTACCCTCTCGCTGCGCTACACAGCTCTCCTTCAACTCAGGAAAGAAGCCCAAGAAGAAATCTAGCAGGTCCTGAGCAACCACACTGCTGAACCTGAACTGCTCGATGTAGGCCTACACGAAGGAGAGAATTACTGACGTGTGTTGATGTGTGCGAGTGTGTGTGTGTGTGTGTGTGTGTGTGTGTGTGTGAGCGAGAGTGCGTGTGTTTTCCACAGCTGTCAAAATTTTTGACCCATTTCAGTGTTAAAACAAACTCAAGGTCCTGCCATGACCATCCCAGTCCCCTGACTTAAAACCCAGAGAAAACCTGTGTGGTGAACTGAAGAGGAGAGTCCACCAGCGTGGACCTCGAAATTTGAAGGATCTGGAGAGATTCTGTATGGAGGAATGATCTCAGATCCCTTGCCATGTATTCTCCAACCTCATCAGGCATTACAGGAGAAGACTCAGAGCTGCACAAAGTATTACCTAAAAGGGTGCCAATAATTGTTGCACACCTATATATAACACAGATTATTATTTTATTGTTTGATATCCATGAGAGCAAAGTATATCTGCGAATATTTCAACAAAAGAACAAAAGGTTTAACAATAAAGACAATTTTTCACAGCCTTCTTTGCTCATATTTACCAAGGCTTTTTAAACCTCTAACAATACATTGATAACTTGCAACCACTCGTGAGCACCTTTCTGTCATTCCTATACACTTTTCTAGAATTAGTGCTCTTTAAACATTGTTTACATTGCTGAGGAGATGCCGGTGCTGTTGAAACTGGATTTAAACCTTGCTTCTATCCAGATGTGGCGTTCTCATGACACATACCTTGAGGAAAGTGTCAAATCTTTTGATGTCACCACACAGCTGCGAGAGGTAGGAGACAAAGCAAAAGCCTTTCTCATAGGTGAACAGGTTCATCAGACTGCTGGGGTTAACCCCTGAGGTAAAGAGGAAATGAAAGAGAGAGAGAGAACACACTGAATTATTTACAGTGAAATAAGTGGCGATATTTGCTTTTAAGCAAAATAGTGACAAATTAAACAAACGAGTGAGGTTATGTTTGAGGTGAGTTACCTGGTTCAAACTTGGCTTGTAGCTTGCTCACTGGATTGTTGTCTCCAAGAAGACGCATTTGTCTGTGCAGTGCGTCCAAACGGAAGACGGTCTCCAGACAGGTTAAGGCTTCACCTGCAAGAATTAAAAGCCCAAATTACTGAAAAAAAGGACACACCCTTTTTACGGTGTGGAAAATGTAGCTGCTATACTGAAACAGCTATAAAAACTACATGCTCTCAATTTTCTTTGGTTGTTTTTTTTTGGTTGTATGCAACTTAGTGCGGAGAAACATAGGATGTGAGTAACACTTTAACGTTCTGGATACACTGAATAGTTCGGGGGGAAAATGAACATTTTTGCAAATGCTCCCTTACCGCGAATGTGCTCACTTTTGCATACATATACACACAATGTATGCAGCCTACAGTCCTTTTGACAAATGGTCCTCAGTAGGAGAGCATTATAGAGTGATTTCTTTCAACAGATTGCGGTGTATGTGGATATACAATCCCCTCAGAAAGTATCGGAACAGCAAGACCATTTCTATTGTTTTTGCTAGACATTTGGGTTTGAGATCAAAAGATGAATATGCGACTTTTATTTCCTCACATTTACATGTAGATGTTTTAATTATCTGCTCATGAACCAAAACATAGAAGCTCATCTGTGAAACATGGTGGAGGTAGTGTCATGGATTGGGCTTGCATGGCTGCTTTCGGAACAGGCTCATTAATCTTTACTGATGATGTAACTCATGATGGTAGCTGCAGAATTAAATCAGAAGTTTACAGAAACAATCTGTCTTCCAATTTACAGAGAAATGTATCCAATTTAATTGGGAGGAACTTCATCATGCAGGAAGACAATGACCCAAAACACACTGCCAACTTAACAAAGGACTTCATCGGGTGGAAAAAGTGGAAGGTTTTAGACTGGGCAAGTTAATCACCAGACCTTAACCCAGTTGAGCAGCATTTCACCTCCTGAAGAGGAGACTGAAGGGAGAAAAAAATCTTCGGGACAAAATGTGATTTATTTTAAAAATACATTTTACTTAATATTGCTTTCTTAACTATAAATTTGTAACGCAAGTAATATTTCTATTGACATCAGTAACTGTAATCAAATGGCAAATTTAAAATGTAATGCGTTACATTACTGCGTCATCTGAAAAAAGTCATTTGATTACAGTAACGCGTTACCTTGTAACCCAACTCTGGTTATTTTACGAGTGATTTATCAACATACAGTACACGAATACGAAGAAAAATCAGCATTACTGAAACTTTTGTAAATCTGGGGAGAATTTTTTGTGTGGTTTGGCCTATGAAAACATTTCCATACAACTTTACTAAAAGGTTGTTAAATGAGGCCCGTTACCAGACTTTGTAGTGGTGTTCTGTTTCTGTACACTGGAGAGATCTGTGCTGCGTGTTTGTATGTGTGTGTACCATAAACCTCTGTAGTGATGCGTCTCTGTGCGTACGTGGCTAGTCCCTCACTCAGCCACATCTCCTCCCAGGTGGCGTTGGTGACGGCGTTTCCGAACCAGCCGTGAGCGATCTCATGAATGACGTCAATCAGCAGGAACTCTTGACTCTCCAGAATGGAGGAGATGATGAAGGTGAGACACGGGTTCTCCATCGCCACGATAGGAAATGAAGGGGGGAGGAATACAATGTCGTACCTGTGGAGGGAGGACATTCAGGGACAGGACCTTTAAGGCTGCTGAAATAAGTTGCAATACAAACATTTATGGTACGTACCTAACATAATCCTAAATCCTAACACTCAAACCTACAGTCAAAATGATTTCATTAGCTTTTATTAGGGCTGCAACAACTGCATCAACAAAAGCAATTCAAAATTGATCATAAAAATAGATGGTAACAAATTTGATTATTGATTATTTATAACCATTCATTTAATGAAAAGTGAGAAACAAGCGAAGCTCCATGTCCTTATTTGGTCTTTTCGGTTTATTGCTCATTTGGCCAAAAAGTTGGTCATTCGTAGGGCAACTTGATGACTGAACATGGTCTCAAATGAATGACTAGTCTACAAGATGAACATTATTTCACTTCAAATTACAACTCATGCAACAAAGCATGTGCCTTACACAGTGTTGGGCAGCAACACTATTTAGTAGCAAAACTATTTGAATCGAGTAGCTTCTTTAAACTATTCTTTCGACCCGGGGTATTGAAACCACTACATTGTGCCATACACTATTCTTAGCATACACTATATTTACTTCCTGTGTCAAGTCATCATGTCTCCACCCTGCTTTCGGTTCACATCGGAGTCGATCCTAAAGGGTCGATTCACCGATTCCAGGCATTGAAAACTAGTCAATCCCAAAAACTTTGGCGTCGACTGAAAATTATTCGCCTCGCACAGCAAGCAGAATCAATTTCAGCCATCGCAGCTTTTCACTTAGAGAGAAAGCCAGTGGATAATGTCATTATTAATAACTTTGCCTTGTTGGAATTGAACAATTCAGGGCTTGAAATGCAGACACTGTTGTAGTGGAAAATTGTGCAGGACCAGTTAAAAAAAATAATAAATAAACAACAACAACAACAACAACAACAACAACAAAAAAGTCACCTTGTGTTTGTTTGTCTCATTTTATTTAATCTCATTAATATAATGTTGTAAAGCATAAAATAAATGATGAAACAAATACGTTTGGTATTTAATATATTTTAAAGATAATCCAACAAAATTCTAAAACGAAAAAAAAAAAAAATCATTTTAATTAATATAATATGAATTAATTTTAATAATAATGAATAATTGATGATTGCTCAACCTGCAGCAACCTGAATAGTTTTTTTCTAACTACATTACTCAAACAAGGCTGTGTCACTCTCCACTGATGTAGATGATGTCTTTTTGTAGTCTGTGGTCACCACTTGCTCTATGCAGCAGAAGCAGATGGAGGCTGCTGTGGTTTGACATTTTCGACGCAACGAGAAAGAACACCACTTCACCGCAGATACAAATGATCAGCATACGCTGTATAGTGAATACATATCACACAGATCTTGAATTCAGCACTTATGCTAGTGCAGTCCAATAACACCCTGCACGTTAGTATAATGCCAGGATCCAGTTTCTTGACAGGGACATATTTTTAGTGTGCAGTTTGAGACAGTTAAAATGGTATTTGATAAGTCCACCATTTGCCTTAATGATTCAGTATCTTTGTGGTGTCGCAAATAACACTGTGCTATATTTAGATAGATTGTGACGCCATATGAGGATTCCTTTTACATGCGATTTGTGTCAGCTTCAAACCAAGTAAAATGTAACAATTTCAAATTAAATGATCTTGGCAGGGGCCTCAGACTTTTGCAGTTAACAGTATAAAATTTCGAAGGGTTCTGGCACACCAGTGGACAAAATGCAGCAGTGCATAGTGTCGTAGCTAATAATATCCTCTTGTTCCTAACCAACGTCTGAAAGGATTAATACACACACACGCACACACACACACACCAGTCGAGTTTAAATGGACAGACGCTCACCTGCCCCACACATAAGGGCCAAAGAGCTGCTCGGCCACATCGAGGCAGCGCTCCACACTGCCTCCCAGCTTACTAACAGCAGAGGTCAGGAGACAGGGCTCAGCCCACACACGGCTCCTACGCACACACATATAAACACTTGCATGATTTCAAATATTTGTATTCATATTTAAAATTGATACGATGTACTCTAAGACACTAATGATTATAGTGATTGAAAAAAGGTGACATTTTTATCATTTAGACCAAATACAACATATAAAAAATGTTTTAATAAATATCCAGGCTCATATAAAATGTATCTGAAAATAATCAAAATAAATAAAAGTTTCGAAAATGAACCCATTGAATGACTTTATATATACACTACAGAGAACATAATAACAAAACAATGTTCTAGTCTAGTGCAAAAGTTTGTACACCCTTGGGGGGGGGGTGTTAATTTATTTTATATCAAAGGACATTTATATACTATGTGATATGTTGCTTCATTATATCAAGGGGGAAAAAAATCAAAGTGCATGTTAGAATTTCATTACTGAACCAAAAAAAAAAATTCATCTCAGTTAAAAAAATGTGGCTTTTGCTTTCTGAGTGTGATTTTTTTTTTTAACTTCATAGTAAGTTGTATGTAAGGATTAAAAACACAGCAGGGTGTGCTGTTATAGGAAAATGATCCATGACCTCAATATAAATGCACCTGTTCCTGGAAGGCTGCAGCGTTTGTCACACAACACCATCATGAAGACGAAGGAGCTATTAAATCAAGGCTGTGACAAACTTATATAAAACAATAGCCCAAACTTTGAATATCCCATGGAGCACCTTTATATTTATTGTTAAAAGATTAAAAGAATAGGGTCCATCTGCGACTGCCTAGATAAGGCCATCCGTCCACCAAAATGCAGTAACCGGGTGAGGAGGCATTAGATAAAGAAACAGCCAAAAGGTCAAGGATAGTTCAGAAGGAGCTGGAGAGATCCACAGCACAGATGTTCACAGGAGAACCTTAGCCTATACAATTCACAAAGCTGGGCTTTATGGAAAAGTGACGAGCCATATGAAATCCCAATAAGAGTTTGCCAAAAGACATTTTGGAGATTCAGCAAATGTGTGGGGGAAAGGTTCTCTCTTCTGATAAGATGAACTGTTTGACCCTGGCACGAAACTTTACATTTGACAGAAACCCAACAGTGCTCAGGACACTGAGAACACTATCCCCACAGTAAAGCATGATGGTGGTAGCATCATGTTGGGCGTTGTCCTTGGCCTTTTGGTTGCCATGGATGAGTTTTTGTAGATAATTTTACAATTTATTTAGAAACACCCCCCAACGCACACACAACAGATTTACATTACATTTACATTGTATAATATATAATCCAAATTAAGTCTATTTCAGTTCCACTAAAATGTAGAAAGGTTCAAGCGGGATCGAATACTTGTGCAAGCCACGTACTCATCTAAATCTCCTCATTTAGGTTTAATAACAGCTTGATACCAGCTCTTCTACCAATAAATTTTACATACCCATTTTTGTACTTTAAACTCTCAATTACTTTTATTTATTTACATGAACACAATATGATGTTTGTCTATATATGATCATGTGAACACAACAGTACCAGGCCAACACTGGGTGAACTATTAAAATTAGATTCGAACCGTTGATTAGATTCGATCTCGTCACTGATCCTCACAATCGGACTGTTTGCAATTTTGTTGACAACTTCTGGATCCGTTTATTCTCACCCTGTATCTCTGAGCTGTATGCTGTGGCATGAAAGGCATCCGGCTGATAAACAATGCTGTAAAATGTTGTAAAAGCTCTAATTGCTAGTGTCGTTTTGTATACAGCCATAAAGAAGAGCTTTGAAGACAACATTTTTTAATAATGGTGTTAATGCAGAGCATGAACAGCATAGTCTCATTTTGAAAACGGCTGACAGTGTTGAAAAACCCTGTATATGGGTCAACATATAGATGTGTCACATAGTCTGTTTATACTAGACTATAGGTATAATGAAGTCCAAATTCAACATGATATTGTGATACTTAAAGTGTTTTACACAATACATGATGTGTACTATGATCTTTAATTCCACTGATTTTGATGGTCATATCACCCACCTAAACACCTAATATCATCAGTTTTCACTTCGGAGCCACAAAGCAAGAAAAATTCTATACAGAGCAGCCTGTGAGCAATATTATAATGAAATGAATTTTGTTTATTTTAGTTCATGTTAAATCTCTTCACGCGCACCTGGGCCCGATGTCAGCGTGCTGTAGATCTCCAGCCACCAGGGCTACCAGGTAGGCAGGAACAGGGTACTCCATAGAGAACTGGAACAGCCGGTCCTGCTTAGAGTATACACTCCTGGAGGCACTCATTAGCACCGTCACTCCATCAGGAACCTGCCAGACGATACACCACACACACAGAAGAAGCTGAGAGGAAACAACTGAGAAACTGAACGTGCTTTCACTGAAAGTGAGAAAAGCTAGGCGCGTGAGAACCGGCACTGGATTGAACAGTTCTGAAAAAGGTTGGTAAGGACGAGAGGTCAAAAAGAAGACATGCTGCATTAAGAACGTGAAACTCATGGTGTGGTTTCATGGCAAAATAAGAGCTGGAATATTAATGAGGGTGTGGTAGAAGAGGATTAAAACAACTTCCTGTTATCGCTTAGGGTATAGCAGCTATAAACAGTCATTCATTTTTGGTCGCAACAATCATTATAAAAAAAACCGATTTGCTGATTTTGAAAAAAAATGAGTTTTTTCAAAATTTGCAATGCAACTTGCAGAGTTTTTTGTGCTTTTTACAAGTAGAGGAAAACTACTTGTACTGGCAAAATTCCAATTGCACAAAATTGTTTTACACTATCTTTTGCAGTGATGTTTGTTGGTAAATGAGACCTTTTAGCTGTACTCACGTACGACACACGTGAATCGAAGAGGGCTTTGACTGAATGAGCGTTGTGATGACGTCACATGACGTGTCTTGGCCCAAATACGCGGTAATTTTGAAAAATTGCAAACTCCTCCGAATAATGTGGAGTTTGCTTTATTTCGCGTTCGTTTCTGCAATCGCGAAATCCTGGAGGGACTGCCTGCTGGTCCCTTTCTATTTATTGATAGAGTTGAGATTGGCAGACAAACTGTATATCTATACAGACAGTTAACCTGATAAATGTGCTAATGGGTGTAGATATATGGTAGCTGTAATGATGTAATAACCTGACAGCTCGGAGTATGTTGATCAGAGTGACTGGGATATTAAATGTGAAGCACACTCACCCTGATGGTAGCAGAGTAGGTGCTTTTGACAGCCGGAGTGTCAAAGCAGGGGAAAAAGGAACGATTGCACACAGAGTGACCCTGAGTGAAGACCAACGGCTGCGTCTGACCACACGTTAGCTGTGTGTCCAACCACCAGATCTGAGAGAGATCAGGAAAACATTACCGGAGAAAGAACCAATCAAAAAAAAAAAAAATCAGACATTTCAAAACAGATTTTCAGAATTTTCCACTTTAATTGAATTGTAATTAATCAAGCTAAAACATGCTTGGTGTGCTTTATTTTGCTTCGAAGCTATGAGGTAAGGGAAGCTACCAGTTTAGCACTTTGCTCAGTAATACCATTTGTACATAAACAGCTTCATAAAACAGCCGACATTTAATTTAGAAATTGTATTGGAACAATGTTATTTTATAGTTCGATTATAGTATTGCTACACTGGTTGCTATAAACTTCCTGTAGCTCCTGCGCAAAACTAAAGACCTTCAGACACCAAACATGCCTTGGCTGTTTGACTACATTTGGGTTCAGCGGGAAATTGTGCCAAAGTTTCACTTTTTCCACATTCACGTGGGCTATAAGAAAGAGGAAGTGAACCCACAGCTTTAGGATTGGTGATCCTTGTGCTCTTACGTTTTATCTTATTTTTCTAGCTTGGCCAAATCTTATCCAGCCTAGCTCTGAGACTGACCCTGAGACGAACATAACTCAGCTCCCTAGGAAGGCACTCGTGTCGTCAAAATGCCAGATTCTGACAAAATCACTCAAGGGAACACGACGATCCGTGCAACTCCTCGACATCAAAAGCTTTGTGTTAAATCAAACCCCCATTATCTATACATATGAAAACCAAAAACGAAGTGGAATATTAGATAACAGTGAGAGTCACTCTTCTGGTTAAGAGTTCATGTTGGCTATATTTAGCACAGGGATGAAATTCTGCCTTCACTGATATGCTCTGTAACAATAGTCATGTGCCACACAGTTACTGCAAGCCTTTATGCCACTTTATCAAGCAAACAGCTGCTTCTACTTTGACCAGTAGTGTCTAACTGTACAGGTAGTTCGGTCCAGCACAGTTGAATCCTTTTCCTGCTCTTATACACCAACTAAACATGGTCATGAACAGATTCCTGCTTTAGTTTACGACTCTTTAACTCATATAATACTGCATTTTCTAATATTCACACCATTAATTCATGTTCCATTCGAATAATTATGTCAGTCACGAGGTTAAGTAAGGGCTGCTTCATATGGATCACTGTGAGAAAGGACATTTCTAATCATCAACAAGGCCGCTCTAACTTCATGCGCCATGTACAAATGCAGTCTCCTTGGGCCCAGTGCCCAAATCTTTAGTTCTCTTGACAGTCCTCTCCAAACAGACGCCCTGGATAATCAGATCCACTATCATCCCAATATAATATCCACAAGCATAATTACTGTATAATAACATTTTGAATATCCACAAGCATAATTACTGTATAATAACATTTTGAATATCCACAAGCATAATTACTGTATGAAACTAAAATAGGAATTATGATTAACCTAATGAAATTAATTACGGACCGTTTGTCCTTTTTCCATGGTTAAGTTGATTTGCATTGCATGGAATTGCTGACATACAGAGCTACAGGCATGGCATACCATTTCACTTACATCATTGTATCCAGATAATCCACTTGATGCAATGCTACGGAGAGGTGGAGCTCCAGGAACAGGTACAATCTAATTAAGCAATATCACACGTGCAATAGTGCTGTTGGACTGAATATAACACAGCTGTGATTCGGCTGTAAGTAATCACAGCCACGCTGATGTCCAATACAACAGCACGACTGTGAGTGTGATATTACTTTCTGTACAAAAGCTCTTCAAACAAGAAATTAATATCATGTAAATGACATTTCAGACACAATATGGCCAAATATTTTGGGGTTTTTTTTTTTCTCTTTCAAGGAAAATAGTTCCCAAAGAAGTCATGTGCCATGAAACACACATAATGACTGACAACCCAGTAACTACTTACCAGTAACTACTTACTTACTAGTAAGTGTAGTAATGGTTTCAATGTAACAAACTACTGCTAGAAATGGAAATTTATTTCATGAACACAGACAAGTGGAGTGATACAAACAGCGAAATGTACCAACTAAATATCAGCACTCCTAGAACATCACTTGTCCAATCAGATTAGCGGACCGTAGTATAATATATAATAACACAGTGATTCTCAGGTCCAGTCTTGTGAAACCCAGTACCCTGAACACCTAGTCCAACTCATAGGTATCCAATTATTGATTGTAGCCTATGTTTTGCTTTGTAAAACGTGTCCTATACTCTGTCCTTCAGTGGAAAATGACCAGCACTATGACTGCCCAGACTATTCTCAGCACAGCAGTAACAATGACATGGTACTAATGTGTCAGATGCAGCAATGTTAAGTTGTTAAGGATTTTACACACCTCAATGACACTGCTAGGCCGGCACAGGTGTGTGCACAAACATGATGTTTGAAAACCCCAGCAACACTACTGCACCTGATAGCACCTCATAGCAACACCAGACACTTCCACGTCAGTGTCAGTGCTGTGTTCAGAATGGTCCACCACCCAAATAATATCTGCTCAGCTGTGGTCGTATCATCTTGTTGTCCCTTTCCATTCATGGAAGAAGTAAAAGCAGGCTGACAAACAGCAGAGTATATCTATCCATCTATTTTCCATACCGCTTATCCTAAACAGGGTCACAGGGGAGACTGGAGCCTATCCAGGGAGCTCGGGGCACGAGGCGTGGGACACCTTGGACGGGGTGCCAACCCATCGCAGGGCACAATCACACACCCGTTCACACACAATTTGGAAATGCCAATCAGCCTACAGCGTGTTTTTAGACTGTGGGAGGAAGCCGGAGTAACTGAAGGAAACCCCCTGAAGGACAGGGAGAACATGCAAACTCAGCATACACAAGGCAGAGGTGGCATTCGAAGCCCCAACCCAGGAAGATGTACCTTTATTGATCCCCCTTACACCGCTGACCCTGGAGTACCCTCTGTCCTTCACATTTTAGTGTTTTTCTTGCCACCCGATTCAACTCATCAGCTAATGCAAAGTTGAATTGGGTATGTCAGAGAAGGGAAAACACGTGTGTGTCATATGTGCAGGACAGGGGGTTCTCCTCCAGGACCTGGGTTGGGAACCTGATAAACTAGCCTACCAAGGTAGGTGACAGGTGTACACCAAGACACTAACAAACTCTCTTGGAGATATTCAAAGCTGTTAGGACACTTGAAATGTGCTCTAAATGAGCCGGAATGTGTTGGATCATTACCGCAGGTCCGTCTGTGGTGGTATAGCGGAGGGTGACCCGGAAGGGACGGTGTGGCCGGATCGCAGAGGCGGGGAGCGTGATGCGGAGCGAGGACCCGTAGTCGGTGAACGGCTCGAGTTTGTAAGAGAGCGAGAAGATGATATCGGGAGATCCGGACGTGCCTGGGACCTTGCAGTCCACAGAGTGGATCAGTAAAGACGGGTGCACGTCCAGAACCAGCGCCTGTACACCGGGCTGCAGCGTCGCCAGCTCCAGCACCTGCCAGCCGGTGATCCTCTTCAGGCCGAAGTTCACCCGCAGGTCCAGGTGGAAGTGGCGCAGCGAGAAGCTGTGGAAGTTGGATGCCGAGGCGACGTCAACCAGCCGGCAGCGACCGAGTGACCGAGCACCATCCCGAGCTTTACCGGGGACCGGCAGCGCCTTCCGGCAACAGCAGCACAGCGCCGCGTTCAGCTCGGCCATGGCAACGCTCAGCACCGGAGGGATTTTAAAAAAAATAAAAATAAAAGTACAAGAAAAAAAAAAAAAGTTCGCACAAACAAAACAAGGCGACGGTGCAAACACGCGACGCAACTTCCTCTACAGCTGTGACATGGCTGATTTTTATTTTTAATAAACAAAGGCTGGAAAGTTTTAAACTGGATTCAGAATTACTCCAGCAAAGAGAAGAGCAAGGACCATTCTGCCCAACAAAAACATCTAGGTAAAATCCATCGGGGCTGCGGATAGCAGACAGTTCATCAATCCATCCGCCATTAAAAAGATCAATATTAGAGCTTTCCGTAAACCGGCTGGGTGTGAAACTAAGGAAAAAGACAGCACGGGAAAGCTGAAATTAATGAATCTATGTTGAGTGACTCCCTTTACAAAACAGGAAGTGAAAACAAGTAGGAGGAGGAAATCGCACGGAGACCAGAAAGTTTTGGAAGAGCCAGAGGGCGCTCAGGAGTCGGTGAGTCGGTTCCGAGAGTCGATCCCGAGAGTCGATTCTGAGAGTTCGTTTCACAATTGCTCAATAACAAAGTCAGCATTTTGAGCGTCACGTATTCACTGCTTTATTACTTTAATAAGTACTTTTTTTTTTTATTGAGCTGAGTCTCTGTATGGGAAAAAATTAGGGCAGTGGTGGCTCAATGCTTACGACTCTGGGTTACAGATCAGAATGTTTCGGGTTCAAGCCCTAGCATTGCCAAACTACTGCTGTTGGGCCCTTGAGCAAGGCCCTTAACCCTCTCTGCTCCAGGGGTATCATGTTGTATCATGGCTTACCCTGAGCTCTGACTCCAGCTTCCTAACAGGCTGGCATATGCGAAGAAAAGAATCTCACTGTGCTGTAATGTATAGTACATGTGACAAAATAAAGGCTGCTGCTTCTACATAAATGCTTATATCACAACACCGTTGAATTCTCAAATCTGTTTGGTCAGAAGGTGTTGATTAATTTTCTACAACAGCAGCTCTGACAGTAGTTCCAGCTGTAATTCAAATGATAGGTTTATATCAGTGCACTCCTAATATGTTATTGTTTGTTTATACCACGGCGAAGCTGAATTCTCAGATCTGATTGGGCAGAAGGTGTGCATTATTTTTTGTATAAGAGCATGGATTGGGGCCCAGTCATTGGGCAGTGGTTCCAGCTGTAACATGAACGATAGGTTTAAAGGACTGATAATGATGCACTTTGGAGGGTAGAGGCACACCGCTGCACATCATGCTGTGTCACACCCCCCGGTATGCATTATTTTGGTATAACAGCGCAGTTTAGCATTTGTTATTCCTTACATAACAACTCATGGACTGGACTCATGGACTCATGGCTTCACATAATCGAATTCTACAAATAAACAGATTCAAAATGTGTTATTTAACAGTCAAAAACATATGCTTGATATGGTGAAGTTTTCTGTTAGAAAAAAGAAAGAGAGGCTGGTGAGGGAAGGACTGTTTATAGCTGCTATAACATAATTTATAACAAGAACTAACTTGTTTTGCGGATGTTTCACAACATTAAATGTACCTTTTATGGGGTTAAAATGCATGACCTGTCGTTCTTTAATAACTTAAAAATTGTTGGCAGTTTGCTGTTATATAAGGGGAATAAAACACTTTGGGATATAACTTGGCTTTGTGTTGAGCCACATCACTGATGACTGAATTTTTCAATAATATACAAGTGTTTTATTCCTTACTTATTATACTATTCGGCCTGTGGCCTTGGTCCAACAGAGGGTTTTTTGGATCAACATAGTTTTGTTTTTTGTGTTCAGATACAGACGTTTAGCGAGTTATCAATGTGCTAACTTGCTAATTTAATAAACACTTTGTCTTCCTGTATGTCATGTTTAATAACACAGCCAAATATCCATTTATTATGTAGAAAGATTAAACCACTAGTACCAAGTAGAACCTTAAAAAGGATTTATATCTCTTCACTACGTCCCAATCCACATACTATCTCACTACAAATGCTTACTACTTAGTCCAAATGTTTACTTTTAAGCAACTTGTTTGTGAAATCCAAGCAACATTTTACCAGATCATATGGATACTGCTGCTTTAAAAAGTGTCATAAAGTGTACAGCAGCAACAAATTTGATGCGCTGCAGAGATGTTCAGCAAACATAAATGTGTTTTATTTTTAGATAGTTAGTTTCCCTGTTGCTCCGGCAACTGTCCCTGCCTGTTTATAGAACAGCCCTTATTTATCAAATTTGCATACAGACGGGATCTGGTTATAAAATGTGTGTTGACAAATTCCACCGACAATTTCCTTTATAACAATATTCCTCAGTTTTATCTTTGGAGCATCTGTATGATCGAACGTGATTGTGTGGTTGGAGTGCATGTAAAAATGACTAACACTTCAAAAGACTGGGGGAAAAAATGCAGTCAAATACTTAAAATCAATATTAACATAACCAATAATTACAGCATGTATAGAGTAGTATAAATAATAATAAAAAAAAAACATCACATCATACAAAAATATATAATGTCAACATCCATCCATCTATTTTCTGTACTGATTATTCTGCACAGAGTTGGG
>JANDJT010000179.1:7744376-7762243 GCA_024331685.1 Stegophilus panzeri | reverse complement strand
TTCCCTTCTGAGTCTGGTTCCTCTCAAGGTTTCTTCCTCTTAACATCTTAGGGAGTTTTTCCTCGCCACCGGCTTGCTCAATTGGGATAAATTTGCACTTTTAAAATCTGTATACCGTGTTTATGTTTCTGTAAAGCTGCTTTGAGACAATGTCTACTGTAAAAAGCGCTATATAAATAAAATTGAATTGAATTGAATCGTCAAGCTGGAACAAGTTTGGGCCCTTTAGTTCCAGTGAAGCGAAACTGTAATGCTACCGCATACAAAGACATCATATACAATTGTGTGCTTCTGACTTCGTGGCAACAGTTTGAGGAAGGGCCACATATATGGCTGTGATGGTCAGGTGTTCACATACTTTAGGCCACATAGTGTAGCTTAGGAGTTTCTGGCAGAAGAACAAAAAAAATGTAAAAAATGTACCATATCATGTTATAGTGATGTAATACATTAGTCAAAGTCTCATGAGTAAGAAGCGTGATCTCAATTGATCTATTTAATCAAGAATCATGCAGCTCTACTATATAGTTGCTGTTGCTGTTGTCCTGCTCCTTGAGCTCGAGTGGACAGTGTGATGTAAACATGCACCTTATGAGCGGGGAAGTAAATCTTAAATACTGAAATGAGGGAATGGTCCTGAGTCAATTTACGGTGGCCACAAAGATGGAGGTCAGGTTGCCAAACCCTTATTTAAGCAGGAGGACATTTGGAAAAGCTTACCTTGCACTGTCTCAGCAGTGTTCTAGCCACACACAGCAGCTGCCTCTCGCCCACTGAAAAGTTCTCCCCGTTCTCCACGACCTCAGACTCCAGCTTCAAGGGCAACTGAGACACCTGTGCACAGAGAGGCAGGACAGCAGTAATGTAGGTGTAATCTAGGAAAGGTGAAGAGACCGAGAGAAACTAATGACTGATTGTGGGTGGTCTGCTTTCAGCCTGGTGACTTACACACTCCTTCATGTGCGTCCTCTCCAAAGCGTCCCAGATCTGCGCCTCTGAATACTGGTTGAATGGATCGAGGTTTGATCTGTTTGGAGGAAATATTAAAATATTTAAGTAAGAAATAACATGCTTGGGGGCATACTGTTATAAGAAAATAATTACCCATGGGGTAGTGTGGTGTATGACTGGCCAAACGTTAAATATTTTCATATAACAGCACATCCCAATGTGCCACCCTTATGCCATAGCAATTTGCCAGCAATTACTTTTTATTTTTATTAATTAAAGATTGACAGGTCATACTATTTATCCATTTATAGTTACTTTTAAGGGTGTGTAACATCCACAAGACAAGTAAGTTCCTGTTATCACTTGCGTTATAGTAGCTTTTCTTGCACCAGCCCTTTTCTTATGGCTTGTCATATTAACGAGAAATACGAGAAGCTATATTCCGCAGTCTTTGAAAGTCCTCGGCCATAAAATGGTACGGGCTGTTACAAACTGCTGAAAGTGGAGACTCCTTCCATAAATGTTAAATATGTTAAGTAAATGGCTCCTTTACCAACATAAAGCTTCTTTGTATCGATAATTTGGTCTGAATTAGTTTTTATTGGTTAAATAACACATTTATTAAAATCTGTTCATCAGGCTCTGATTATGTGGCAGGTCCATCATACAGTACAAGTCCCTGTGAATGAGCGGTTACTATAGAAACAATAACATATTAGAAGGAGCGCATTAATATAAACAAAAAGATAAAAATCAACACCTTCTGACCAATCAGATTCCAGAATTCAACAGCGCTGTGGTATAATTACAAATTGAAGAATTTGAAAATGTTCAAAGACTTGAAATAGATCCCTAGCAGAAGAGAAAAGCGAGCACAGACCTGACAGTCCCACCGAAAAGCACGGGTTCCTGCGGAATGATGGAGAGCTTGCTGCGTAAATCAGCAAGGCCGATGTCGCAGATATTAACACCATCGATCTTAATGCTTCCACCGCACGGCTCCACCAGCCGGAAGAGAACCATGCCTAAGGAGGACTTCCCTGATACAGAGAAGGAATAAGAGCTCACGTGAGTGTGGGGTTTGTGTTTGTAAAGATTTTGCCGTGATTACATAGTAAACTTTGTATTAAGAGGTTTGAAGCCACTGTTGAAATTTCTTTTGCTCAGGTCAAAATGACTTCAACTTTATATGTATGAGTATGATATCAAAACGGATCAAATCATGACAATACAATTTGAAATAAGACTGGAGAGAATTTAAGGGCTAAGCATTTACATGTAAATCTCAGTATGTCGTGGATCTCTAATCTGATAACGAGCACTAACCTGAACCTGTTCGGCCCACAATGCCAACCTTCTCCTTAGGCCGGATTGTGCAGGACAGTTTCTTCAATACTATAGGAAGGTCCTCTCTGTATTTCATTTCAACGTTGTCGAACACGATCTCTCCCTCCTGTGGCCAGTCTGAAGGAGGGGCTTTGTTCTTCACTCGCGCAGGAGCCTCCAGTGACAAAGACTGGAGAAGCAAGGGACGAGAAATGATTATTGGGTTTGAACAAGACTTGTGGATTTGTAGTTTAAGATGGTATGTACAGTATGTAAACGGAATGATGAAGTTGTAATGGAAGGAAACGTAGATGAGATGATTCACCAGGAATTTCTATCATTATCATTACCATTAAATTATTAGTTAAAAAAAAAAACATGGCACTGACACTTCATTGTAGGCCTATTTAATCGTTGGTTCATTTAGGTAAAAAAAAATGTCAATATTATTGGCCTTTTTGAAAACTAAAACGTGGCTGAAACGTTATGTCGGCTGAAATTAGACAAGTATATGTCCTAGTATATGACCTGATGTCATGTAGAACTATAGACAGAATAACATATTGAAACAAGTGCATTAATATAAACCGGTGATTCGATTTACTGATTTGAGAACAGCTCTGTGGTATAATTCGTATTAATGATCTTGACAGATGTGACCGTGAACGTGTTGCGTCGTTGTCTGTTTCAAGTGTGAAAACGGAGTTGAGACGAGAGCACCGGCCAAAACATTACTAATGCGAGATGGGGTGAGGGGGCGGGGTTTCCATGGGGTCAGTTAATATCAGAGTTTAACACACCCCATCAAAACTGTCTGAAAGACCACATTCATCTGTCAATTTTTATTGGATGAAAAAAAAAAAAAGAAAAAAAAAAAGGACTGCTCTTTTGGCATATGTTTGAGTGATAACGCGCACCAGTGTACCACAACGTTAAAATGCAGAGCTCCTACACAAAATGCATGAAGCTTAGCAGGTCTGAAGAGAACATGGATTCATGGCAGGGAACAAATACTCATTACAGATTAGTGAACATGGAAATACTGTACTAGTCATGAATGAGGAGTGTCATGTGTTATAACTAAGCAAAACTCTGTTTAATACCTTAATGTAGTGGTGGATTCTCTCCACTGAGGTGAAGCGAGCTTCTGTCTCAGAGGCAAGGCGGACGGTGAACTGGAACAGACCGGTCAGCTAAGGGAGACAGACACAATAATTATGCATGTGCTGCTCTTCGGGACCAATGATGGGTTAAATTTTTTTTAGTTATTTTTAGATTGCCTGAACCAAATGAAACCCATAGCAGTCTACTGTACTATAAAAGTGCTATAATACTACAGAATAAAGAAACAAAATAAGCACTCTAGCCAAACCCATCCAATCTAGAACACCTTTATCCAAATCCAGAAACGTCTATAGACTGAATCACATTCCTTGCTTTTCGCACTCACCTGAACAGCATAAGATATTGCCAGGCCTGCGTATGCAGGGGGGATCTGTCCATGCATGAGGACAATCATCAGCGTTGTGATGCTGATAAGTGCGACACTGATCACATCCAGACGCACAGCGAGCCAGCGCATTGCACAGCTGAACAGGTAAAACGGGGCTTGGTTCTGATCCAGCAGCTCCCGATACCTGCGGAAAAGCAACGGAGAAGAAATGGAATCAATGTGGTTAAGGTTTTGCACTAGTGATCAGACATTTAATCATTCATCTTCAGTAACCGGACAATGGATTCAGAACCTATCCTTAGAACACTTGACGTGTAGCAGGAATACAACCCGGACTGGGCACCAGTCCACAACAGGGAGCCCTGTCACACACACATACACATTCACACCTAGGGACAATTTAGAGTAGCCGATCCACACAACTAGCATGTTTTTGGACAGGGGAGGAAACTGGAGAACCTTAGAGGAAATAATGAAACACCACACAGCTCAGGCTCAAACTGAGGACCTTTTGAGCTGTGAGGTGGCTGTTACCCCTGATCAGACAGGCATTAATTTAAATCCCAAGACTGTCAAAGAAGCAACTGTTGATCCTTTTGTCAGCCCCTTAACCTTCAACTGATCATCTACAGTAGAGAGACAAAAGCTTGTGGACACTTGACCATCACACCCATACAGTATATGGTTCTTCCCCAAAGTGATGCCACAATGTTGGAGGTGCACAATTGTATAGGATGTTTTTGTATGCTGTAGAATTACAATTTCCCTTCACTGGAATGAACATCCCTGTGCACAAAGCGATTTCTATCTCCGTCAAATTGGCTGGCCAACTCCTGTGCACAGCCCTCTTCTGGTCACCCCACAGATTTTTTATTGGATCCAGGTCTGGACTCTGGCTGGGCCATTCCAAAACCTTGAACTTGTTTTGGTAAAACCATTAGCAGAAGCCTTACTGTTTTGTGCCAAAAATTGACTGGCATTTGGAGCTATTCATTATTCCCTCTACCCCGATTAAAGCCCCAGTTCCAGCTGAAGAAAAACAGCCCAAGAGTATGATACTGCAGCCGTGCATGCTTCACCGTGTTGATGGTGTTATGACCAAAAGGTTCAACTTTGGTCTCATCAGACCATAACACATTATTCCACATGGTTTTGGGAGATTGGATTGATTTATCATGGGCATCATGTATGCAGAAGAGGGCAGATAGTGCTTTCTTCCGAGTGTGTTATGCTGCCCAGTGCTGCCTTGAGCAACATTTCGCAAGAACACATCATGTGTCTCAAGGAAAGCATGTTTGCGCTCCACCCTTCCAGTGTTCTAAAAATACTATAACTGGCAGGATTGTAAATGAGGTATCGCTCTAAATATTGCTCCCAGTATTTAGATGTTTTCTTTTTAGACACTAGGTATTAACATCAAATCAAATCAAACTTGATTATTCTTGAGTCTTACAAAGAATATGTTGAAGAGAACAACTCTATGTCATATGAACCAGTAAACATCAAGCCTATTAACTGTATATAAGAACAGAGTGATAATATCTCAGAGGTTTCAGACTGAGCCTTACCTGCTGAGGAACTCATCTCCCTTGCCGTAGGCCTGCACTGTGCTCAGGCCCTGGATGCTGGAGATGATGTGGGAGAGGAAAGGCGACTGCGTGACGTTGTCTAGCCGTTTGAGCTCACGTATGAAGACCCGAGAGACAGCGTGCAACAAAATGAAGAGGAGCACCAGTGGGCCCACAGCCACCAGGAACCATGGGAAGATACTGCTGATCACACCCAGGCAGAACACCACCAGGATCACGTTCTGGATGAACATCTCTGTCTGGAACGGCAGACGTGTGTCCACTGAGATGAGAAAAATACAGAAAGCATTAAATGACAAGAGTGCAAGAGTTTGCAAAAGATTTTCAGTCCATAAACCTAGTTCAGCTGAAGCATTTGCATTAAAAAAAATTCCATTGCAACAAACAAGTTGTGGATGGAACCTTTGTTTTATCACCATTCTGAGGACAACCCATCCATTTACCAAATCACTTATCCTACACAGGGTAGCGTGAGAGCCTGGAGCCTATCCCAGGGAACTCTGGACACAAGGCAGGGGACACCCTGGATGGGGTGCCAACCAATCGGAGGGCGCAATCGCACCCACATTCACACACTACAGACAATCTGGAAATAACAAATCGGCCTACAACGCATGTCTTTGGACTGGGGGGAGGAAACCGGAGTACACAGGGAGAACACGCAAACTCTGCGCACACAGGGCGGAGGCGGGATTCAAACCCCCAACTGTGGGGACTACCACCCAGTTTATAATTTTTCTGTTGCTCTAGTCACATTACCCCTTAACCAAGTCTGTTTTGCATTACATTTATTCATTGCCAGACTCTTATATAAAACATGACTTCCAATCCAAACACAGAGCTGACTAGTAGACTTTAGGGTCTGGCTCAAGGGCCCAACACTGGCTTTCCAGCAGGCCTGGGAATAAAATTTACTCTGAACAAATTGACGAAAGAAGAAAAAGGGCAGTTCTCTTGCATTTGTAATTGAATCAGGCCGTACCTTCATCCATGTCTTTGGAGAATCGGTTGAGGATCCGTGCCGTGGGTGTGGTGTCAAAGAACTTCATAGGGCTGCGAAGAATCTTTTGGAAGAGATCATCATGAAGCCGAGAGGAGGCACGCAGCGTTACCTGGCAAAAATATTGAATACAGGTAATCAGAGAAGGCAGGACAAAGACATGCCATTCAAAACATTCTATATATGTATATGTATATTTTATTATTTTAATTTTTTTTCTACATCTAACCTAACACAAGCTCACCTTGACAAAGATGATTCCTCTGAGGAGTTTAAGTAAGAGCATAATGCCCATGGACATGGTGTATATAGCAGCATAGTACCGCATCAGAGGGTTGTCCCGCATGCTGTCACTCACCATCGAGCTGTTCCCCACAAACACAGTGGTGTTCTGCACATGTACAAGGAGTAGCAAGACAAGACTGAGTCACATGTAGGCTCTGCACTGTGCCTAATTATGCCCAATGGAAATTACATTATGTAACATTGAAGTCATGCTTTAACAAGCACATGGCCAGACTGCATGTCCTGTAAAAACCAATGACGTTATCACTTATCCAGTGGAAGAGAACTCCCTCAATCTGAAACCTGACAATGTTTCTGCTGCATGTCCTCTTGTAATGAGGATACTCCCCATAGTGTCACACAAATAGCCAATGAAAAATTTACATGCCAAGCTCGAATTCTACCAGCTTTTGTATTTGGGCAGCATTACTTCAAGGCAAGGCAAGGCACTTTTATTTCTAAAGCACATTTAAAAACAGCCACTGCTGACCAAAGTGCTGTATAATCTAATAAAATTAGACAATAAAATACATAAACTCACAAGAAAAACACACAAATGAATAAGATTACATTGATCCAAACCTTCACATGCTGATGCAAACACACTGCTCACGATAGCTGTACCAACAAGTAGGCAAAGATCTACAGTATTTTAACTAAATATTTAAAGCTACAGTGCATAGTAGTTTTTGCTTAAAATTGGGGGGGGGCCGCGGAAATCATGCAATTATATACCAATCAACCAATCATGTGGCAGCAGCACATTGCATAAATTCATGCAGATAGAAGAGCTTCAGTTAATGTTCACATCAAACATCAAAATGGGGAAAAATGTGATCTCATTGACTTTGACCGTGTCATGGTTGTTGGTGCCAACGGACCGGTTTGAATATTTCAGAAATTGCTGATCTCCTGGGATTTTCACACAACAGTTTCCAGAGTTGACACAAAACAGTGCTAAAAAAAGAAAACGTTACATACTACACTAGAAGAGGAAAACTGATTCAGGAATTATGGAGTATTAGCTTTTAGGAAAATTACATCAAAATTCACAATCATTCAGGGACTAGACACAAACAGCTCCCTCCCACAACGCCACCAGGTGATGTTCTCTTACCCCACTGCCCTGCTTGATCCAGTAGCTGAGCCACCAGTTACTGAAAGCAGTGCTGCCCATGTTGAGGATGAAGAGGGCCAGGATAAAAAGGAAGACAGGCACGCCACCTAGAGCCTGAATATACACTCTGTACACAGCACAGGGGACTGAACCTTTACCATGCTCTTCAGCTTGCATCAGCGGACCTGCAGGAAGAAGAAGAGTGTGAGATATATTTGTCTACGACACATCATGTTATCACAAACCGTGTTACATGTGAATTAGGGGTGTAAGGTAATGCCACTATCTGTATCTCTATCAATGTAGTGCTCGAAATTATTAGTGGCTAGCACGTTTGCCTCGCACGTCCATGGTTGGGGGTTCGATTCCCGCCTCCGCCCTGTGTGCGCGGAGCTTGCATGTTCTCCCGGTGCCCGTTTCCATGCCCGGGTACTCCAGTTTCCTCCCCAAGTCCAAAGACAGAAGCTGACCAGCGTTTCCAAATTAGTGAGTGAGTGAACGGGTGTGTGAATGTGTATGCTACTGTGCCCTGCGATGGTTTGGCACCAAGTCCAGGGTGTCCCCCGCCTTGTGCCACGAGTCCCCTGGGATAGGCTCCAGGCTCCCTGCGACCCTGTGTAGGATAAGCAGTCCAGATGGATGGATGGATGGACCCTACCACAATGCCCCCCAAAATACTGGAAAACCAGTAGAAAAGCCAGCACAATCATTGATATAAATTCTTTCTCACTCAAGTCTTTCTCACTCCAGTTCAGAAAGAACCTTTCTGGCTAGTGTTAAAAAAAAACACCAACACGATTGTGTTTCTCCTATTCTTGTCTGTATTTGTACATGTTCAGAACACATTATTTGTACAGTATAAATAATGTAATCATATGTAGTTACATCCAAAGTGAATGCACCTAACATGCTTGGAAAGTTGACGAAATGTACTGTATTCAGAAAATTAAATATAATCAAGAGTCTATTTTTTTTTCTCCCAAGAATGCTGCGAGCTACAATCTCAAACAGCTTGGCCAGTAAGTCACAGGAAATGATCAGTGATGTACTCTGTGTTATTCCCAAGATTATAATGTTAATAGTTAAAATAACAACAACCAAAAATTTGAGATACAGATGTATTTCCCCAAATTTAGAAAGTGTTCTTGGTGATCTAAATTCAGTAAAAACCTGGCAGCAAAATGGCTTCAGGCTTCAGGAAATATTGAGCTGAAATATTCCTGATACGGATACTGTTTGTGTGCCGTGTTTTAGTGACTCACACCTTCAGAGCTGCACCTACCATTGTCCTTGCTGGGAGGTTTCTCCTTCTTCACAGATCCTGCCTTGGCATTTTCACCTCGTTTCTTCAGAGAACTCTCAGCATTCTTGTTTGGCAACTACGAAAAAAAAATCATAGGATTATCATATATTGTGCGTTTTTACAGGCATTCCAGTCATCCGTTTCTATATAGTTCTGTAAAAACATAATCAGATGACATGAATTCGCTTTGTCATGTCAAAAACCAAGTCTGATATTTGAATTATCAGAGGATCACACCATACCTGCCATAACTACCTAAATAACATGGGTAATGGTAGTTATTAACAACAAAGTTTCTGATTGTTATGGTATATTAGGACAGGTTTGGCTACTGTTAAACCTGGTGAAATGGTAGAGGACATGGGAGGTGTTTCTGATTTTCATATTCATGCACTGTCATGGGTCTTGGAATTTTTTTTAATGAGGTTAAAGGTGAAGAGATTTTCTTGGGAAAATTTTGGGCTAAATTGTTTTTAAATAAAACGTATTAATCTATGTAGATTACGTTTAATAGCTTAGATGTTCAGTGGTTTATTTACTTGTTGTTCTTTTAATGCCATGTCAGCATCAATGGTTATTTTCATGGCAAGATCAAGGTAGGTAAAACAGGACGTTCCAGAAATTCTTACAGTATTACAACAATAAAATCTTACAACATTTCAACCGTGTCAAACGTTCAGTGGTATAGATTAAGCATAACGTCAGAGCAAGCACCGAACCTACAGTACATACAGTATGTTAGTACACATGCTGCCAATGTTCTGTGTAGTTAGCCATTAAATTCAATGACAGACAGACATGTACACCAGAAAATTCACTGAAATGGAAACAGAGTAAATAACCTTGCTTTACTGTATGACGCACACAATATAAATACCATGAGGGGAAGATATGTTCCCCGCTGCTGTCTTTTCCATGTTCTTCCATCTGGGTTATGATCATTCTTGCAATCACAGATTTGCCTCTCAGGTATGTCAACAAGGTCGGCAGGTCTTACCTCAATAAAATGAGTGTCTCCCAGCTGCAGGTTGTTAAACATGGCTGCGTAATCTCCATTCAGATTCATCAGGTCTTCATGGCTACCCTGCTCTGTGATGCTCCCCTCTCGCATAAAGATCACTTCATCGCAGTCCACCAAGTACTTTTGCAAAAGAACATAACCGTGTATGATTAAAACACAACATCTTTATTAAATTGTGTCAAACTGAGAGGAAAAAAAAAAAAAAAAAAAAAAAAAAGTTAGTTCGTTTGCACCATTTACACAAACTAGTGCAGTATACCTCCATGGAAATTTGTTTCGACTACGTAGATCATGACAGCCTGGATCAAACCAAGCAACAAGCCTAGGAGCCGACAGTCACTTGTTCAAGTCAAAAGTCCGAACAAAGTCCTTACCTGCAGCTGGTGAGTGACAAAGATGATGGTCTTGCCGCGCAGCTGCTTCTTAATTACGTTGTTAAAGATGTGGTTGCTCACATGGGCATCTAGAGCACTGAGGGGGTCGTCCAGAATGTAGATGTCCCTGTCACTGTAAAGCGCTCGAGCCAGACTGATCCTCTGCCGCTGACCACCGCTCAGATTCGCCCCTCGTTCACCAATCTAGTGATCGAGAAAAAGAAAAGCTTTGCTCTTCATAACATACTCATCAGTCATAAAAAAATAATTTTATACCACAGAGCTGTTGAATTCTTGGATCTGATTGGTCAGAAGAAGCTGATTAATTTTTTATTTTTTTTTTTATATATAACAGAAGCTCTTTAATACATTTAAAATTGAAAATTTAGATGATTCGTTTATTTGTCTTAACGGCTTACCTCGGTCAGGTCAGCGTTAGGAAGTAAGGTCAAGTCCAGTCTCAGAGAGCAGGCACTTAGAACTGCCTGGTACCTAAGGCAACCAAAAACAGAGGACTTATTATGGGATGGAGAAGTGCTGACCTAGAAAATGACATCTCTGCTACATCTTACAGATCGAGTCTCGAGTCTTAATTACTCTCCACAGTCAACAAATAGATGATGGTGCAGCAATTAAGCAACTTATAACATGAAACTACAAGAATACAGATGTCATGGTTTCTAGAATCAGTCTGTCCAGCATCACGGCAGTCCAGTCAGATTTCTAATATTTTTTCAGCTACGTTTCACATATTGACAATTTATCTGCTTAGACAAACGTAAGAAAAGTTTAGCTGTTATTTGTTAAATATTGACATACTCCATTTACATGGAGCAAAAGTATTAAAAAAAAATTTCATAAAAGCCTTTCTTCTTTGGTACTAAAACTCACCTTTCTTCCTCATAATCCTTCCCGAACAGGATATTGTCACGAAGTGTCGCATGAAGGATCCAGGCTTGCTGGGCCACATACGCAAAGTTTCCATCAACCGCTACCGTTCCCTCTAGAAGAGTCATCTAATCGATAGACAGAACAGTGTCTTACCCATGTCCCGGAACTGTCTTATTGTTAACTTAATATCAAGCCTGTACGAATCAGCGGTTATGACTGGGTAAAAAGACACAGCAGCGGTTACCTGGCCAAGGATGGCAGAGATGAGTGAAGTCTTTCCACTGCCAACACTTCCACAGATACCCACGAGCTTTCCCTGCAGATGACACAGTGAAAATGAAGACAGGTTTAGGACACACACACACACACACACACACACACACACACACACACACACAAGAGAGGAGCTCCAGGATGCCTTGCCTTAAACCATAAATGACGCTACACTTTAACTGTCCCTCTGAGGGACCCATAAAGGTTCTATGTGGAACCGTACAATACAGTGTTTCACTATCTGAACGAGTTCCAAACCGAATCTTTTTAGGAAGCCAAGAACCTTTAATTATCCAATAAAAAACCTTGAAAGAACACTGTTTTCGAAGAGTCTACAACAACTACAGTGTTAATTAGAGTGATGACTTCTTCAGTGTTGTATTGCATGCATGTGTGTATACATGTATAAGATTTGCAACAATCAAGAAATTAATCAATATCCTCCTTCATAAAGTAAATGGCGCACTTATATAGCGCTTTTATCCAAAGTGCTTTACACTGTGTCTCATTCACCCATTCACCCACACACCAATGGTAGCAGAGCTGCCATGCAAGGCGCTAGCTTGCCATCGGGAGCGAGTTGGGGTTCAGTGTCTTGCCCAAGAACAATTCGGCATGTGGAGTCATGTGGGCCGGGAATCGAACCGCCAACACTACGATTAGTGGACAACCCGTTCTACCACCTGAGCCACAGCCGCCCAAAAAGTGCATAAAGTGCATTCACTAGGAATTTGGTCTTAGTAATATATCATTTGAACCTTCTGTATGGTGAGGTCGATACAGTGCAAGGTCCGTTGCAGCCGCTGGCTAATGCTGGGTACAGGCAGAGTGTGGTCTTCTGCTCCTGAGGGTATATCTGTCAACAGCTGTCCATGGTGCTCCTCGTCCATCATCCCACAATGGCTGGAGTCCTCTTTCTGGTATCGTTTCTTGCGTGCCATTCTCTGACTAAGTCCAACGTAGGGAGTGCCGCGTGGTGTAGGCTGGGCGCTGTGCCCGCCCGTCTCCCAGGCCAAACTCGCTCCGCACAGTTCCACAGATATTTGCGCGCTCTGTGGTTGCTCACGGATTGTCCTAACCTCAGCCATCAAAAGAACACTCTGGAACATCACACAGATATAGACATTTGCAAATCGTTTCAGAAATATATGTAAATGTATATGTGTATGTGTATTTCTACTCATCAAATCCAAAACCAAACTGAAACTGGGCCAGAAGGTAAAGATAAAAGAGCAAGTGATAAGAAATGGTAGAAATGACAGCTAGGCGAAGAGAAAAGAGGAAGGACAATGCTCACCTTGAACCGCTCCATCGCAACAGATGCTTCAGAAAGGGACTTGACTGAGAAGGGGGTGACTTTCAGAGCAAAGGTCATGGCATTGAAGATGGTCACAACAGTAAATGCCTGGAGGAGGACAGATGTTCAGCATTCCTGCAGATAAAATGCTCAGGACAAGTGCATTATCTTTGTATTTACTATAGTGGGTTAATAGACCCTACCTGAGCAGCAGTGAGATCATAACCTAGCAGCATATGGGTGGAGAAAGTTGCCACACTAGCAATGACCACGACAATGGGAGCCACGCCAACAGTTATACTCTGGAAATACCCTGTTCGCTCCAGGAGCTGGCGTTCTTCAGCTCTTATTCCTGCAAGATTACATTCAGGGTGTTATGCAACTGCAATTCCAACAACAGATAAAAAGGCGCTACAACCCCCCCAACCACCAAAAAACAGGCCCTTACGTCGCAGAACTTGGGAAAAAGCCTTCACCCAGGCGTACATCTTTATGAACTTAATGTAGTTCAGGATCTCGTTCATTTTTTGAACACGCCGGTCAGTCACAGCGACTCCCTTCCTCCTAAAGTAGGCCGTGAGTCTGGAACTGAACATCTATAAAAATGGGATGAACAGAATCATTATGATGGAAAACTCCTCATGAAACGGTGTTCAGGAAACGACTGTATGCAGAGCTACTCACCATCGTAGGGTAGAAGAGGATGAATACAGCAGAGCCTAGTAGAGATGTGGGTCCAAGCACTGAGAGGTTGTAGGCCATCCCTAACACAGCCACCAGGGGGCCTCCTGCCAGCAAGCTGCCCATGGCTGCCGCCTCAAACATGCGTTGGCCATCGCTCGAGCACATGTTGATCAGCTGGACACATTAGTGCATGCATATATATATATATTGTAGAACATTTTACTATTCCTGCCATGTTGGCTTCTGCACAGATGTCTGGATTTTCAAATGAGTGGCAACCTGTCTGACCATCTACCAACTACAGACGGGTGACCAAATAAAGGAGGAAAAAAAACCCCAAACTGTTTTGGTAATGTGTTGGGCCATCACAAGCCACCGGAACAACATCAATATGCCTTGGTAGTGATTCTACAAGGCTCTGGAACTGGATCCCATTCCTCCAAAACATATTTCTTCAGCTGGTGTTTCTGATGTTTGTGGTGTAGAGTGCGGTCTAACATGTCACTCCAATGTCTCCCACAAGTGCTCAACTGGATTAAGATTTAGTGACTGTAAAGGCCATAGCATATGATTTACATCTCATACTCAACAAACCATCCATTGCGCCCTTGAGGATTTGGATGGTGGTGGGGTTACCTGGAAGCGACCACTTCTATCAGGATAGATATCCTATCTCAAACCATGCCAAAAAAAACCCCATTACATAACAGAACCGCTAGTTTTCCTTTAATTTGTCACCCGTCTGCAATTGAGATTCTTCTCTGTGTAACAGATGCTGCAGTGATGCTGGGAATTTCACTGGCCATGTGATCACCTGTTGAAATGATCAGCTGGGGGTGTAGGTGTACATAATAAACTAGCAATTGTATGCAAAATAAATATAAATATATGTGTCTGCTTCCCAGATGATATGATCACCTGCAAATGAAGGACGCTCTTCACGACTCACCTCTCCGACAGACTTCTCGCGCAGGCTGCGGAGGTGCAGGATCTTGTGGAAGGCCATGGTGAGGATGGCGCCGCGCAGGCGTGTGCCCGTGCGATAGTTGAGTGCCCAGGTGAGAGCAAGTGACCAGGAGCGCAGAAGCTCGGTGCCCAGCATACCGAGCACCAGCAGCAGGCCGTAGGGCAGATCGGGCTCACTCTTCTGAGTGTACTCCAACAACCGCCTTACCACAAAGGCCTATAGAGAAAGGGAGGACGAGCAAGGGGGCGACAGGACACAGCACGCGTGATTGAGGGCACACATGCACATGCCTCCTTGCATCAACAGTCCTACCGTCATCCTCACTTCGCATTCCTTATTCTTTCTAGTTATCGTATCCAAAGTGCACTAGATATCTTATCGAAGTGCACTAGATGCATGGTTGAAAAAAAAAAAATGGACTGAATGGTGTTCTAAATCGTTTAAAGAAGTCAGTGAAGGTATAGCAACTTCTACTGAGAAGAAATGGCAGCCATTTTGAGATTGTGTTCTAATCGTTTACCTTAGATGGCCCTTTTCTCTACCCTTTGAAAAGAACAAGAGAGACAATGAAACAGCACCAATAGCGCTAGGGTTTTGGACAAACAAAATACATTGCACTGCTAACAACATGTTATTACAGACATCCCTTTTTTTTTTTGGCGGATTCAAAGGCATTTTACCTACAGTCACATCAGGCTGGGATACAGGACGGAGACGCACTTTTGTTTTAATACCTGAAAATCAATATCAGTTAAATCAAAAATTAGGAGCAAAAAAAGCATATAGGCATAGGAGACAAGAACAAGAACAGCCACTTCAGCATTGCACAAACACCACATACACATCACTCATAATTTCACACACTTTGGCATTCAAGTGATCTCATCATACATACTGAGAACATTCGCCACCATTCGCTTATGGTTCATCACAACAGCAAGATTTTATTTCAAAAAAAAAAAAAGAAAAGAAAAGAAAAAAAGAAGAAAAAAAAGAAAGAAGTGAAGTTTCAAAGTGAATATGACATCCATGATGCACATTCATGGAACAATAAAACATGTACCAGGAAAACAAAATATACAAGATGCAGAGAAAATAAACTTAAAAACGCAAAATATTTAACTAAACAAAATGAGTTTAGGTCAAAGGTCTTCCAATCTCTCATCGGAGCAAGAGTCATTTGTAATTTGACATGATTTGTCACAATACTTGTCTTCTTGTCTACTTGTATTCAGCTCAGTGGAACAGCTTTAAAAAAAAAAAAAAAAAATCCCCACAAACGGTTTAAAAAAAAAAAAAAAAAAAAAAAAAAAAAAAAAAAAAGACCACTGAGGTCATTGAAGGAGTCCATAGATGATGTGTTCAAAGAATTCATCAACATACAAAGAAAAATGAAATGAGGTTCAAAATGCACCAGGGCATCTCTCCAGTATAAGAGCTTATCAGTCCAATTAAGACTTTCGACAGTAGAACACAAGTCCAGTTTCTTTCCCGTTTCATCAGGATTTTCAGTTGATTTAAGCTTTGCTTAATCAACAGTCCATTCGTGCATAGCTAAATGACGGACATGGTGTCCACTTCAATTACAAATGACACATTAGACAGCTTATAGCGTAATTCATTTCCAAACCAGTGACATTTCTGCTGGATCAAAATCAAGAAACAATTTTTGGATGTGAGAGCAAAACAGAGATATGAGAGTATGGAGAGAGAGAGAGAGAGAGAGAGAGAGAGAGAGAGAGATAGAGAGAGAGATAGATTATCAGAAAGGGAAGACAGACAGAGAGAGAGAGCGAGAGAGCGAGAGAGAGAAGGGGACAGATGGGGAAGGGGGGCATAAACTCTTGATCCAGCCCTGCATAAGGAAACGTGCCCTTACCTCGCGGGCGTCATCACGTGTTCTGTCTGCCAGTGTTCACTCCGCTGGTAAAACCGACACCCTGTGGAATCTAAAGAATAGCCTCTGTCACATGTCTCTCACATGGGGCCACAGCCACCTCTTTCCCCCGAGCAAACCCCCAACCCAACCCACATCCTCCCTCCATTAGCCATCTTCCCAAAAATGTTGCCTAACTCAAAAAGAAAAAAGGGAAGAAAGGCATCCTTTAGCTAGATATTCTGCTTTACAGTGAGTTAGGACTCTATGTCGAGGACATCTTCCTGAATAACTCTATCTAGAATGATCAGATGTAATGGAGACAAGTTGTTGCGGAGTATATAAAATAGGTAAATCTGGGATTTTGGGTCAAATCTGGAGTCCTCCAGAGGGTGAGGGAGGCAGAGACTTGCCGTGTCACCATGGAGGGACAGTGACAGAAGCTCTCCTTGTAAAGCCAGTTAGCCTATCCTCCTGACGCACCTCGTGTACACTAGTGCTTTTGCATCAACGCCATACAATCCGAATTTGTGACACAAAGCAGTAGTGGGTAATGATGCAGCTTTCTTAAAATTCAAAAAAGGAAGTCTATGCTCTCTGGTTAGTCTGACTTCAAAGAAGAATTCAGTTGTTTCACTTCTGGGCACTTCATAACACCTACCCGGTAGTTTGGAGATATCTTAAGTTACTTTCACAGTCCAATCTCATATTATTACTGTTTTTTTTCCTTTCTTTTTCTTTTTTTTCCAAGTCACAGTTTCAGCGTGGAATCCAACATGTCAATATGTGATGTACAAAGAGCAAAAAGGATCGACCACATTATGAATGTGGGCTGAAATTTAATTTTATGCCCTGTAGACACTATATCAGGACCCAAAAAAAAAGAAAAAAAAAAAAAAAAGAAAAAAAAAAGAGAACATTCCTCTTACCCAAATGTAGTAATCTTTATTTTTGCAATGGGGCCAAGCGGATGATGCATTTACGGAAGATATAAAATTGCACCAATGTAGGAATATTTATGGAAATACTTATGGAAATATGGAAGACCCTAACCCTAGACATCAATAATGTTTTAGGTGACTGACTGCATTGTGGTAAGGGGAAAACTCTATATCATTTTTTTGGCCAGAAAATTCCTTGCTCTTAAGAAACATGCTCTTAATGACACTAAAATCAACATAGTTCTGAATAGGTCTTAGGTCATCTCAGCAAATGAGTAGTTCTGAGATATACAAATGGTTGACCTAAACATCTGATGTACTCACCAATGCCCCAGCAAGTGCTGTGAAGAACCCAGAAGTAAAATAAAATGGAATTTGCCCTTGAAGTGAGTAAGCCCTCCTTAACAACATGAAACATATCTAGAGGGAAAGAAAAGTGGAAACCTTTCCAGGAATGCAATATAAATTCATTATATAAATATATATATATATATATATATATATATATATATATATATA
>JANDJT010000179.1:7725377-7738017 GCA_024331685.1 Stegophilus panzeri | reverse complement strand
TATATAAATATATATATATATATATATATATATATATATATATATATACGAACCAACAAGTACATGAAACTCTTTTGGCCATGGGGAACAATGTAAATGTGATTTTGTTTATAAAATCCTATAAAGAAAGAAACCTGTGATGGAACTAAGAAACTTCAGAATCAGACATGTAGAAAACATTTACTTGCCATCTTGGAAAGGAAAAAAAAAAGAAAAAAAAAACCCGGATAGAAATAAAGTAAATAAACAAAACAAAATAAAAAGCCGCAAAGATTTTTTTTTATCTAGTTAATTTGCAAGCTAATCCCAAAAGTATATCATATAACAATCCCACATGATGATTTTGATACGTCACTTTTAAAGCACTAAATAAATAGCACTACATGTAAATGACCCATTATCATAATTGTATTTTGGCAACCACATTTAAACACAATAATGGTAACAGCTCTGGTAAATCTTATGACACATTCCTATTCATCCTATTCACCTTCCATGCCCCATGAAAACACTCACCTTCGTGTTTGACCTGAAGGGGCAGGCTTCGGTCAACCTCAGAGCTAATGATATATAGAAAGAGAGAGTGATAGACAGCAAAAAGATAGAGTGGAAGGAGAGAAAAGGAGAGGCAGGAGCTGAGATGGTGTTACTTACTGGGCCACTGAAGCCCGCGAGCTGAGTGACCATGAGGCACAGGATGGACAGCAGCAATCTGGTACGACAGAACAGCCAGACAACCCGGTGGAGAGAGGCCTGGTCCCCTCGCTCGTTCAGCTCCTTCTCCCAAAGTCCTGCCAGCCTGCGAACACACAAAAACACACAAAGACACACAGTTGGCATAAACAACCAACCTTCTTCCATCTATTTCCCATATTCAATCAAATGCAAATGATCCAAGACTTGGTTGTGGCCATTCTTTAACCAATTGTGGTCACCATAAACCCTTCAATCATTTTCAAGATTCTCAAATTTCCAAGGGTATCTGGTATAAATCAATCCGTACAGGATTTTGGAGGGTTTTTTTTGTGATTGTCGTGGCCAAAATTATTTCCAAATTTGCGATGCAACTTGCAGAGATTTTTGTCCTTTTTTGTAGAAAACTACTTGAATTGGCGAAACTGCAATTGCACAAAATTGTTTTGCAGTTTTGCAGTGATGTTTGTTGGTAAAGGAGACCTTATAGCTGTACTATTTCGATTTAAAAAGGGTCACTGTTTAAATGTAAGCAAATTTGTGATATCGTCCATGTTGACTGCTTTGTACAAAAAGGTCAGCTTTTCCTCGTGCCTATTATCTTCTATTGAAACGTGTTCGGACGACGCTCTGATCGATTTGATCTAAAATGGATCTAAGCTTTGCACAAACTTGTGGAGACCGTGCCAGCTCGAATGCACACTGTCATTAAAGCAAAAAACGGGGGACGTACCGAATACTAAGAAACTCATGTACATATCCATGTAAATATTTCAAAAGATTCTACTTTTCACTCAAACTGTTGTCAATAGTATATTTTGTAAAGAAAACGGTTGAGTTCAATTAGAAAAGAATGAAAAATTGAAGAATTTTCAGTAGACGTTTGGACCCCCACTGTATATCATGCGCAAGTGTGAGATCTTGGCCATGAAGACTTCTTTTAAGAAAAAGAGACACTCATTAAAGGAAAACCAGCACCACTCCATCACCGCAACCACTGTAAGGCAGCCAAATAGCTAAACCCTAGACAAGCTCTATGGTCACAGTATATCAGGAGATTCAATGTTATAGTTACTTGTAGGCCTGGCTCCAAGAATGCCAAGGCTGACACTCTCTGCTTCATTCACAAGGTCAATCCTTGCACACAGCAAGATGAGATAATTCTGCCTCCATCATGCAGAGTTTCCCCAGTCAGATGGGAAATTATGGAGGAAATTATGGAGGTAATCCAAAGTCATGCCCAAAGTCCATGATACGTTCCTCACACCATGAGAAATCAGGTTATTGGGTTTACTCCTCACCCAGTTCTTCAGAAACCACCCTTGCCTGTTCCTCATTGACCCTGATCACACATTAGTATCAACTTTCCAACCGACATCACTAACTCTAACAGATTCACCACCATTGTGGTATTTTATCAACAGATTTTTCCAAAGCCTGTCGATTAATCCCAGTACCCAAGCTTCCCACAGCAATAGACACAGCAGAACTGATATTCCACAATGGTATCCCAGAGGATATAGTATAGACAGGGGAACCCAGTTAAACACAGATGTATGCAGAGCTGTCTGCACACAATAATATCAACATGAGACTCACAGCCTCAAGACTAAGAGTTAGATAACTGTGTATGGAGTGAAGATCCACATGGTTTTATACTGACCGTTTGCTGTTGGTCTCACAGCTCTCCCACCGCGATATAGCCCAAATGTCCTCCAGTAGAAGCTGGCCTTTCTTGTGGGCCATTTTGGCCAGCGGCGTGAGCCAGCTGATGGTCATGAAGGAGAAGAGGCCGGCATTGTCCACCGGGTGCTCATGTCTGAGACAGGCAAAGACAAATAAGCAAAAAAAAAAGATGACTTTCATTCCCTTAGAAAAGCTTCCTTAAGACATTTCATTTTTAAGACATTTAATGCCCATGAAGCAAGTTAGTTCCTGTTATGACTTGCATTATAACAGCTATAAACACTTGTTACCTCTCTAATAAGACAAATAAGTTAACCAAAGCCCTCTATCCTGAAGACTTTCCGGAAGACTGTATGGGAAAATTTAAAGAAAGCCCTGACACTGGAGACTCCTTCCACAAATGCTAAATAAATGTCTGCTCACAATATTACGAATTGAACATTTTAAATCCATTTATGAGAAATCTGCGTGTGTAAACGGTTACTACAGAAACGATAACATATTACAACAAGTGCATTAATATAAACCTGTGATTTGCCTTACAGCCAGAACTACGGATAATTAACCAAAACCTTTGGACCAATCAGAAGTAAGAATTCAACAGCGCTGTGGTGCAATGCAAAAAAAACAAACAAAAAACATTCATGTACAGAGCAGCAAAATGAGGAAACATGTTTTTGTAACATATTGGATATTGAGATACCTTCCTAATATTTACACTCTAAAAAGCTTACTTGCTGGTGGAGCGGAAGGGCTTAAGGACACCGACGCTATGGTGGTACTTGCTTCGGCCTCCTTCCTCATCCAGCTCTTTAGCGTGAGTGACGCTGCCTCCGTCCAGCGGGAAGCCGCCTTCGGCCCGGCCTGCTGTCTCCAGAGCATCCTGACCCACACACACGCACACAGAGATGTGAGTCAGCAAATTTTTTTGCTTCTGCGGTAGATAGCGTATCATTGCAACAACTTAACAGAGCAAAAATGGAAAAAGGAAGTGAGCAAGTGTGTGTAAGGAAGTGATGGGTCACATGTTAAAGTTTATAAGAAAGAGCATGACTCGGTTCTTTAAGCAAACAGCTTACATGGCAAAAACTGTTTGTTTGATCACAAGCACTTTCCAGATAACGGCTCATGATTTTTCATCACACATGCACACACACACGCACGCACACACGCACACACACTTCCTGTGCAAGTCTGGTTCAATAAGCCATCAACGAACACTTATACCAGCCTTTAATCTGTCGTTCAGTTTTGAAGCGATCGTTTGGCCAAAAATTTAATTTACACAACTTTCCAATGACCTCAAATGTAATCCATCTATCAACATGTTTGCTTTCTAAAGTTTGTTCTTCTTTACCTGGCTGCTACCGCAATAACTGCTATGTCCATATATGGTATAACCTTACCTGCTGAAGACTATGTCATAGTATGTTATGTTTACATTCACAGCACTTTTATTATAATGTTATTCTTCTGCACTATCTGTTATGTCTAACACGTCCACACTAGAACTGAGAACTGCTCGGCGCTACACTGTCTCTTACTGTGCCTATTGTCCTGTTTTAGTAGTTACTGTATGGTCTTGTGTTGTTAGCACACGTGTGCACTTTATGTAGAAAAGTGTAGGTTTTATTTAGTTCTGTGTCGTCTCATGTGGTTAGTGTGTTGTTTCCTGTAGCAACATGGTCCTAGAGGACCGTTGTTTAGTTTCACCCTGTACTGTACCCTCTGTATATAGTTGAAATGACAATAAAAGCCACTTGACTCTTGACCTGACAAATTGTGGTCACGTGCACGTTTTGAGATTCCCATGAACAGCTACCAAATGCAAATTCAACGCTTGGAATCAACTCCAGACCTGTTATCTCCTTCATGGCATGAAATAACAAGGGAACACACCACACCTGGTCATGAAACTGCTTATCAGTCAATTGTCCAATTACTTTTGAGCCGGACTCTAAAAAAAATGGCTGTAATTTGTGTACGGTTAATGCAATATTTTTGTTAAACCCTGTTAAATTTTGTTAAATTAAAACTAAAAGTCTACACTTTAATCCCATATTTATTGCTTCATTTCAAATCCACTGTGGTGGTGTAGAGAGGCAAAATTAAAACAATTGTGTCACTGTCCAAATACTTATGAACCTGGCTGTACCTATGAAGTCAAAAGTAAACTGAATTCTGTATTACTTGGATTGTCTCGGACTTACTGGTAATAAGACTCTTGGTCTTAGGCATTCGTCGTGCTAAATATACTCTTGGTCTTGACGGAAAAATGTTGCTTGTGTTGCCTTTTCTTTGCTCATGCACAACTTTTGACGAGAAGCAATACCTTCTTCACGAATGAAGCCACCTAGTTGAAGCAAAGGCTTTGTCTCGAAACAAGGGTCTTTCGGTCTCAATCGTAACTCAGTTCTGTTTTTATTTGGACTCGATCTTGGTTTCTCTCTTGTGGTCGCTGGAACTACGGTTGCTGCGATGGCCTTGGGACTGCAATTACCACGTACAATTTTGCACTCAAGTCTCCTTTAGTGAACAGTGGACTATTTCAACAAAACAGACTTAATATAAAAACCATAATGAACTTTCTTTTACTTTCACACTATCCGTTATTACCAAGATGAGGACGGGTTCCCTTTTGAGTCTGGTTCCTCTCAAGGTTTCTGCCTCATATCATCTTAGGGAGTTTTTCCTCGCCACCGTCACCTCTGGCTTGCTCAATAGGGATAAATTCGTACATTTAAAATCTGTATCCTGTGTTTATATGTTTCTGTAAAGCTGCTTTGAGACAATGTCCATTGTTAAAAGCGCTATACAAATAAAACCGAATTGAATTTAATTATCACAATAATAATTACAAAAATAATTCTAATAATGATAACAATAAAGACCCAAGAACTATGACCAGGCCAGGCTAAACAAGTATGTGCCTAATTCAGTTCAATTAAGTGTTTGGGGCCATATAAGAAAATCAGGAAGTACAAAAAAAATCTTGTTCATCTTTTTATTTTGTGGGTCACAGGTAAGAAATGTTTTCCAAGCAATAGAAATGCATTCATCTTAACCATATGTCAAACAGATCATTTTCTTTTATTTGGACTTGATCTTGGTTTGGCCTTGAGACTCGGTCTTGACTAGTCACGACTGCATGCTTTGGACTGCTTTGTAAATCTGTATCAGCCTGGGAAAACCCTTCACATGGTGAAATTTGGACATTTATGTTTCTGTAAAGCTGCTTTGAGACAATGTCCATTGTTAAAAGCTCTATACAGATAAAACTGAATTGAATTGGTTTGGCCTTGAGACTCAGTCTTTACTAGTCCTGGAGATAGCAGACTCGACTACAGCCCCATTCCTGACAATGTCTGTACTGTTACAAATGGATTAGTGAAGCAAGCATATATCCATTTTAGCTTCAGCTGGTGCAAGTACACAAGTGTATCTTTTGTGTCAGTTAGAACACGACATTGTGTCTTACATGCTTCACAGTTTAAGGGTAACTACGATTGCATGCTTTAGAAATGCGCATCGGCCTGGGAAAACCCTTCACCCTACGATATACAGTTCTTTCCTGAACTGAAATGTGTTTCTCTTTTGCATGCAGCTCAATCCGGTCGCAGTAATTATAACAATTCTGCTGCATTCATCTACTTACACAAAGACACAGATGGACACATTTCTCGGTCACAACGACCCTTCACGAAGCTAATGTTCCACACAGCCAGTGGAAAGAAAAGTCTCACACTGCATCTCTCACACACTGCTCATGCTATGACTAACTACTCTGACCAGAGGACACATTGTGTGTGTGAGTGTGTGTACGCAGAAGTGAGGAAAAGGTGATGCTTGGTCTCCGTGCCATCAAGACGTTTGCTTTCTAACGTTTGTTCTTCTTCCAGCGTAGCATTGTGCAAGCTGTATGTTTAAATCACCACAGACTGGGTAGAACGTGTGGTGGCTCAGTGGTTAAAGGCTCTGGGTTACTGATCAGAAGGTCAGGAGTTCAAGCCCCAGCACTGTCAAGCTACCACTGTTGGGCTCTTGAGCAAGGCCCTAAAGCCTCAATTGCTCAGTTGTATAAATGAGATAAATGTAAGTCACTCTGGATAAGTTTGTCTGCCAAATGCTGTAAAATTTGTTTCATTTATTTTGTTATACAGACAGAATCTCCCGTTTTCTGGTCATGTGCAAATGGTTTCTGCATAGTGCTAAACTGATAGCTATAAGCTTTCCTGATTTGTTAGCTACATTAGCTTCGCAGCTGCAGTATAAATGTAAAACGGGAAAACTTTAGGATGCCAAATGTTTCAATATTTGTTGAAAGGGAAAAATCATTTACATTTCATTTTTCATCAAACTTTTCCCTCAGTGTGGCTCATCTCTGTTCTTTCTATTTAAAAGATTTTAATCTGCTCTTTTTACTCTTGAAGTTAATGCACTCTTGCAAAGAGCAGATGGAGACACTGCAGTCGTAAAAAATATTTTTCCCTCTCAGTTGTTCCTCTTATATTTTCATCTTCTACCTCACTCTGTCTGCATAGCTGGCCTGGTTAAAGCCTGAGTAATCAGTTTGCCAGTAGTTAAAAAGTTTTTTTTTTTTTTTTTTTTTTTAAATGGCTCTCGGTTTTTCTTTCAGCGTTGTTACTATTATAAATCGTTATGAAAGTGCAGGCCCGGTAATTACACAGTAGGAGCAAAGGCCCAGTCTAATGCTACACATACACACCTCTGTTGTATATGCACAATCAGAAGCAGAGCACACATTATCCTGTGGATGTTCCAGTAGGTGCATAAACAAGTTCCAGTTAGTCCAGAATGCAGCTGCAAGAGTCCTTAATAGAACCAGAAGAGATGACATCATCACCCCTAGCTTATCCTCACTGCATTGGCTCCCAGTAAAATTTTGCATTGATTATAAAATACTACTACTGACCTATAAAGCACTGAATGGTCTCGTGATGCAGTACCTGAGCGAACTTTTGGTCTTTTATGATCCTCCACACCCACTTTGATCAAAAGGTGCAGGCTATTTGTTGGTACCTTGAATAGTGAAGGCTTCAACAGGGGGAAGAGCTTTCTCTTACAAAGCCCCACAGTTATGGAACAGTTTTCCAATTAGTGTTCGGGACTCAGACACAGTCTCAGTGTTTAAATCCAGGCTGAAAACATATTTGTTTAGTCAAGTTTTTTCTTAGGTAAAGGAGTAGGTCTAGATGGCTCACAGGCATAGAGTGTTGTGGTGAACTGGGATGTTTGGATGCTGTCGCCCCCTACTCTCACGCATTCTCCCAGGTTTGTTGATGGTGGAGTAGAGGGCCGCGTTATGACCCAGAGCGCCCTCATGTCTGTGTTATCTTCTGGCTCTCCATTTTAGTTATGCTGTCATAGCTAGTCTTGCCAGAGTCCCTGCTTGCACTCATGCAAAGTACATCGTCCTTAACCATTACAGGACAATAAGCACCTAATAATCTCTCCTTCTCTCTCTCTCTCCCTCTCTCTGTCGAGCTACACATGTTACCAGTGATCCTGACCCCTTCTGTTCTCCGGACCTGCCCAATCTATCCTGATACCCTACTTCTGGTTGGCGTTCTCATCAATTAGAAGTCACTTGCTGCTGCTGAGGATAGACCTACATGGTGCAGCCTAAAAACCATGAAGATTGCTTTGGACCTCAATTCATATGAACAGTTATGCTTTGATAGCTTTAGGACTGCATTGACACAAACAGTTTTGCACTCAAGTCTCCATCAGTGAACAGTGGATAAGTTCAACAAAACAGACTTCATGTAAAAACTGTAATGAATTATCCTGGTTACACAACTGCACTATTTGACCATGTAGTATTAAGACATTTATAGATGGGATTTATTTATAATTATATTATCCGTTGTCACCCAGATGAGGACGGGTTCCCTTTTGAGTCTGGTTCCTCTCAAGGTTTCTTCCTCATTTCGTCTCAGGGAGTTTTTCCTCGCCACCGTCGCCTCTGGCTTGCTCGTTAGGTTTTAAATTTGTACATTTAAAATCTGTATCCTGAATTTATATGTTTCTGTAAAGCTGATTTGGGACAATGTCCATTGTTAAAAGCGCTATACAAATAAAACCGAATTGAATTATCAGAGTAATAATTACAAAAATAATTCTAATAATGATAACAATAAAGACCTGAGAACTATGACCAGGCCAGGATAAACAAGTACGTGCCTAATTCAGTTCAGTTAAGTGTTTGGGGCCATATAAGAAAATCAGTAAGTACAAAAAACCTTGTTCATCTTTTTTTATTTTGTGGGTCAAAGGTAAGAAATGTTTTCCAAGCAATAGAAATGCATTCATCTTAACCATATGTCAAACAGATAATTTTCTTATATTTGGACTTGATCTTGGTTTGGCTTTGAGACTCGGATTTGACTAGTCCTGGTAACTACGACTGCATGCTTTGGACTGCTTTGTAAAAGTGCATCAGCCTGGGAAAACACTTCACATGGTGAAATTTGGACATTTTCTACAAGTTTTTTCCTCTCTTTTGGCTGCTCCCGTTTGGGATCGACACATCGGATCACCCGTCCTCGTATTTTGAATCTGGCACAAGTTTTACGCCGGATGCCTTTCCTGAAGCAACCCTCCTCATTTTCCGGGCTTGGGACCGGCACTGAGAATGCACGGACTCGTGCCACCCTCCAGTGGCTGGGGTTGGTTCCAGGACCAGAAAGCAAACAGTTTTTTCATTTATTGAGCATACATTATGTGGAGCATCTCTTATACAAGCCAAGTTATTACTATACAAATGTAATGTAATGTAATAGTAATGTATTAGAAGGAACGCATTAATATAAACCTCTGAATATCCAGCATTACTGTCAGAGATTAGAAAATTAATCGACCGTTCCTGACCAACTGAATTCGGGAATTCAATAGCACTGTGGGATGAAACATTTAACAGCCCTCAAAGGCAGGAAAAGCAAGCAGGATTGTCCGGGAACACAACGTTCTTTAAAGTGTTTCATGATCAGATTAAAAGCAAAACGGACTACACTCGGCTCACAAGATCATTATCTTTAAATCAAAACTTAACTGGTGACATTCTGTACTTTTGCCTCTTCCATTCAAATCAGAGAGCGCTATGATTCATACACGCATCCATGAGTCACAGTTTCATTAACCTGAACTGCTGAGAGATGTCATTAAACCCGACAGGCCACTTTGCGTAAAAAACAACGAGGCTAATTGATCCAACTGAGAAACTCCTTGTACAATGACAATGCATCAAGTGTGCTGCGGAGTTCACTGACGCGAGACTGCAGACTGTCTGGAATTTGTCATGCGCCACATAAAGCCACAGTTATGTTCCCCCTCAGTGGAGGGATACTCAACGTGGCAAGAGATGTCGTAAGCCACATGCAACCTTCTCCTGCTTTCCAGAAACTTCAGTCACTCCAATAATTGGAGAACAACTGCACAATGACAGGACGTCCGCATCAACTAAAGGCCCAGAGTGACGTATCAATTTCCATCAGCAGAATATTCTAAAGCAATGAATGAAAAGATCTGCCAAGACAGAGATATGTCCTGAGCTGGTGTGATCAGTCGTCTTTTAGTAATTCTGCCACGAGGCGCATATGCTGATAATAATGATGATTATGATATTATCACCCATTCTCATTAGGCAGCAAAAGAACCACAAATGAGTCTCATTCAGAGTGTGAGGCATAAATGCAATGCTGCCTTAAAAATACTAAGTCTCTCTCTCCCTTTCTTAAATGGTATAGCCATCTCAGAAGTGCAAATACTGGCAAAATCAAAAGCTGTCTACTGCCAAATAAAACACAAACAGGGATGATATTAAAATAGTTAGAAATAAAACATCAGTCCAGCCAGGATTTATCAATTTTCAATCGCAGAAATGAATGCAAAATCAAGCCAACTCTGCAATATTCGGAGGAGCTAGCAATTTTTCAAATTCAAAGGAGCTACCAGATTTTCCACAGATTTGGGCCAAGACGTGTCATGTGACGTCATCACAACACGCACTCAACCAAAGCCCTGTTCAATTCACATGTGTCGAACATGAGTTAAGCTAAAAGATCGCTTTGGTCAGCTCGTTGGTTAAGACGTTGTCGTACATATTGCAAATGCTGTGCAGCAAAAAAAAGAAAGAACGGGAAAAAAAAATGGAACGTTCTGTTCTGCATCCCTGGCTTTTCTGAATGAAAACGCTTAAAAAAAAAAAAAATGCTTTCTGCAGTCCCCTCCCTTCATCGTCCCTCAATCCCTCCTCACTCTTTCCTCCTGTTCTCATTCCTCCTTTCTCAAATGTGGTCACGTTGCACAACCACCTCAGGCAAGAGAGAGGGGAGGGGGGGGATCGACCTATCGGTTGCTAAGGCTGCTCTGTGCATCACTGCAACTCTGTGATGCCATTGGCGGTCAGCGCCAGAAAGGATGGGCTCGGGTTATGTAAACAACTGAGCACAGCAGAAAGAAAGCAGCCAATCAGACCCTGGCCGGGCAGCCCCACAGGAATACTGAACAGTGGGGAGAGAGAAAGAGAGAGAGGTAGAGAGAGATAGGCTTGACAGTGCAACACAAAGAGAAAAAGGGCAACAGAAGACCCTAGCCTAACATGCTGACAAATCGCTGATTGGTGAAAGCGGACAACAATACGAGGGAGGGATACGGTGTCTGAACACAAAACAACAGCTGTATGTTCTTTAGCACTGACTGCGTACGGCTGCGTCAGCATCGTCTCACATGCCCAAATCTGACACTTACGCTGAGAACACAATCAGGCCCAGAGACAAACATGGAAACATTTCAAGAGCCCTTTAATAGATGTTTAACACTTCACACTGACCTGGACGTTGGTGAGCTGATAGTGATCCACTTCGTTTGCTGGTATAACCTCTCTGGAGGGAACGGCCCTGTACGCAGGACCTGCTGCCAGGCAGTCCTTTCCCAAATCATGTTCTTTCATCTTCTATTAGCAACCATAGGAGCGCTTTAATGGCCTCCACTCTGAGCTTTTATCTATCCGAGTCATCAGAGACGGAAGAAGAAAAACAAAGTGTCGTGTAAAGGGCGAGGAAATCTGTCCATAACTAGCTTATGCACACCAGAACACTTTTGGTTATTCAGATATGTCATATATAGTACAAGTATGACTCCAAGTTTTAAAATATAATGTATATACTGACATAATAATAAGATAATAAAATGTAAAAGGTATACAAAGATCCTTTTTTTAAAGCTAGGGAATTATAATAATATTAATATAACACAATATACAATATTCATTGTATTGTCGTCATGATGGCGCAAATATATCATCACTACCCCTGCAATCCGTTCGGAAAGTGGTTGGCAGCATTTTTGTTGTTTTTTTGTGGGGGTTTTTTCTGGCGTAAAGACACCCAAGTTTGGTTGCCAGAATTTTCCAGAACTGTGGCTCAAAAGGAAAAAAAAAAAGGATCTATTTATGTCTAAAAAAAACCCCGTAAGTCCCATTTGGACATCAGCAAAAGCACAGCTGACTTCTAAGATATCATCTATCTTTCTAAGCCCAAATAATAAATGAGGTACAGGAAAACATCTTTTTTTATTTTATTAGCACAATATTGATGCTGCAAATCAGAAACAAGAGGCTCTGTAACATAGACACCTGTCTACTACTACTACTAATATCTGAACACAGATTAATTGAGAATTTTTGGCAGAAAGCATGCTCTTTATCTATTTCATATTCATGTCTAGCTGGTTATCCTGAAAAAAATCCCCAAAAACATTCAGCAAATTTCATTTAACTCATTAATTAATATCCAGCTTCAGTACTGTTTAGAGCAGGAGATAAAAAAATGATTTATTCACTAACTGTACCGATGTCTGAGAATGCATAAACAACCAAGGCCACAAATATGTCCTGTTTTCTTCTTCCCTTCCTACATTACAATACTTAATTACATCCTCTGAGGCCCAACAGGACAAGTGTACAAAGATGTCTAAAGGGAAGTTCCTACAGAGCATGGACGAGAAACCTACACTTCCTCATTCAATTTTTCCATCACATAAAGCACTGCACTGTTTAATGTCTGATGGAAATACCTGTAATCTGACGTTAACTAGAAATAAGGTTGAACTTTGACTGTTTTCCTCATTTACTGATGGGTAAATAACATGATCATGAGCATGGACACACTAAGTTCATTTTCTCTTGCACCAGTCAGACGGAAAAAATACAAGCTTTTATATATGACGTTATTTATAATAT
>JANDJT010000179.1:7710547-7722152 GCA_024331685.1 Stegophilus panzeri | reverse complement strand
TTTGAAAAAAAAAAAAAAAAAAAAAAAAAAAAAAATTCCAATTGTTTCATTTTGCAGAGCAAAAATAGCCTACGCCTTTTAAGCAAGATCAGAAGAATGTAAGTAGATAGAAAGCCCTCACATAAAACATGTATGATGAGGTCAGTCTGCATTCGAGTGTGCCCCAAGTAGGCTTTGGAAGACTGACAACGTGACAGACCATCATGATGGTGATCAAGTTGGAGGAAAATGTTGTGTCTGTAGCTTTAAGGTCGACAAAAATAAACCGTGCCCTATCTTATTACGAGTTTCCTTTCGCCCATTTCCTTCTCTGACACAGCCCTTCCTTAACCGATCAATGATTATCCAAAAATTTCCAGAGCTCCTTTGCCTTCATGTGCTGCAAACTACACTGACCGCCTGCTTTGATATTTATTTACCTTAAAACTAAAAATGCAAGGGTACAGTAACGTCAGCTCAAAAATAAGTAGAAAAACTACCAAATATCAGACTACCTGGCTATAACTGACCAATTTTGCCACTGCAGAAATTAGATATTTTAGTGAGCCTGCACTTTGCATCCCACTGACAGTCATGAGTTACTACAAAAAACAAACAAACAAACAAACAAACAAAAACAAAAACCCTCACTAGTGAGTTGTCCCTCAAACTGTGTGAAAACCACCTGAAAAATCTTGGACACATCAAATGACCTATTCGCCAAAAACTGTGTTATTTAGGGACTGATACGATGGAAACCTGTTGTGGGGAGAACCTAACCATAAAATGTATGTATCCATAACGCTGAATGGAATAAAGCTGGCACATAGAAGGCATCTCTATAAAGATCTTACGTATGTATATAGTGGTATTTTATAACAGATTGCTGGAACTATCGATTATCGACAGAAATCCATACGGATAGGTTTTCCCGATTGCGTCCGTGGCACGAGAGGCTGAGAAGGGTACCGTATAATGACAGCGGACGAGAGCGGACTCTAGAGGTGAAAAAACTTTCACTGACAAATTATTGTTGTTGTCGTCGTCTGAAGTGTTTTTTTGATAAATTTCTGGATGTATCTATTTTTGTTTGTTATTTGGAGTGTTACATTTTGGTTCAATTTGAACATCTCTCATCAACTTTAATATTTATTCAGGTAATATTTATTTCATTTTTAGAAGTCAGTGCTGTTAATTTTTGTAATAAAGTTCAGCAGTATTTTACTCTGAGTGTTACGTTTTCATTTATTAACAGTTTTAAAAACTGCTGATCGGTTGATTAATCAGTTATCGGAAGGTCCCACCCAACTTAGTTATCGGTATGAGTAAAATCCACTATCGCCCGAGCTCTAGTGGCAAATAAATATATATTATAGTCTAGAACATCCATTAACCCAAAACGGGGCTATTTTTTTTTCTTTCATGTGCTGAACAATCAAAACTCCTCTGGTCTGCATGATGAGATAAAAAAAAATAATAAAAAAAATAATAATAATAATTTTAAAAAAATCCCTATACTAGTGGCATTACTTTTTATTCAGGATTTCTACACAGCTGGCAAAACAGTGGTTTTGTTTGACCAAGGGTGTAAAATTGCCCATACTCTCTCTCCCATGTCCTTCACAGTGACACCATCTGGCACTGTAAATAACTTAAACCCCTCTGAAGATCCCTTCACACTTGTCAGAACTAAGCAGCTTAACATACAGAATCGAATCATGAACCTTAAGCCATTACATAGGCCATTTAGAGCAGCTCAGGGGTTTGGTTTAACTCCATGAACTTGGTTTTGGAGGGAACGAGAAGTGTAGACAACCCAAAGCGCTGCTATGATCGGACCTTTCCTAACAATTTCATTAAACACCATGGGTAAGATCAGCTACTCGGCAACATGTGGCATTCTGTGCATGTCTACTTACCACGCGTATTCTGTGCCCGATGGCTTTGGGTGGCAGGTTGCTTGTGAACTTGGCACGCACCATACCACTGTTACCGTGAGCACGCGTGACTTTACCCCAGATAACACGGGTCTTATTGGGTTTCCCACCTGGGGTCACTGTAGTTCTAAGGACAAAGCACAAACAGCAATGCATATTAGTACAAACATTGGCATATGATTTTAAATTTCATGCAACCAGTGAAGCCAACATTATCCAATCATTTGTCAGCAATACACAAAATCAGTTCAAAAGTTTCAGTAAATATTTAAATCAAACATCAGAACGAGGAAGGAAAGGTTATCGCAGTGGTTTTGACTGGAGCATGGATGATGGCGCCAGGCAGAATATTTCAGAAACTGCTGATCTCATTGGATTTTCACACACAACAACAGCCTCTAAAGTTTACACCGGATGGCATGAAACATGACTTCAACCACTGCAACAACAATAAGTAAAAAATAAAACCCTGGACCTCCTGACTACGCTTCATGGGAACAGCAAGCATGATTAAGTTGTTTTCTTTCCCAAAACAGAAAATGCACCGATACAGTTCCCACGACAAGCGGCGATAAATTGGAGACAAACTACAAATAAATGTAAAAAAAAAAAAAAAAAAAATTTTTTTTTTTTTAAAGGTTGCAAGATCATTTCTCTTGCACAATGTACTTTAACAGCTCAAATCCAAGAGAAAGTGCACTTAAGGCTTTTCCCACTTTCTGCGAATCTGAACATGTGCATGCAGCTTCAAATCTCGTTCTCTGAACTATGCTCATCCATTAACACCTTCTCTACATGCAGATATGTTTACTTGCACGTCCAATTGGCCCTAAAGCAGCAGTACACTTTAGAACAAAAGCTCTCTGGGGTCAGAGATTTCATTATTGCTGGAAATCACAACTTATTATATTAAATGGGTTTAATCCAAATCTCAATAAAAAGATGGATTATGTTTGGAGGGGGAGAGGGGCATTTATTTTACAGTTAAGGGGGTCTCTGAGTGCAGTTTTGGATGACGGAAGAACTGTCTGAAATGGATCCAGTACACTCAAATTTGACTAGACTGTGAGCCACACCAACATCATGCGACATCCGATGTCAGCAAATTCAAATCCATGCCTCTACTGCTCGAAAAGATGCATTTTTACATCAAAATGTCTTGACAGTGGCAGACTTCACATCAGCAAGATGTGAGACAAGTGCACACTTACTTCTTTGCCTTGTAGACATAGGCACAGCGTTTCCCCAGGTAGAAGTCCACTTCATTACGGCTGTAGACTCCCTCTACCTTTAGCAGTGCTGTATGCTCACGTTGGTTCCTCAAGCCACGCTTATATCCAGCAAAGATCGCCTTGCACCACAACCTAGGACATGAAAAAACAGCAAGATGTGCCAATAATTAAATAAATATACACACACACAAACTATGTCAGCACTGTGTGGCATTCTGGGAAAACCCATTTGACCTGCCAAAAATGATGAAAATTCGTGCCTCGACCAAAATGTAGTTTCTCTGCCAATATCGTTCTTTGATGTCTCAATTTTATAAAAATATTTTCACCAAAGTGACGTGGAAACGTTTTCATTTAGGCCACTTTATAACCTTGATGTCTGCCTTCATGTGGAAGGACCAAGTTTAACAGACGCAGCAGTAAAGTGTCAATCTGTCTAAAGATGTCTAAGGGCATTTTCACACCTGGCTCATTTGGAGCATTTGTTATGGAACCTGGCGCGCTTTCTCCCTTGGTTCGGTATGTTTAGACATATACAAACATGGCAACCGTGCTCGGATCCGCACCAAAACAATCGGTCGGGTGGTCTCGGCCCGACTGCAAACGAACTCCTGAGCGGTTCTCTTGTAGTGAGAAAGCAATGTCACCTGACGGACCAACCTGTATCGCAATGCATGATGGGAACTGTTACGTAAACAGCACATTTGTTTTTCTAATGGCTCGCAACGTAAAAATTGCGGTTTAACTTGGGCCGAAAGATGAGGTGAAAAAAACAAAAAAAGAAAAACACCACCACCACACTGAAATTTGGTCTGATGAACATATTTCTGAACAGCTTTCAAACCCACTGAGGTTTACAAGGTGTTCAGTGAGCATTTCAAGGAGACAGGCTTTGGTAGGTCTCTGAAACACATTAATTAAACAAATTGTAATAACTACAGCTAAACAAAGAAAGCCACAATAAGCTCGCGGAGCTGCTGTCTATCCACCTTGACAGATTACCACTATGAGCTGAACCCCAGAACATAAACAGGTGCACTCTGACCAACGAAAGGACGGTTTACTCATATATGACCTGCATAAACACGTCTCGGTACGCTTTGAAATGTCGCCGTGTGAGTGCATAGGTGCATGCCATAGCAAAACAGCCATAATCCTAATCCGTTCAGATTGTAATCGGATAGCGGCTGATCAAAACAGAGACGAGCGATGTCAAAGTGACACGGGACAAAATTTTAACGCCGAGATCAGTGTAGTGAAGGGACGACAACAAGGCTCAGGTGAGACAGGTGAGCGAGACGGATGTGGATGAAGCTGACAAAGCAATAACTTTTGTTAGTTTCTTATTGTAAAATTATAATTCTTTACATTTTGGAAGTTTTTACACCCTTAAATTGACTAGGTTATAAATGTAGAGGTCGACACAGAAATCATAACTAACGTTTGAAACTTTCTTCCGTTTCACTTTCGGAGTAGACTTGAAAGTGCTAGAGCTTTACTTGATGAAATACACGTTAATGGGAAATATCAGTACAGTTCAATACACTCTTTTTTTTTTTTTTAGGGGGCGGGGAGAGAGATAATTGTCTACATTTGACCATGTGAAAGCTTTTCCAAAGTCACCCCACAAACACACACAGATGCAAAAGCAAATCACCTTCCAGGCATTGTTAAGTCTTTTAATCTGGTTACCAGCCCAAGGGATATCTGGAAGAAAGAAAAAACAAAACACATACACAATGGTTATACAGTTTTATAGTTGATGGAGAACCGGTTGTCATCATCATCAGGCTCAATGAACTCACATTTCATACACTGCTCAATACTGACGCGTTAACTAGCCAGCTTTCTAATTTCTCCATATGGAGCACTAATAAAGACTAACTCTACCCAAATAACAACACCTCTTCTTCTGTAAAAGCAGCAGTGTATTTAAATAGAATCTGAATCGTTCAGAAATCCGCCTGCAGGGAGCAGACACCGTAAGCTCTCTCTCTCACTCTCTCTCAATCAAGACGAAATCTTTAACATCTTATCTTTATACCAAATAAAACCCACCAACCTATGAAAAGTAGACGTTTAGGTAAAGTTTTATATAAATATCGCTCTTAATATCACTTCATAACATGTACAAAAATGATATTTTAAAGCCAGCGGGAAATTTTTACCTGCTGGATACAGTAATAAAGATGGCGGAAAAGGGCGGCCGAACGGAATTCTGGGTAACAAATTTGGTCTCGAGGGTGGCTAAAAATGCGCCTGACTAAATTATTTTTTGGTTGATGAATAGCAAAAAAAAAAAAAAAAAAAAAATTCAAATATATTTACAATATCATAAAACACACAAGTTAAAATGATTCATAAAAGATTAACAAAAGAACATAATTAGAGCTGGAATTTATATCCATAAGTGCCAAAACACACAATGCGTGTATTATGGAAACTGTAATTGCATATTAAATGGAACATTTTCAGTAGCAACCAAATGTTAAATAAACAAGTCATACAAGTAAGCAAAAGAAGCACGTAATAACAAAACTACAACCGTGTAACGATGAAAACTCGGGGATATGTCTATGTATCTCACACTTAAATTCACTCTAATGTTCATTTAGGAGTTCCGTTTCTTTATATGAACTTTTAGAGGGAAATATTATTATAATTATTTTAAATCATATACGGAATTGCTACAAACAGCAAAAAGTTACCCAAACCAGACACAACTGCAACTATACAAAATCATGAAATACTGAGGAAAAATAAAATGATAAAGTTATTTTAAATAAAATAAATGAGAAAAACTGAAATGTAGAGATCTTTAAAATTATTAAATTCGTATAACCGAGGTGTAAGATTTTGGCATCCCCCCCCCTTTATTTTCAGTGATTCAAAGTAATTTAAGAAATTAACAAATTGTTCCTCCACACGCGTTCGCGCATATAAACCATATTCTTGTGTTTGATTGGTTGATTTAACGCGCCACGTGCTTACAAACAGGTTTCTGATTGGATAGTTGAGAACTGGTTCGTGTTAAGGAACTTGCAGGATTTAAATATAAACACTTTTTAAATACTACTACTACTACTACTACTAATAATAATAATAATATACAGACTTGTTTAATGATCTGATATTGGATATATATCTTGAATTAAGGGGCGGAATTTACATGGCTATAGGTGGCAAAACCAGTGGGCAAAGCAGCCAGCGCTTCTCGTGCACTTCCGGTGTCACCGGAAGTAGCCGAGCTAAACTCGCCATTTTATGAGATGCATAAAGAAACATACAGGCCATGCTGAAATAGAGCCCTGTTTTATGGTCTAAATGTGTTTATAGGTGCAGTTGGAGGTTTAGTAAAAAAAAAAAAACTTGCGTCTTTGTAATTCGATAATGTCTGCAGAAGTCGCTCCAGATCAGGTAATAAAAAGCGTTTTTTTTCCAGTTTATTTTTCTTAACCACTTTTGTAATTCATTGATATTTTGCGGCCTTGTTTGGATTTGAGTTAGAATTACAGTCCCGATAAATCAGTGAGTGATGTTAGTTAATGATTAGTGCTGTTTAAGACTAGGTGCTATGTCGGATAAAACCGACGTGTTATTGTTGGTTGGTGTTTGTTTTAAATCAGACGCCTAGTGAAATGACTCGGTTATATTAATATAAGAGGGCTTCAGGAAGGCGGATTGGCTGCTGTGATGAGAAGCTGTTCTTTATCCTTAATGCCAGTAACTCAACGCGTAAATGTGGTGCTATAAGTGGCTAAAGATTGCAAAAAATAAATAAATACTAAACTCGGTTACAAAAACAGTTGCTCTTGCCATTGTTACGTTTTTATCTGCTAAACTAGCTAGCAAGCTAATGTGCTAACATGCCTAAAAAGCCCAGTCGATGGATACATATAGGAGTTAAATAAGTTAATGCCAGGAATGTTGGCCTTAAGATTCCTTGTCATACAGAATAGCCCTTTATTTTGAAGTTATTTGTGAATGAGTGTAGAAGTTGTGATTTGTATAAATAACCCCCCTCCCTCCTCCTCCCAATGTAAACTTTCTACATTAGTGTTTACCTTAATGAACCTTAGCTCATCAAACAGTATTATTACTGTTTTAGCTCAGCTTACACAAAGGAACTACACAATGTTGTTGAGATAGACAGCTCTTACTATTAAACTCAGTTTTGCTCTATTTTTCCTTGTGGTGTTCAGCACTTCTTGCAATGTTTCCCACATCTGTCCTCTAACCTCAGATTAACACTAGTAAGCGACAGGTTCATTCATTTTCTACTTGTGTGTGTGTGTGTGATTTCATCAGCCATCGATTTGTGGTTTTCCCAATTCTGTGCGAAAAAAGAAAATAAAAAGACAAGATATGACATGTGAAGCAATACACGATTGCCTCGAACGAGTCCTTGGACCAATCCTACATGGTCTGATGTTTCTTCAGTTCCCTACCCACGACTACCTGTGATTTAGTTCCCATTTACTAAAAAAACACAAAAATTAAGCCTTTATGTTAGATGGCAATCAAACTTGAATACATTTTAAACAAAAGTGGTGTAAATATGTCTTATTGTGAGCATCGAGTTATATATTTTGGCTACTACAGAGTGTCCCAGAAGTCTCCATACATAGGGGGAATTGTAATAAATAAAACAGGATTTATTTACACACCATCCCCCTTTTTTTGCTTCTTTTTTGGAGAGTCATGTCTGCCACTCATGATGAACTTGTGTTAACATGTCTGGTGTTACACATGTAATTGCATGTTCATCACAACCTTGTGACAGTTTCCTGATCCAGACATGAGAATGATTTCAATATGTTCTTCTTTTGTGAACACTGTTCTTAAAGGCTGGGGAGGGGAAAGAAATATATATATAATATAATGTGTGTATGTGTGTATGTGTATATGTGTGTGTGTATATATATATATATATATATATATATATACTAAGCATGGAATATTGTGGAGGACATTTTGCCAAAAAGTGTTAATTTCCATTATGTATGCAGACTTTTGGGACACGCTGTACTGTTTCTTCATTGAAAATGAAGTAAATTTAAAAAAAAAAAAAAAAAAAAAGAATGAAACCATCAACAAGTCACTTGTCGCTAGCTAGTGTGATCATAGGGAAAGACTCCAGATGTTTTTTTTTTTACCTTTTTCTTTTCCCCCTGCTCAAAACTATGCCGCAGGAGACAATAAATACCCGGTGCAGGTGTTTTGGGAGGATTGTTTTGGGAAATGTCGTCTTAAAGCACTGTGCGTTTTAGCCATAGTCTGGTACACAGATTCCTAATCCTCATCCTTTAGAACCCTCTGTCAGTCCCTTCAAGAATTTTGCGATAGCAGAAATTAATGCAAAAACCAAGCAAACTCCACAGTATTCTGAGGAGCTCGCCATTTTTTGAAAATTACCATAGGTTTTCTGCAGATTTGGGCCAAGACGCGACGTTTGACATCATAACGACGCACATTCGACCAAAGCCCTCTTCGATTTACGTGCGTCGAACAAATGTCCTGTTAACCAACGAACACCACAGTGAAACACCGTGCAAAAAAAAAAACAAAAAAAAAACCACTGTACAATTGCAGTTTCGCCAATTCAAATAGTTTTCTACAAGAAAAGGCTAAAAAGTTGCAGCAAAATTCTGTATGGACTACTCTGTCCTGCACACTTTAGTTTTTCTCAGGAATTGCTTCAGGTAGGACTTGGTTCTCCAGGATGAGGGTTGGGAATGTCTGGCCTGGCAATATTTCACTTGTTTCCTCCATTATGAGTTCCTCCATATGAGCAATTCCTGTATGAACTGGTGCAGCGTGTTTGCTTTATCTAAAGAGAAAGCCGAGCTGTGCAATCGCGCAGCTATCTCAGTCTGGGAATACCACACTTCGGCATACGGAATACTTGCATCAGATTTTGTAGTTTAGTTTGGTCCGTTTCCGTAGAGTTCACCAACGGGGTTCCGAGACCACGCTGTTTGCTAGGTTCCCATCTCTGAGGTGTTCTTATGTTTGAAACGTTTTTATTGCATGAGACACACAAGGCTTGCGTTTCTGTAAATCTGTTCGTCTGTTGATTTCATTTGCGATTTGTTTCCACGGCAGGCTCCGGAGTATATTCCAGAAAAGGTGAAGAAGGCAGAGAAGAAGTTGGAAGAAAACCCATATGACCTGGACGCATGGAGCATACTGATTCGAGAAGCACAGGTTTAGTGACACAGGGTTGCATTCCTTTTTACCCGGGGTGACTTAATCGGGGGAGTTGAAATTGGGATGTGGGGGAGGGTTTTTGCCTATCTGACCCTGCCCTTAAATAAACTGATGATTGTTCTTTCATGTATGTAAATGCATTTTACTTCTTCTAGAACCAACCTATAGATAAAGCAAGGAAGACGTATGAGCGACTTATCACGCAGTTCCCCAGTTCGGGCAGATTCTGGAAGCTATTCATTGAAGCTGAGGTTAAATTCGATTTCTTATTCCTATTTATGTGTGCAAGCAATCTCATTTCGTAATCGGATCAACAATGTGACTTTCACACACACCTCAAACAGCGGTACTGGGTCGGGGAGGTTGGGGCGGAGGGGTTTGTAATCATTATTTTTCTTTACTTTTCAATTATTTTGAGGTTAAGTTCATATTGTTGCATGTTTTATCTGCAACAGCATTAAACTCTTTTGATAGTATCAGAGTGCTTTAGCCTTTTATTCACTTGTTGTGTCAATTTCTTGCCTCCTGTGTCATTTCTTTGAGGTCATTGTGGATTATCTGTGTGAACACTGCAAGATAGATCTGTGCATATTAACACATTTTGTTCTTTGTCCAAACAAAATGTTACGGCCAGTTTGCAGCATAATTTTATACTCATTTTAAGCAAGAGTTACATCTCATCTCAGTTTTACCCAATATTACAAAAAATAAATAAATAAATAAATTAAATTGTTCCATGCATTTGAGGCACATGACCTTCAAGTTTAGGAATAGTTTTAAACAAACAAACAAAAAAAAGTACACAATTATACTTGTCAATCAAGACATGTTTGGTGTCTGTCTGTCTAGATTTGACCTGAAGCTACAAGGCTACTAAAAACCTATAGCTACCATTTTAGCACTGTGCAAACTGCATGCCCAAGGGTGCTTTCACACATGCAGTGTTTAGTCTGAGTGGAGCCCAGTTGTGTCCTCCCACTCCGTGCAGTGCTTGAGGCAGGTGAAGAACACCACAATCGCACTCGTGATCCGAATCAACAAAAGTTCAGGATGTGAATCCAACATGCCATGTGTCTTGAACTTTTTTCCCATGCAGTTTTATTATGTTTATTTATTTATTTATTTATTTTATTTTATTTTTGGTGTTAAATGCCATTTGCTATACCGAGCCAATACATAGACCTGTAGCATTGTGAAATGAGTTCTGAAGGTATGGACCACCAAACAAGAAACCAGAATATACACTGGATGAGATTCAGTGTACTAAACTAAGTATTTATTTAATAATCTGATTTATTTAGCGCATACTCTTTGTTCGCTGTCCTTGGGTCGTTTAAAATATATATGCGTATTTTGTGAATGTTTGTTTATTTTTTTCCATCCAATGATTGAAAGATTTGCAAAAATGTTTTCAGCCTTAAATGCCACTTTGCCAACGATTTCTTTATTTATTTTTGCTTTTTTGTCTGATTAAAGTCCCCTCCAATGAATATGAGAAGAGTTCAGAATTTCAGCTTTAGTTTCTTGGTATTTGTGTAGATGTGTTAAATGATGTAGAACTTAGCATGTTTTCTACCGAACACCCAATTTTAGGTGAGCAAAAATATTGGAACACGGGACTGATCGATGTTTCTTGTTACCCGGGTATGTCCTGTTAGATTGATTGTTTAAACAATAAAAAGCTCTGAGCGTCTACTATTGGTTTTAGACTTTCAACTGTTGAACTGTTTCATCTGTGAAGACTGCATTTGTTGTTAAAAAGGATAAGCCAACATGAAGATCAGTGAGCTGTCTGTTGGAGAAAAGCAAGCCTATTTGGAGCTGAGAGGGGAAATCAATCGGAGCCATTTCACAAATATTGGGCATAGCCAATACAACAATTTGGAATGTACTGGAAAAAGAAAGAAACCACCGGTGCACTGAGCAACAGACACCAAATGGGTCGTCCAAGGAATCAACAGCTGATGACAAACATTGTGAGAGCTGCTGAAGGAAAACCCCCAAAACAACAGTTAGTGATGACACCACCAACAACCTTCACAGGGCAGGGGTGAAAGTAACACAATCCACTGTCCAAAGAAGAGTTTGAGAGCAGAAATATTGAGGCCATGCATAGAATCAGAAGGTCAGATTGGAGTTCGCAAAGAAATACAGAGAGGGGCCACAACATTTCTGGAACCAAGATTAACCTCTACCAAAGTGATGGAAAGGCCAAAGTGTGGAGAAAGAAAGGATCTGCTCATGATC